>MCFC01000007.1:0-392915 GCA_002105065.1 Naematelia encephala
CCATAGAAAAAGAAGAGAAACAACATCAACAACGACGTTACCTTTATCTCTTATAGATGTTGTAGTAAATTTGTCTTAGCATGTATGACCGTTCTCAATTCTGCAAAATCTCAAAATTCCAAAGTCAAGTCAGGTCAGGTCAGGTCAGGTCAGGTCAGATCAGGAAATCGCAGACGTATCGATGCGACAATGTTAAAAAAGTAGTAAGAAGAATATGCTGGGATATATAACATGGGATGCTATGCTATGCGACAATACCAAAGCCAAACATGCCACAAGAAGTTTATAAGACTAATACTCGTATGCTCCTCCTCTCCATCGACCGACCAACTATCCCCCAAGTAAAACGAAAAGAAACAAATGCACACACAGCACAGAAGAAGAACGAGGTATCGCAACTGGTAGAAAAACAGAGTGACTTGCTCATTTCTTGGCCATGTTGACAATACGAGCTGAATTCGTTGCGGAAAATGGCTGGTGGACTTGATCGTAATCCTTTGGACGGCGGAATAGGAGGACATGCTGAGTTTGTTTGTCAGCGCTTGTCATGACTTTCTTTCTTCCTTGATTCCCTTGGAGGCCTACACCATGGTCATAGGTTGTAGGCGGGACAGGTAGGTCATGAATCATGGAAGGACAGTGGAAGGGATGATATAAGCATGATTGTCGTAGGTGGATAGGTGGGGCCTGAAACATGGTCGAAGGACAGCGGAAGGAATGATATAAGGATAGGTAGGATAGGTCATGAATGGATAATAAACATACTGGTTCCTACGAAGAATCAGTACATGCACTTCGTATCATCATCAAAAGCAACATACAGGATCATGACGCATGTACATTTCCCATCTAACGAGTCTCATTAGCGACGACGAAAACAAATGCGTCAACCTCTCGACATACCCTGGTGATTGCCGGATACCGATACCTCTCCAGATATCTTCTGGACATACTCCGGGAGGTACGAACCGAACTAGTTGTTTGGGAATCTACGTAGTCGATTAGCGTCTGTGCTTGGGTTGCATGTTACTGGAGCACAAGAAGACCGCAGTAAAGCTGATATGGGAAGGGAAGCGAGGCAAAGATGCGGATCAGGCAGCTTTGTCTGATGTCGTTGCATGAGGGGGAGCGGAGAGAGAGTGAAGTGGTTGTTGACTGTTTGGTGTACTCACGATGACATGCCTGTTTTTCACTGTCAGCTAATTACTCAGTGCATTGGAATCGTTGAATCTCACCTGAATTCCCATTCGTCGTCTGGAAAAAACGAGACGTAACGTCAGCTCTCACTCACAACCTCACTGTGGTGCGATGCGATGACTCACTAGAGTATCTAGGACTATACTGAATCTTCTCTGAATACGTCTCGATGGCCTTACGTTTCTCTTCGGCTGTATATGGTTTCTGATTGTACTTTGACATGGCGTTCACAAGATCTAGGCGATGTATGAAGGAAGTGGTATTATTAGTGGCGATGTGTTTGTTTATGCTATTGTGAAAGGGTAAGGGGGTCGTTATACTGCAGTAGATCACGAGTAAGTAGGTGTCAATGCAACATTCAACGAGGAAAAGAAGATCAATGAGGAGGTGAGGGGGAGGAAGGAAGTTGGGCTGAATGGGAATGCAATATAGCTGGACATACCTCGTGATCGGTCGTCGTGTTTGTCGTTCAACTTTTTTTCTTTTTCCTTTTTTCAAGCCCGAGCGAAAGAAAACTTGGAGAATAAGCTATATTTCTTCGTAGGCTGACGTTATGAGGCTCAAAAGGGAATATCTGGGACGTTAAGAGAAATTTCAAGAGTAGTGGGTAGTGAAGAGGAGCCGAGTTAGATTGGAGAGGTGAGGAGAACAGAAAAGTCAACACACTTACTGGTGGACCGGACCTCAGGGACATGTGATTGTGGGGTAATTATTGCGGGGAAACAAAGAAAGGCGCGAACAACGAGCGGCACACGACGTACTGTCCTGCCTCTTCTTCTTCCAGTCCGCAAAGATTCGAAGATATGAACGAGTAGACTTCTCTCGGTGCGAAACGATGAACAAGTTATGATCCAATGGTCGTAAGGCGAGATGTATCGGGTATATGACAACTGCAAGAACGCCCACCCCTAGCCCTTAGCCCTCATTGAACACGCCCTCCAGCCTGTCTCTCTCTCTCTTTCTCTCTGTGTGTGCGACTAACACTCCAGGGCGTATCTCCAAGCTGAATCACTTCGGCAACTGCGCATCTTTGCAGAATTACTACGAGCGACTGATTTTATTTTGGCCAGCTTCTCGCCCCCGACGAGATCAACAAACAGGACGCCCTAGTTCTGGAACACTCCAGGGCGTCGTCAAACTCTCTCGACAAATTGTTTCAGATGCACGCCGGTATCTTCGGAATTGCCTTCTTCACTCTTGACGATCCCCTGAAGAATCTTCACAAGCAAGCAAAATCATATCAACATGCACTACTTGACTCTGGACTTTTTTCGGTGCGAAAGGGGAGGGGAGGGGGGACGGGACAACAATCGATGATTGATGATCAGCGGCCTGTATGGAGAAAGATGAAACGTCACCGGGGACGAAAGTTTCTTCTTTTTTTTCTTTCTTTCGAGGCCTACCTTTGAGGATAAACATTCTTTTACAGGGGTAAATGTCTAGCTCTAAGCTCTGCCGACCCTCGGTCATATATAATCACTCATCAACATTTGCTAACCTTCGCATCCCCTCAAATCGCCATCCTTTCATTCCATTCTTTCTTTCTCTACCCATCTTCCTCATTCCATCTCTTTTTCTCTAGCTCGTCCGACCTGACGATTGACAACTTCACACTGTTGTAGCACCGTGTAGCCATCACAGTCTCATTCCGATCGTTTCTTTCTCTGCTCTCTCGCCCACTCGGCTTCCCACACTCCTTACCTGTATACCCCGGCCCAATAACTACCTCGATCTTGGCGACTTGGTGATTGACGTCTCGCAGGCCGAAGGCACGTCTGTACTGTCTGATCTCGCCACTTTGAGTCCCAAGCGTTCAACAACATCGAACATGAAGTCTTCGCTCGCCACAATCATGTTGATGGTGCTCTCGGGCACGATCTTCACTGATGTGCAGGCTGGCACACAGGACCACTTTATCCTCACCAACCTCTGGACACTCGCTATAGCCCGAGTAGACTCCATCATCTCTCCCGGCAAAGTCAGCGGACACGCACATAACCTCATTGGAGGATCCCTGGTCGGCAGTATGTATCTTTCTCATCCTATTCCAAGACTGGACTTATGTTCGTGTCCATGCAGGGACTCCCCTTTCACCAGGCCAACTTCAAACTGCTGCATGCTCGTCTTGCATTATTGGCGCGGATAAGTCAAACTATTGGGCAGCGTGAGTCCATCCATCCCTCCCTTGCGATCCCGATGTCTCCTTTTCTATTGTGATACTTCAAGGACGCTCCTTTGATCGATTCAGCTGATAATGCGCCGACAGACAATTGTTCTGGCGTTACCCAGATGATACGTACGAACCCTTGCTCAACCAGAATCGAATCTATTACTTCCTGAAAGGCGACACGAAACCATTTCCGCCAGGTCTGCGGATGATCACTGGGTTATCTCAAACTCGCAACGCATCAGCCGTCGAAACCACTGGAGTCAGGATCTCATGCAATCACGAATTGCAAACGAAGTATTTACCGAACGGCAAAACCCATCCGGAAGGGTGCACATCGATTTCCCTCGGCATCTATTACCCTTCTTGTGGTTTGGCAAATGGAGCTCTGGATTCTCCTGATCACTTGTCAGCATTATACACATAGTGGAGAAAGTAAGCTGACTCTGGAAAGCTCACATATGGCATGGCCGATCTCATGGAATGGCTCGTGGGTCGATGACCCGAACGGTGTCACATGTCCTTCTAGGTGAAATGAATCTTTGAGACTGACACGGGGCACTGACTTGAACTCAGTCACCCAATCAAGTATCCAACAATCTTCATGGAGGTCTGCATCTATCTGATCTTATCGTGAAAATTATGACACTAATAGTGGTCAGAATAACTACTATCTCTCTGGACATCAGACTTGGCGTTCAGGTGACGAAAACATCCTGGTCTTAGCAAATGGCGACACTACTGGGCTTGCCTTCCACGCCGACTACGTATATGGGGTATGTCGACTCAGATACACCATGAGCATTGCTGATGCACTTTGTAGTGGGATCAAGATGTCCTGATCAAGACTATCGAGCAGTGCGGCCACGGACATGGTCCCGGCGAGGCGCTCACCGAATGTGCCCCCCTAGCAGCATCAATGAGCATTTCGAACGCTTGGGACTGTCGCTTGGAGGGTCAGATCCCAGATGAGGGCGTCTTGCACATCCTAGCTGTTCGGCTTCTTCTCAGCTGACGGGATCAGGGACATGGGGCTGTATAAGCCTTTGCACAGTCTCCCAGGTTGCAATCCGCTCTGGACTGCCGAGATGCCCGATGTCCATCCAAAGTGCTCCAACTCTCCACCTGACCCACCTTTCGTTGCGCCAAATGTCTACTTTGAAAATCTGAAGGTGAGTCATCCTAGATCTCTTCAATTGAAGTTTATAATCGGCGTAGTATCGCGAGCATCTGCCAATTGCATTTACTCTTGCCAACAATGCCTCAGATCTGACGAATTATACTCCCTCGATCGGCGGCGGGCGTGGGTTCTCGTCGCTGTACTGGTGGGCGGATCAGGTACTGTCGAGCGGCAAGAAGCCCAAGATCCAATCGTCGACGACGGAGCAAGTGATTGCCGGACGCGGGTCTGGGTCTTCTCGTGAGTGTTGTCAGCTGGATCACAATGAATCACAATTGATTCTGTAGCCGGAGGCAAGGTCCAAAGTTCCGCTGCTCACGTTTCATCGTCAAAATCTGCCAAACCGACAAAGTCTGATAAGTCAACAAAGTCTGCCAAGCCGACAACGTCAGCGAAGCCGACAAAGGCTGAAGCCACATCAACAAAGTCTGCAGTTAAGTCGACAAAGTCCGCAGCAGCCAGGTCGACATCCAAGGCAGCCGCAGGAGATTTCGTGGATCTTGCGACGGGTGACTCGAGCGCGTCTTCTCCTACGCACTCGACTTCACTTCCTTCTTCCCATTCCGAGGCGGTGGCCACTGCGACCACCAAGGTAAACGACGTAAAGAGTTGCAAGTAAGTGATGATTGTTTGACCACCGAGGAACTTGGCTGAACTCGATACAGCCGCAAGAAGCGAGACCTCGATGCTTCTCAGCACGAAGAGGAAGAGCGCTCGGACGGAATTCACCAAGGCCTGGTTGAGCACGTACATCGTCGTCGAAGCCAGCGTTCCGCCTTTGGTCATTGAGATTGCTGGTCTCATCGCTGCCCTCTCAAGAGTGCACTGTATATAGCTGTGTGTTGATTCTGTAGCTCTGGTAGCGTACACGTCATAGTCGGGTCTGCGTTTTTCTCTTCAGTCTTTTGGGCATGTGCCATTGCTAACAAGCGATGGTATACTCAATTCCCTTCATGCATATGATACGTTCTTTCAACTGTGAGGATGACGAGCAAGTAGAGACATCTGTCGGGAGTGCTCAAGTTGCCGCCATCATGTAGCAAGCATCCACCGAGTTGCATATTCTGTCAATGACAGACAGAGCAATATTTCCAGCTTGCCTCGATGCTGACTTCCTCTGTCCTATCATCTGTTTGGCTCATTGACTTGTCTCCACATGTACAAGTTGATGAGACCAGTATCCACCTTTATGTGACCAGACATCCACTTTGTTACATGTCATGCGAATAAAAGAGTATAGAGTACTGTTGCTATGGTGACTCGGTCCGACTGTTACGAAAGAACATCTGTTCTGAGGACCCATTTATCTCCACCAAGTACCTCATCACCTTGATGCAAGAGACAACCACCTCGTTGTATTCCATGCCAATGAAAGAGTATTCTACCAGCTTTAGGCTGAACAGTGACAGCGACTTTCTCCTTCTCCTTCTCCTTCTCTTCTCCCATCTTCATCTTTGCCTTATTCTTAGTCTTGTTTTTCTTTATTGGTAAATCATGAGTATCAAGATGAAATGTTGTACCACCACCACGAACGCCGTCTGACAGGTAAATCAGGACAGTCCAACAACTGAGACGTCGACTGGTAAGATCTAGTTGAGGAGTGTCGTAATGTGGTTTAAAGAATGATGATGGTGGATAATGATAGATCCGGATATTGGGTGAGAGGAGATAAGGTTGTTTGAGATTTGGATCGAGTCGAGCAAGGTAAGGCGAGAGGATACTGAGTAGAGATGAAGCGATTTCAGAGGAAGGTAGAGCTGCTCGACCTAATGAAGATGGAAGAAGTCAGCCAGTCAATCATTCAATAAGCTAACAACATAATAATGCATGGAGATGAGAAGTATATGATGGATAGATGAGAGAACAATATGATGGATGGAGATGAGACGGCAGGAAAGGGAAAGGGGAAAGGAGAGATGACTCACGAGATGTACGTTCAGCTTCACCTTTGGCAGGTGGTTTAGGAGGATCGAGCGAGAGTGAGCTAGACCATGCCAGGAGATCTTTGAGCGTGCAAGGTGATAATACTCCATCGAGGGTATAGATCTGTTGAGGAACGACTTCGACGAGTGGAATTTCTCGATTCGTAACCAGGTTGGGGAACGGGATCGGCATGATAGACGTTCAAACGTTCCGCTTTCCTCCCAATACCTGCACAAGCCTATTCGCCTATTCCTCAGGTGATGATTTTCCCTACCTTCCGTAGGGTTACCAGTCTATCCCTCTATCCAAATGTAATCCACACTGGTACCACAGCCAGCCAGTGTTCTGCCTACTCAGACGTGCCTCCAAAACTTCCCAGCCCGCCAGACTAGCCGCCTATACTCTTCGAATCAACGCCGACATCAAGAATGTCCTCGTATCGCTCTACCGATGTTCGCCGGACTGTCAACGGACACGAAAAGGAGACCGAAAGATCGTCAAGAGTCGTTCGGAACAGAGGTCGGTCGATGCCGGAAAATGCGGATCAACTTTTTCGTGGGGTCCTTTCCTCGCAAAAATCGCGATATTTCGTCTGGAATCCGTCGTAAGCGCCCCTTAGAGGTATAAATCGATACGGAGAACTCGCAGGAAGGTCGTAAGGATGAGGAATGGCGCCAGAAAGCTAGGAAACGCTGTCTCTGAGCCCGTGAGCCGTGCGGGACCTGGGAAACATGCAAAAAAAACAGTTTATACTTACCTTGCTTGAGCAGATCGTGCAGCCTTCACTCAGCTGCCTGTTAGGTTTGGTCTCCGCCCATAGCACAGCGACACATATGTCTCAGGGGGCGACCTCGTCTTGTGCTGGCTTCGGCTGGTTCACTCGCTGAATATCTGGCTTGGTTCGGATGTCCCTTCGGGGGCGTCCGGACTATCCTTTTGTCGATGGTGGAGGTGAAGGTCGATGGTGGAGGTGAAGGTCGATGGTGGAGGTGAAGGTCGATGATGATAGATGATGGTGATGGTAGATGATGGTGATGGTAGTAGATGGTGATGATAGATGATGATGATGATGAGAGATGATGATGATGATAGTGATGAGAGATGATAGATAGTGATGGTCGATCATGTTCGTTGCCATGGTCGATGGTCATGGATGATAGCAGACGGTAGATGGTAGGTAGTAGAAGGCAGATGGGGATTGACCGATGTTGGATGGTGGACGGTCGATGGGACAGGCAGGGAATGGAAGCGGTGTAGTGGTGAGATGTAGTATGTATGATGTATAATAAGCATTAGTGATGAGCATCATCAGTAATGAAGAAAGATGGATGAGTAGAGGGGGTAGGGGTGGTGGCGAGTCGATAGTGAGTGGCAAGTTACAAGTGGCGAGTGGCGAGGACGGGTGACGAGAGCAAGTAGTGAGGTATAGGTGATGGTACAGGTAACGAGAACAAGTTGCGCAGTCGAATAGGCAGTGATAAGATGCGACGGAGACACACGCGTCAGCCTAAGGTCTATGAATGATACGGGTGTAGATGCTCACAGGACAGCTGGTTTCGCCTTGACTGCAATCTAAATCCTCTCAAGAAGCATTGCGCTGTAGATATATCATGAGAACTGGGCAGGCATTCGAAGAGATACATGTACTCACTACTGACACAGCTTATAATACTTACATCCCCCAGGATGTCGTCCACTACATGCTGCTACGTCGATAACGGGCAAAAGAAGATCGATTTGACTGAGAAAACGAGGAAGAAAGAAAAAATGGAAAGACGAGGGGGCGATTCCTCCGTTGCTAGGGTTATATCTGACAATTGCAGCTGACGAGGGGATGATGGTCTTTCCGCATTTGCAAATTAATGTGTGTGTCAAAAGTTTTGGGGTACAAAACGACGTGGAGCCAAGGCTCTGGCGTTGTGCAGCATGAGAGGTACCATCAAGGACCACTTCCGGTGAGGATGTCCGCTTGACCGAATTCTTCATCCCGCTGACCGACGTGTGCTCCTCCCGGTATCCAAGAGCCTCAGACATGGTGCATGCGTATCAAAGCGCTGCTATCGGGCTACCAAGGGTGTAGGGAGGGCACTTATCGGGCACTCTAGATCACCGTGCTCGATTGGCAACGCATCCCCTTCACTACCTCGTCCGAACTGATGAGGCTGAGTCTGCAAAGCCCGCTGCCAGAATTTTGCGCCTCGCACCATCCAGTTGCTCGGGATTACCATCCAGTAGTACTGTCCATGAGTGTAACAGAACTTCTAACAGGTAGAAGGCATTGCAGATGCTGTTTTGAAATGCCTCGTTAGAACGACAATGAACCAACGAGTGGATATGGAACACTCAGTGGTCCTTTTGTCTTTGGTCCCGAATCTTCCCTTCGTGATGAAGCTTGTTCCTCATCAGTGATTGACTTTTTTTGTACATGATATGCGCAGTCAGCTCAGATCCCGCGCGTAACAACGCGACCATCAAATTGGCCTTCACGACCTCGTCAGGACTTCGCATTTGCCCGACTTGTCGGCTCTATAGATCCTTGTCAGTGATCTGCGCCGTGAACGACCGTTCCCCTCGACGACTTCCAACGGGTCTCATCGTCGGCAGTAAACAATCAGTGATCATAACAACGCTCATTCCGTTAAGCGAAGCCTCTATCTTCTCCATCTCGAGTCACTACGACAATGAACGCTGCAGACCGCATTTACGCGGCGGTCGAAATTCGAGAGAAGATCTTTGCAGATTGCGATGTTCCCAGCCTGTACAGCTGGTTGACGTTGGGAAAGTCGGCTTCGACATCAGTGATAAAGGCATTGTATCAGACCCTTACGATCCGAACAGCGAATGCAATCGACTTCGATGGAGTGGGTATCTGGCTGAGACTTGCATTATGCACTTGCTGACATGGAGATCAGCCACGGGGTCAGCTCTATCGTCGTTCCGTCAGAATCCTCGACTACAGCGATCAGACAGCTGTGGAGGGGCGTAAGCTTCTCAATCTGAGCCAAGTCCAGACTGTGATAGATGGGTTTCCCAATTTGCGTCGACTGAAGCAAGAGCGATACTATCACTCCACAGACATCGGTTGGAATATTTACTTGGAAAGACCCGGATCACAGAAAAGTCGAGAGTATGCACGGCATGGATGGCGACGATTGGAGATGTCATCTTTCAGGAAGAGCCGGATCTCAAGTGGCCGACACCCTTGGCAGGGTATGACATGGAGCACCGCATGACCGTTCGAATAGTGGATCCTTTTCGTCATGTTGGGGATTGGGCATCAGCAGCTCTCTTAAACCGTTCCATCTTGACTTGGCTGCGCAATCCAGATTGTATCCATCCTGATATCACTGCGCTATACCTGGACATGATGCAGGTCACACTGGAAGACCTGACGGCAATATGCAAGTCTCGCAATGGAAACCGTCGCCCGATGAACGCGATTGTCTGCAAAGCCGTCCAACCCTTCACCGTTTCTCAATTCCGACAATTTGTCCTCGCTGTCGGTCCACAACTTCGAGTTCTGGCACTAGTCCACGAATCTCTCATTTGGGGCACGTTGCCTCAACTCTCGTTATTTGACCTTGCATCGGTCGTCGACATAATCCGAGAATTCATTCCTGACCTTTGCGTCTTGAAGATGAACGTCTCGGCAATAGCTGGAGGTATTCGGATAGGAGACGAGCAACTTCCGACCTCCAGCCAGACCTATGACGGTCGATTGAAGTCAGTCGAGTTGATCATCACTGGAATCTCGCGCAAAACCCCACGCTGCGGCCTTAGACCTGGCAGAACCTTCTTCGGTGTGGCGAAAAACTTGGCTTGTTTAGGGGGGACGAAGTGTGACCATAGTATACTTGACCTCGGCCTCTACAGCATGCCAACCATAAAGAACGAGGACTTAGGTTCTGTTGTAGGGTGGCTTAAAAAGTGAGTTGTTCTTGCTCATGTGATTTACAAGTGTACTGAATAATATAGGCTTTCTGAGAAGGCACACGCCACCATTAGCACTATCGAGTGGGAGACACTCGGCATAACATCCGTTTCCCAACTGAAGCAGGTCTGTTTTGACCGACACGGCACAGTAATCCCCCTGGATCAGACCTACGCGAGACGCTATAGGGAGGAGAGCCCACAAATCAAATGGGACGTACAGGAAACGATTCAATGGAATTTCCAACGTGACGAACGCACGAAGCCAATCAATGCGCGGGAACTTAGAGAGAAGCTCTTCGATCAAGTCGGTCGTCGTTACGGCCTCGATGGTCCACAGTGGGACAAGTACTGGAGGAAATGCGATGCTGATGAGGCTACGGCAAAGCTTGAGGCTGCCGCCGCGCGACGATTTTCTGCCGCCACACTGACACGTTATCCAGCGCTGGATGTCAACGATCCGCATGATGATCTTAGCGATTCGCATGCCGAGTCGGATGAGTGGGAAGAGCCATACCGTGAATTTTTCGAAGAGCAGGTCCCGGTATCTGGTGTGGGAAAGGCGTCGATCTCAGTGGCAGGCAATGGTGGGCATTGCTACGAAGATCAACAATATGAGGAAGAACTCCATCCCTACGAGCGATATATCCTGGAGCAAGCACCCGACCCTCGGCAGCGCGATGCACCAGCAGACGTCCTTGAAGATGAGGAAGAATCAGAATCAGAATATGAATATGAACAGCTATATGTGGCCCAGGATGAGACGGATGAAGAGCTGTACGAAGAGCTGTATGGAGACCAGTACGACGAGCCGTCCAACGACGGGGATCACATTGATGATTCATACGAAGATGACCCATATGTTGACGAATCGTATGATTATAAGGGGTACTACGAGTATTGGGATGAAGAATATTCGTACGAAGATGGTTATTAGGTGTATGCCGACTGAACGGTAAAAGCTGTGACTATAGCATGAAGCATAATTATGATAGACAGATTAGGAGAACGAGGTCGCGGGTGAACATGCAATATATATGAATAGTATCAATCTCGTCGAGGAGTAGAAGCTCCATAATCTTACGTCTGACCCTTGTGTCTGTATCGATGGACGATTCAAACCTCAGCTATTCTGTATTGGAGCATGGCGATACCATCATCTCCTTGACGGCCAATTTTGCCACCCAGATGTAGTAGTCCGTGCTCCTGCAGGGGCCGTCAGAGTATTCTACTGTAAACCCCAGATTATGAGTGGTATGACGGACCACGGTCTAGGGCCTCACTCGATACTACGATTGACAGTATAGATCTCATCGCATTCTGCCTTTCACTGCATGACAGACGAGTCGTGTGGAGAGGAATCCTAAGAGCAAGACACCGGACTCTTGCTGAATCCTCCCCCGTCGAGAATCACCATGCTTCGATGGTTGTAAGATGGGAATCACTGTTCGCCTGAGTCCTCATTTGGCTTGGCTAGATACCAAAACCTTCGATCTCTATACTTCCTCCCTGACTCTCATCGTCGAGTTGGAAACAACTCACAGTCACTTGAAGTGGCGAAAAGGCTTTCAGTTAACCTTGCTTTTTCATGACATTTCGAGAGTCTTGGTCAATGCATCATTACCCGGTTCGCAACGACAATGCGCATGATGAAACACTGATTTCAACAAAGCTCATGGTTCTCTTGCTTCTTCACGCATCAAGAGGTAAAGATGGGATATGTTGCAGAAGAGTTAGCAGGGAATGTGTCGTTGAATATGATTTGCATGTAATGGAATGTGTCGTTAAATATGATTTGCATGTAAAGGAAAGCGTCGATAAATATGAATTGCATGCAATAAACGTGGTACAAGACATGGTCATTCGTACAGCCAGCCAGCCAGGCAATACAGGTAAAATATAAAATGACTGTGATTCAAACTGAACTCTCACGATCCTACGATACCTTCCCGCTTGACTCCGCCTTGAGAACCACTGAGACTGCCTCTTCCGCCTCCCATAGGACCAGCAAAAGCATTAGCTCCCTGACCACTTTGCACTCTCTTCATTCCTTGAGCAGGGGGAGCGAGCGTATCTGTCGTGCGAACAGCTACTGGTTTCGGCGGAAGCATTGCGGATAACGGCGTTGGTGATCTAGGACTTGGAGGTGGACCCATGGATGTTGCGCCGAGTCGAGAAGGGGTAGGGGGTGCGTGTGAGAAAGACGGGCGAGCCGAGAAAGGAATGTGCATGAATTTGCCTGGTGGTGGTGTAGAGTTTGACGAGTTGTACTGTGAACACAGAATGAGCTTTGCCAATCTTGTGTTTTCCTCACACTTGTTGTGAGGGGGAAGAAAACAAGACTCACCTGGAATTCAAGACTCATACTTTCCACCTCACCACGCTCAAGTGCCAAACAATCAACAATCCGTCTTCCAAGTGCGTTCAAAGCCTCAACATCCTCCCGCCCACGCGTCCAGACTTGTAATCGATCGACTTTAGGTCGTGTCGAAGCGACGATTCCGCACACTTCGTCTGATGGGTCGAGTATCTCGCCAATCAGTGACATGAATAGATTGGCCCATCCGATATCGAGGAGATGTGGTGCTGAACGGAAGAGAACGATCCACTTGCCTCCCTAAAAACATCAGCTTAAAGCAGACAGACACTCAGTTGTGAAGAACTCACATTGGCATTCGCTGGATCTTCCCACATCTGTAATTCGTCAGCGGCTGCAACACGGATAATCGATGCTACTTACCGGCCTAATGCCATTCTTGAACAGGTGATAATTCGAGTTTCTGGCCAGCTGACTGGGCAACCGGATGTTATTGGCATACCTTGCAAACCCCTCGACCTGTACCGCCTTGTCAGTCTGGCACCACTCTATCTAGCTCTAGCTCGACCAGGAGAAAGACGAACCGTGTCAAAGCTTCCTACAGTCAATAAACCCTTTTCGTAATCCCCCAAGAAAGCTTGTCCGTCTTTTGGTGTACTCTGGGCGGGGTCAGGTTTGAATGATTTGGAGTCGTAGTATAGCGTCCTACACATTATCGTCAGAAACAATGAAGGGGGATGGAAGAGTTTGGGACGGCTGACCATTCGTGTCGTAATGGATGCTGCTTTGTCTTCGTTAGTGGAGAAACACTGCACGAAGCAGACTCTGCCAAGGGTGACATATCCTCCTTGGCGCCATTCACTGCTTGGGTGTGGGTAGCCTGCACAGCCACTGGCGGCTTCACACTGGCTTCCTGCAGCTTGGTCTGTTCCCCCACAGGCATGTTCGCCTGGGCAACGATCTTGTCCTCCTGCGGTCCACTACCCATCCCCTCTGGCTTCTTGACAGGCTCCCCGGCGGATGGTCTCGATATGCTCATTCTTTGCCTGATCGCAGTCAGGCTCGGCACGTCCTTATATCCCTTTATAAAACCCTCTCTACTCGGTTCTCGACTCATGCTGGTACCGGAATCCGCCTCGGAATGTGATAAAGACCGCATCATAGCGCTTGCAGGGAGTTTGAGTCGACCAGAGGGCGTGACGGGGGATGCACTGGTACTGAGAGGTGGTCTGGGAGGAGTGGAGGGTTTCGATGTACCTGTGGAAGAAGTGGGAGAGATGGGATCAATAGGCGTTGGTGAGGCCATGCTTGTTGTTGGGGAGGAAGAGATATGAGAGGCAGCAAAGCGCGTTGAGAGTTGTTGTAGAGATGGTAATCGCGTCATTCTTGGTCTATGGTAGGTATGTCAGCGGGAAATACGAGTCTAAGGTGATGGGATGCGAAGTGAACACTTACGGAGTAGGCTCGACGATATTGACTGGAAGAGGAGGTGGGAACATCTTGTCAAATTTTGTACTAGGAGGCGGTAGATCTTCGGGGAGTGGAGTACCCAGCTTTGCAGATTCTGGCGTGGACAGCGCCGAGGATGAAGAAGCGGTGGTCGACATGTTTTTGGTGTGCGTCTAGCGCTGTGTCGTATGATATGTATTCGTAAAAAAGGGGTTGAGACCGCTTGATCCAACGAGATGAAGAGTAGATTCGAGTCCAATCACAATCACAATTGGTAATGATTAAACAGAGAATACAAGAGCTTGAAACAACTTCAAGACGACCAGACAAGCCTGGTCGGGTCGAATCTGTCGTCTGGTCTCGTCACGTCGTCGGTTTATTTTGATGGCTCTGTTCAAGTGTTTCGGGTCGGTCGTTATTGACGTACAGTAACACCGTTGCTAGGCAGAGTGAACTAGTCGTGTTATTTGATTTATGAAGCCCCCGTATCGTCGTATCGCAAAGCTTCAAAGAAGTACAGTAGGATTTCTTGGAATGAATTCGGTTCGATTCTCATTCAGGTAATATCGATCGTGATTATTGTGATCGAAACTACCTTGTAGTGACTTATATACAGAGGTTAAAACTCAAAAGGGGGTTTATTGGATCTATTACGAGCACGCACACACTCTCTCTGGTTGTAGTGAGTGGTAGTTGTTGATTGAAAACTACCACTGTTGATTGACTGCGAGTTTTGACTGCGACGTGAGGATTTAGTCTAGACTCGTCGCCAAGCACTAAATAAATCGACTTCCTTCTAATTCTGAAACACGGCGTCTTTTGTCTTTCTCTTTTCAAAAGAAAATCGCGTCGCGTAATGAAACTACTAGAGTTACTATTAGAAATCATGGAAAACCCTTTGTTACGTTTCGAACTTGTAACACCCTACAAACCTTCACCGTCGCGATCCTTTCGTTACCTCCTCCTCCTCCTTCCTCTCTTTGATTGGACTCACTCGGGATACAGATCGAATCTTGGAGACTTGGGCAGAAATCTCAAAAAGTTGCCTTTTCCGGCGGTTCTGACATAAAACTAGTCGCGGAAAACCTTGTAGTTAGCGTGCCTGTCGATCTTTACAATCGAACGTCGGATCCAAATCGTTATCGTGCATCCATACTCGTCGCCAATATATAGGTGTTACACTCCATGTGCATACAGGAGACAACATGACATCACATATTCGTACAGAATCCCGTCACACTACAAAAGCCACAGATTTCGCGATCTATACCACAATTGGAATCTCCGCATTTTAGATAGGCTGGATACTTTGGACCTTCGCATTTTAGATAGGCTGGATACTTCAAGTAGAAAGAACCTTGACCATCAATGGCATCTGCAATCCGGCTGCTTCCTCGCCTACGATCCTCGGTCGCATAACAATTCTAGTGGGAATATCAGCTCTGAATCCTTCCGAGTTCAAAGATCCTTATGGGGCCGTCTTGAAGAAGAGCTCTTAATGACTCACGAGGCTTTGCGCTCTACAACGGGTTTACTGTTCAATTCTTCAAATTCGAAGTTCCGTATGAGGACAAATAAGATCGCCTTGATTTCTGCTAGAGCGAATCTATAGCCTATACAGTTTCGAGCTCCACCCAAGAAAGTCAATAGATTTCCCCAAGTGCCCGGTACGTCTCTGACTCCTTCCAGAGGAGCAAGGTGTCGCTCGGGTTTGAATTCGGCTGCATCAGGTCCCCAGATGACCGTCGATGTGTTGACGAGCATGATGGCTGATCCGCTGTATTAGTCATGGTGTCTAAAGAAAGAAAGAGAGATGGAAAGGGCAAACTGACGTAGAAAGACCTGCATGCCCTTTGGAAGATGTACAGAAGTGATGGTGCTACCGTCGCGACCTTTGATAGGGATGCTGAGAGGAACGATGCAGTCTGCTGTGGTCTGCCGAATCGTGCCTGGGGCCGGAGGACATACTCGAAGTGATTCACGAACTACAGCGTCCATGTACGGAAGGGCTTGTAATGATTCGCTATCACCATGATCAGTTTCAGTTTAAAAGTTTCACATCTAGCAAGCACTTACATGGATGGTCGCTCATCAGCAACAGATGCACATTCTTCGCGAATTTTCTTCTGAACTTGCGGGTTCTGACTAAGCAGGTACAAGATCCAAGTTAGAGCAGTCGATGAAGTCTCGTTACCAGCGAGCATCTTGAACAACCATGTTAGTATGATTGTCGCACTTGAGTGACCGACTCACGAATGTCGTGATCTGTGCTAGGACCTCATCGTCTGTCAAACGCTGGTCCGGCTTGAGGTCGGATGCCATATTGGCTCGGACTGGATATCTGTCAGCAAGGGTTTTCGTGTGTGTAAGTCTTATAGGAGAGAGAACGAACCTAGGATTGAGAGCAGATCTTTACCGATATCGTCACCCTTTTCCAGTCCATCTGCGTGCGCCTTTCGTACGGCGTCTTTCTTGTCTCGCAGCAATTTCTGAAAAGAGAAAAACACACGTCAGAGCGAGTTGCAATTCCTGCATCAGGACATACCCTTCCAATCCTCTCTGTGATTGCCTTGCTACGACTGACTGTGCGTACTCGTTCCGTAGGCTACACAATCATTTTCAACACTCCAAGTCTCAAAGATAGATGATGGCGATATACTCACAATCTTATCCATTCCAGGGACAAAGGCTTGAAAGATCGCCATTGGGGTTATACTTTGCCCACTGGTGAACATTTGTCTATACGCCTCTGCCAGTTCATTCTTCGGTTCACTCAGTGCTTTGAAATCATAATCAAATCCCGCAACACCGATAACGTCCAGAGTGGCCTGACCCAAAAACTGCATCACGTCGATTTTTTTACCACCTTTGACTTCTTCATCCCCTTCCCTAGCGGGTGTAGGACTTGGTAAAACATTGCTGTCCCCATCGATGATAGCTTGTAGTTTATCTCGAAGTTCGTACGCTTTATCGTAAAAGATCGGTACCATTCCTCGAATTGCACTGGCAGAAAAAGAAGGATTTAGTAATTTCCGTTGACGTCGATGATCATCTCCCTCAGCAATCAATACTCCTTCACCAAGGATTTTAGCCATTTCATGTCGAGTACGTTCGGGTTTAGGAAACAAGTCGGGATGAGAAAGCATGTATGAGATGGCTGTTGGATCTATACTGAGCAATCGATGTTTGCCAAAGAAAACTCGGTATCGGATCGTAGGTCCATATGCCTCGAGCCACCGAGCATGAGGTTTCATAGGTTCCTCTTTGATTACCTGGGCAAGCACTCCCCAGAGGAAAGATGAACTCTCAGGGCCTGTGATTCATATAGGTCAGCTGAAACTCATGCCATACAAACTCCAAGCACATGGAAGTCGAGGCGGCAATCTCAATTGACAGGGTGAGAAGGTAGGATAGGGAACACAACTCTGAGTTTTTGACAAGGTAGAGAGTAGAAAAGCGTTAGAGAATAGAAAGAGAAAGAGAGAGAGACAGACCAACCAACCTTGAACATTGCGGAATGGTAATGTCCATTCACCGTATGGCCAGAAATAGAACCATAATCCAAATAGAGCCAAAGCCACGCCAGCGAGGTATGTGGTGATGACCGAACCATAGACAGGGAATACCGGAAAAGATGACAGGAAAGACATGATGATGAAACGCAGGCGAGCGCTGTTTCTCAATGATCAGTACGGTGAACTAGAGATTATACAAAGTGAGGGGAGACGTCTCTCTAACTATCTCCTGGTCTCCTAACTATATAATACAAGGACACGGGTTCGTCAGGACATCAAGTACGGCCTTGGATCCCCGTTCAGAATGATGCCCCGGATAACACGGGCTCAAGCACAAGACCGTGTACTTGAACCGGCGGGCCTAATGAAGAGTGAATGGACGATAAGTAATCCTTGCAAGCCTATTCGAGAATAACTCGGGGCTCCTGATATTTGACACGTGTTTCAGTCTTGGTCGACCTTTCGAGCCCGAGCGCGTTCGTTGCACAAGCCTTTTATTTTCTGTCCACAAAATACCGAACGACGACCAGCTAAGATAATATCTTCACGACTGATCAAGACGATCTAGATAAAGGCGATTCATCATCAATCAAGCATCTTGCATGTTTCCATATTCTAGACATGGTGGAGCGCACAGATAATACTGCTAGTGGACAAATACCACTACCTCCTCTCAAGAACCCGAAATACAGACATATATCCCGAAGCGCTGCCAAGCGCGAATCGGTACAGCTACTAGGTAGTATCAAAGACCTGCAACTACGGTTCTCTCAAGCTGGACTGGAGCATCGACCGGGTTCAGGAGTGGGTACACGGGGATTATCGTCTCTTGGTGAGCAGGATGAGGATGAAGAAGGAGTCGGAGAGGAGAATCGGCCTCCTGGTAGGGATGAGAGGCGAAAGGTTAGGGATAGACGACCTTGGAAAGAAGTCGATATGGAGAGAGTGGATCCAGAGGTCGCTCGGAGAGAAGTAAGGGAACGCATTGAAGCCATGAAAGTTTCCTGGGGCATATATGGAGGCATAACCAGCTCGTCATCATCTCTCATTCCATCGAGTCCTGTTCGTGCCACAGAGTTGCCTCGCGATACACGGGATATACTCGTACAGACTGCTCAGACGATTCGCCGCGTACGATCATTATCAATTTCGATCTCACACCAACCGCTTCACTCACAAAGGAGAGCATCGACACCATTATTCGCCCCACCAAGAGGTAACAGACCACGTGGATCAATCTCAACACCTTCAAGACCTGCCGGACCTCTACCTCGAGCAGTATCGTATGGTGCTCCAGAACGCAGGTCTAGCCTCGGCCTTCCTGTCCTTGCCGAGGAGAAGAAGGAAGATTCCCTGGCCGATCTACGTAAATCTGCTCTAGAGGTACTTGCGAGTCTAAGAGGTCTTGAAGAACGTCTTCGTATTCTTCCTCTAGTCGAACATGCCTCATTCTCCCTGGGACCAGAGACGTTGTCGCCTGTCAGGGAGATGTCAACTGGTTCGTCATCAATGACAGAGACAGAGACAGAGACAGGCTCAACGGCACCTACTTCTCATCGTCCAGAATCATCAATGTCAGCGATGTATTCAGAGCGAGAGATTTATTCAGACGAGGAGGATGAGTATAATCTCAATGTGCTTGCTCAGGATGGAGGAACCGAGAGGCATATCGAGACATGGGAAGAGAGGATCGTTCTGGAGGGGAGGGAGTATGAAAAGCTCCAAATTGGAGACGAGAAGGATTGCGTTCGAAGGTGGATTGGAGCTGTGGAGAGATTATTCTTTGGCGAGGAATCGCTCAAAGCGACTGAGGAGGCAGAGGAGTGGGTGTTAGATCAAGGCTGGGAGAACAAATCGCTTGGTAAGCGTAAAGGCATTTGCGTTTGTGCGCAGGAGCTAAAGGCAGATAAGATCGTGCTCAAGCATTTCTTGTGTCTCATCTCCCGCTCAATATGTCCCTCTTGCTCTCGCAGCCCGGGACCGAGACTTTCCAGTCCGAACTCCTGTCGCGACTATCGTGAGTGATCCCGTTTAACATCAGCAAGTCGGAAAGTGCTAACCAAGTACAGAGATGGGTATATACTCTCCCAGGCATTCAATGCAGCTCTCCACAGATCATCCAAAGCATGGGGGTTCATTCCCGATGAGGATATTCACGATACACTTGCTTCCGCCGTTGGAGGGTCCGTGACACCCGGTGAAGATGTGAAAACGGGGGAGAAAGAGTGGACGTTCCGACGTGCCGGGAATCTTACTTGTTGGGCTGCGTGAGTCGCCGTCCTATACACTCACATGAGGCGAGTGAAAAATAGAATTTGGAATTGACATAAGTGTTGTTGTAGGGCCCTGCGGTTGAGGTATCAGCTTCCAATTCATCTTCCTTCACAAACGACATCTTCGTCCTTCCTCCCAGTCCCGACAAAAGCTGCCCCTTCCGTGACAGCGCCGACGAAATTGAGAACAGATGGGCCCAAGATAGAGTTCGATCCCCTCGTAGTGGCGAAACGATCAGATGGATGGGAGGTGATGTTGAGCGAGGTTGTATGTAAGTGGGTTGAGGAAGTCGCACGAGAGAGACGAGAGGAAATTGAGAGGTCATAAGGGTCTGTAGAATACGTATCTGCTGCGACGACAATGATGATGCTATACGCGATGATATGACTATTTATCTATCTGGGTGTCTTTAGATTAACCTTTGCCACAATTGCGCGCGCGGACTAGAGCGTGTTGCCAACTTTGGCCGAGGTCTTCGATCTGTCTTCCATTGTCCTTCGACTTATGCCTTTACTCTAGACATCCACTTTCTCGATCTCTATTATCTACAGCGCTCAATAATCGTTGTAGCTTCAAGAGACATAGCGTCACTGTCTACAGATCCGTTCCCGAACCTATCGGCGACGCAAGCTGGACTGACAGAGTGAACAAGATGGATGTCGAAAAGCTCTCGGGTCTAGTAAAAGACTTGAACGAGGCGAATACAGCTAATAAGACTGATGTTCGTCCCCTTCCAATGTATATCCAAAGAGACGCTGAGTGGGGTGTGTCATAGGATGTTTTGGACCTTTTGGCGAGGCTCAAGAATGAGGTTAAACCTACTGAGGATTTATTGAGAGTACGTCTTTTTATCTTCTTTGTCTTCCTACTCTTGCTTGTCTTCCTCTCAAGGGCCCGCTGCCGCATCACTCCTCTGCATCATTAGATTCAATCCACCTCCTCGTCATGTACGCTCGTCTATTCCTTGGAATGTACCTAGTCCGGCTGTCATGCTCAAAATCGGATAGAATAAGCTGAAGAGTATATAGCAATCCAAAGCCGGTCTAGCTATTGGGAAACTCCGGAAACATGCAGATACACGTATAGCGTCAAGAGCTAGTGAAGTGGTCAAAGTTTGGAAAGAGGTGATTGATGAGAGCAAAGGGAAACGGAAGAGGGAGGAGGGGGATGTCAAGGATGAGGTAGGGAAGAGAGTAAAGGTCGAAGGTGAGTCATTGGGTGCAAGCGGACTGGTATAGCGTTTTGTTGAGAGAAATTTGAGAGAGAGAGAGAGGTGGTGCATTGCGCAAGTGGCAGGGAGAGGCAAGTGCTGTGGTCTCAAGCGGGAGAGGTGGTCATCCTAGAATGTCTCGAGTCAAGATTGCAGTCTATGTCTCATAAAGCTCGAGCTCACACCATCAGCTGGCCCATCGACAAGCGCATCACCCTCCGCCGCTTCTCCTAGCATAAAATCCGAATCAAAACCCAGAATCAAATCCGAGTCAAAACCTGATCCTGACGCCACACCTACCCCAGCACCCGAAACGCCCCTCGACGAAGCCCCTCCAAAAACGCTGACTACCATCGATATGGCACGCAAGACACCCCGGACACATAAGACCGATGGATATACGGCACAGCTCAAGGCTGAGGAGAACGATGGTGAGGATGTAAGGGATAAGAGCGTGCAGGTGTTTTATGATGCTCTGGCAGGTGATTCAACTGCGGGTACGTCCGAAGTCTGAACGAGGGCATGAATGTGTTGGGGATTCATCTGACTTGATATCTCAGACAAGCGGTTGTTGGGCAAGAAAGCGGCTGGTATTGAGAGAGCCGTATGGAAAAGCTTCAACTTCTCAACAGGGAATGATTATCGGGCGAGTGAGTTGCGCGTTGTGCTGTGAAGAGGGGGACATATTTGATGCTGACCCCATTTCAGAGGTTCGGTCTTTGTTTCTCAATCTGAAGGAGAAAACAAATCCAGGTTTGAGAGATGCAATCGTCACCAGTCAGGATGGATTTGCGCCCGAAGATATCGCAGTCATGTCAAAAGAAGTGAGTATATTGCCGCCGAAATCATTTAGGTTTCAAAAAGGAAGAAGAAATGCTGATCATACTCAGGCAATGGCATCAGACGCCATCAAAGCTATGAATCAAGCGCTTGCAGAGGAGAATTTGTTCAAAGCCAAGGCAGTCGGAGAGACCACTGTACGCTGAATGCTCTCCTGGAAAGTGCTTGTTATAAGCTGATATGCTTTCAGGCAGAAACGGATGCGTTCAAGTGTGGCAAATGCGGGGCGAGAAAGACCACGTATTACCAAATGCAGACGAGGAGTGCAGATGAGCCCATGACAGTGAGTGACTACAAAACCACTCCTGTCTGAATACTACGTACACTACTGACGTGGCTGCAGACTTTCGTTACGTATGTCCTTTACTTTCTTTTCTGCATAATCTGCCCAGATACTAACAGTCTGGTTTCTGGTTATTAGATGTACAGTCAGTGATCGGTTCTTCTCTGTATCTCCCATGCTGATGTCGTCTTCAGAATTGCAAGAACCGATGGAAATTCAGTTAGGTAGTCCTATATTCTCATTCTGGTTGCTCTATGCATGTAACTTGCAGTACCTGTGAAGACGGTGTTAGAAAATGCCGGAAACGCCGACTAGGCGGCGCTTTTGGATAATCCATCACGCTGTTTTCAGAAACATTCCTTGTTCCTTGTTGCATCTTTCAAAAGTGTCTACAGTATCTCAGCATGGACGAAGGCTACGGTAGGTACACACTGCGAGATAACGCACGTTCCTGTAGACTGATGATCCGAGTAGATGCCCTTGAGGCTGCTGCCTCTTCATATGTAAAGTCAAAGGACAAGGGAGAAGATGACGGTGCGTTTCTGTTTTTCGTCTTTCATACACATACTAACAGTTCTTCAGCCCGCAGTCACAGGAGTCATCGGGAGCGCGATCCTGAACGTGAACGAGGCCACGAAAGAGATCGTGATCGCGATCATGAAAGGCGACACCGCGATGACCGTGACGACCGGTACCGCGACAGGGATAGTCACAGAGACCGAGACCGAGAAAGAGACAGAGATAGGGATAGGGATTACCGTGATCGAGAGCGTGATAGGGGAGGATATGACCGAGATAGAGCTCCTCCTCCTCCTAGACGTCGTAGGGAAGAATTGGATACAGCTGCTGAACCTATGGGTGGACCTCGTGACAGACCTCCCCCTCGTCGATACGAAGATGATGGATTCGCTCAACCCATGCGCCAGTATTCACCTCCTCCACGGGGAAGAAGGGATGACGGTGGACGAGGTGGTGATAGAGGCGGTGGTGGTGGCTGGAGAGGTGGTGGTGGTGGTGGATATGGAGGTGGTGGTGGTGGAGGATATGGAGGTGATCGTGGTGATCGAGGTGATCGTAGTGGAAGAGGCGGTGGTGGAAGAGGAGGAGGTGGAGGTGGAAGGAGAGGCCCTTCTAGTCCACCTAGAAGTCCAACACCTCCTGGAACTCTACCGCTTGAAGATCGACATGTTGAAAATAGTTTATGGGACGTCAGGCCTCAGGTGTTTGCGGGTATTGGAGCGTTGGAAGCAAAGATGACTGGTGAGTCAAGGTTTTGCTACTCAAGGATTTTGGAACACAAGCTGACTGACTATATCAGGAATGTTCACGTATGGTCCAGGACGTGTCGCACCACCTGCACATCTCGGTATTCCATCCGGTCTTATTGCTGGTTCTTTCCCTCCTTCGGGCGTTGGAGCCAATACTTCACGACAGACAAAGCGCCTGTATATTGGCGGTATCACCGAGTCCATGACCGATGAGAGTCTTAAAGACTTTTTCAACAACCTCATGAGGGAGCACAAGCTCGCGGCAGAGGGCGAAGGGGATCCCGTCGTCCAAGCGCAGATCAACCCGGAGAAGAGCTTTGCCTTCCTTGAGGTGAGTCCCGTCTCAAGCAAAATCATAAAAACACAAAGTCCAGAACACCTGTTAGGGTAGTTGCTGATAGTAATGATCTAGTTCCGCACTTCAGATGAAGCCACAGCAGCGGTCCAGTTTGATGGAACGAAATATGAGGATCAAGAAATTCGAGTTCGTCGACCAAAGGACTTTATGGGTATCGATCCGGTTCTCGCCATGTCTGGAGGAATGACATCTGACTCGCCAAACAAACTGTTCATCGGTGGTATCCCGACATATCTGGAGGAGGACCAAGTGTCTGAGCTGCTCAAGAGCTTTGGAGAACTCAGAAGCTTCAACTTGGTCAAAGAGTCACTCGCTGGTGGACCCTCCAAAGTGAGTTGTCGTAATGACATCGTCTTTCAACCTTCTGCTGACGGATGTCAGGGCTTTGCATTCTGCGAATATCTTGATCCAGCCAATACCGACCTCGCTATCCAAGGACTGCATAACTTCCAGCTTGGAGATAGGTACCTCGTTGTGCAGCGTGCAGAGGTCGGGCGCAATACCGGTGCTGTCTCTGCTATTCCTGGTACTGCTGGATTCCTAGCATCAGCCAGTGAGTCTATGCCCGCTCTCTGCCCAACGTGTGCATGTGTTGACATTCTCTTAGTCCCGAATATCCTCAACAGCACAGCCGAGGCTCCTACCTCGCGTGTCATGCTCATGCTCAACATGGTCACTCCAGATGAACTGTACGACGACCAAGACTACCAGGACATCCTGGAGGACATCAACGAAGAATGCAGCAAATACGGCGAAATCGAGGGTGTGCGTATCCCTCGACCGACACCCAAGAGCAAGAAATGGGAACCAGCCGATTCAGCGGCAATTACTGCGGAGAAGAATCGACGCGCCGATGAGGTTGCTGGTGTTGGCAGAGTCTATGTCTGTTACAAGGATGTAGAGAGCGCCGATAAGGCTATGAAGGCCATTGGTGGCAGGCAGTTTGGAGGAAGGACTATTCTTGTTGCCAGCGTGCCCGAGGTGAGTGACCGTGACGCATTGAGGAAATTTGTGCTGATACACTTCTGTAGGAGGAGTTCCTTGGTCCAGCGCCACCCCCACCTCCTCCTGAAGCACCCCCTCCCCCTCAAGATCTCGACGCAGCAGCAGCAGCAGCGGTAAATGACATCATGGCTGGCTTGGTATGAACAATGGAAAGGAAATATAGGAAGATGCGAGGTCACTTGGGTGTTCCAAATGAATAAAATGAGACTATCTGTAGTCTATAAAAGCAGTGCCGATCGTTGAAAAGACTTTATGTGGCATGCATCGTTTCAAATGTGTGTTTTATGGTAAACGTTGACTTTTGTGGTGAGTAGCTCGATGACGCGAGAGTGGAGGGACCGTCACCAAGCTCAAATCTTTTTTGTGTTGCATTTTCTGGTTTCCCAGCTTGTTTTGGGCACAGATCGTATATAATAGAAAGACCTGTCAAGCATCCATCACGTTGTTACGTTTCTTTTCTGAAGCATGCTCTTATAGTATTAGCTGGATCGACTAATACCCCTCTCGCTCATCCGTATCTCAGGAGCAGAACCGATGTCGTCTACTGGCCTCTTCACTGTTCGACGTGTCGTCTTTGGTCTTCCAGTGATTTGGACTGGTGCATGGTTAACGTACTACGGTATATCCTATCCTCTCTCTCTCTCTCTCTCGTGCTCAGATTGATTAAGCTCTTTTTTAGCTTATACCGATACAATCCGTCGTTCACATATCAGGAATAGGAATAGGACATTATCAGAAACATTGGCGAGATTATCTGGTGGAGAAGTAGATTATAATCGACCTGCTACTGAATTGGAGAAAGAAGCGTTGAAGAAACGGTAAGTTTTCTCTTTTACGTTAGTTACTTTGTCCTCCTATACAATGTACTCCCATGATGTATTGAGACATATGACAATCTCAGTGAGGAGAGCTGATTCAAATAGGTTTGCGAGTCTACGATTCGCAGGAAGATATTGGAATCCATATGTTGAATGGAGAGAACAAGGAGCTTGGGTAAGTAGAAATAATACTTTATGACTGGTCAAATTACTGATGGCTACTTTGTGGTAGGAATGGGCAGTATGGAAGATTGTATTATCCACGATGAGTCTCAAGTTATTCTATAATGGGTGAGTCTCCATGGCTTCAGAATGGAACGACATGAAACCCTTCTCTCGTCTCTGTTGTCACTAATGTAAGGCAGAGGCGTACCTACAGAAAGACCTATACCCGACTTGCCGATCGAGAGACCAGATTTCGAGCTTCTCTTTGGAGCGAAACAAGGTGCACAGAAGGAACAAGTAAATGTCACTGATAGAATGACCATTACATGGGTGAGTCTATGTCCTCATGAGTATCGATGGCTTTGCCTTTGTTTTGCTAATTTCGCCCGGGTAAATATAAATAGCTTGGTCAGTCAACATCTTATGTAACAATGGACAACCTGGCGATCCTCACCGATCCAGCATTATCGGAACGTACACTCGAGTCATGGGTTGCCCCTACCAGATTAAGACCACCACCATGCCGTCTTGATGAGCTTAAACGCGTAGATGTAGTGCTTGTTTCACACAAGTATGTTCCTTACTTCATACTCGTATACTTGCCCTTCACAGTGACGGGGAAGGAGCTGAGCTGATTCAAAAATCATAGCCACTTTGATCATCTCGATCCAGCAGTCATTAAAGAACTTGGAGATACCTGCGAGTGGATAGTCCCGATTGGTGTAGGTGATTTCATGCGCAAACAGGGAGTCAATCGAGTCACCGAGCTAGAGTGAGTGACCCTTCATGAAGGGCTATGAAGACAGGCTAATCTAGGCAGCTGGTGGAAGGATACAAAGTTCACGTTGAAGGGTGGCGAGAAGGGTGACAAGACTTTCACCATCACTTCCGTACCGCTCATGGTCAGTGGTGTGGTCTCAAAAAGGATGATTGCTCAAGTCTTTCCTCCATAGCACTGGTCAGCTCGTTCACCAAAAGATACAAACGCAACCCTGTGGTCCGGCTTTCACGTGCGGTCGGACTCTGATCGCCCACGCAGCTTCATTCACCTTGGCGATACTGGGTAAGCCCGCTACCACCGTGTCCCCCCAAGGCGACCTAACGCTGATGCATGGCAGCTTTTCGCCCACCTTGTTCCATGCTGTCGGGCGTGTCTTTGGGCCCATCGACCTCGCAGCTATCCCAATAGGGTCATACGAGCCTCGATGGCATTTGCGGCAGCAGCATACAGATCCCGAGGGCGCGGTGGGTATGGCAATGCTGATGAATGTGCGCAAGAGTGTGGGAGTACATTGGGGAACGTGGTTAATGTCTGATGAGGCCTGTACGTTTATGTGCCCATTTTCATGAATGACGAGAGAGCTGAATTGGGCAGATAATCAACCTCCAAAGGATCTGGAGATTGCACGGAAGAAATACGAGATAGATCAAGATCGCTTCTGCGTCCTTCCGGTTGGCAAGACGATCGTAGTAGATTAGATGGTATTTTCTTTCTTGAGATCCGCAACGTATCAGGAGAGCGAGGATGTAATACATGTCATGTCATACGGGTGATGGGCTTCCGTAGATGTTTTATAACTAGTGCAGTTGATTCTTTTGCGCTTCGATTTGACGAACGATGAACAGGCTGGAATCGAGGAATCTGTCGACGCAGTTCTCGAGACACGATGCTTCGGATCGAGAGAATTTGGCCCCTATTGAACCTGTAATGCAACTGAGAGAGAGAGTCAGCTCATACGCACGACTGTAGCCATCGAAAGAGAGGATGTACGTTTTCCAACCTGAGAGAAAAGCCGAGTCAGCGTTGTTCTTGGACTGATGACTGAATCACTAGAAACTAGATACTCACATGTGTTTGTGAGCTCATGTACGGTGGCCTGTAGCTTGGCCTTTGACTGCCTATTTTCCATCAGCTCAAAGTAGAGTAAGAAGTAAGAGGAAGACGAGTCGACTGATACGCACTCCTGCTCGAGGAATTCCTCTAGTTCTTTCTGCACCAACATCAGCTAGGACATGGAAAGCTGATGCAATTTAGCTCACCTTTGTCGCTGCGTCGAATTGTGGGACTTGTGATGCCGACATTTTTGGAATATATGTAGAATATCTAGGTGGCAAGGTGTATGAAGAGCAAAAAGGCAATCTTGAAATTACTGCATGACGTGTTATTTTCATGTGAGGTTGATTCGTCTCGCTGGCTGTTGTTACTGTCTGTTACTGCTTTGTTCTCGTGGGATAGAGGATTAGCCGCCATGAGCGATTACGATCACCGTCCTGGTGGTTCGTTAAAGCTCAAGGGCGATGGAGAGAAGTAAGTGATCACATTCTTCATTGCTTCTTCTTCTTCTTCTTATGGGATAAGCAGTTGATGTAGCTTTCTTTCTGTAGGAAGAAGAAGAAGAAATCTCATTCATCTTCTGATCGAGCAAAGGTCGATTCGCACATAGAAGAGAAAGATAAAGTCGCAGGAGCGGGAGTAGGAGCAGAAGGCTCTAAAGCTGGTGCAAGCGGAGGACGAAAACTGACAGAAGCTGAAAGGAGGTTTGAAGAGACTCAGAGAAAACGTGTAAGTACACAAATCAAAAGGGGCAATCGAGTCGGATGAGCTGATTTGAGTCCTTAGAGAGAGGAACGTGCGGCTAAGGGAGCAAAGACGAGTCATAAAGACCGTGTGTCAGAGTTCAATGCCAAATTGGATCGGTTGAGTGAACACCACGATATGCCCAGAGTAAGTTGGCACACTCTGTGATTAGATTGTACTATGCTAATTATCTGTGTAGATTGGTCCAGGATAAGGAGTATTGCAATGCATGTTGTGCACAAGGTTATGGATGTTTTTCCATGCATGTATGAATCTACTCGCAAAGCTCATTCGTTCATTCATTCATTTCGTTATCTCCAGCGTCGTCTGCATATTCGTCAAATAATATCTCCCGGACGCCATGATACACCTCGACCAGCACCGCATGTCTTGGAGAGACATTCTATATCCTCTATCAGCCTTTTGGTAACAGGACAACACGCGATGGGACATACATCAAAAGCAACGATGATTCCCTCACCTCGCCGTTTCACGACAGCGAGGTAAAAACGCACGCTCCATCGAGTTAGACCTTCGTTGATGATTACTGTGGAAATGTCTGACAGAGGGATAAATGCGTGTTGCTTTGATAGTACGACTGCAGCCCTTCGTGGAGAAGAAGAAGTTGCGAAGGGCAAGGCAATGCCAAGAGCTGTTGTCAATTGTAGGCCCAAGCCAGGCAATGGTACCACAGATTCTGATGTTGCAGTCAGCATTGGCCGATTCTCCTTTTTTCTTCCTTCTCTTCCTCTCTTTTCATCACGCTAGATCCCACTCACGATAGATTACTGTCCGAGATTTCGACCAAGCCCAAGCAAGAGCTGCCACACTCCATAATATCCAGAACAGCTGCCTGGATCCTGCCAGTCTAAAGAAGACACCATGTACAACAGCCGACCAGACCAAAGATCCAGCGCAAAGCACATCGATGATACCCCAGCCATCCCCTCGGACGACACGCCCAGAGCGGAGTGACGTGAAGTTGTATAACCTGTACTCGATGTGGTTCGCGCCAGGACCCAAGGGTGTACAGACTATCTCCAGTTCGGGGTGGGCAGACAGGGGATGGGAGATCGCGGCGCGTGTCGAGGGAGCACTCGAGGCCACATGGTTGGGCATGCCATGCCGTGAGAGGATCTCACAGCTTTTTGCTTTTGCGTCGGCGCACGAAGAGATTGTTGACTGAAAGAAAGCACGAATATCGTCGTACAGGAGGCTCAAGTATATCACGTGACTTCTTTGCAAGTAGGCTTACAGTATACCTACACGCCTGTTTGCAAGCCTAACAAGCATAGCCGGTGGGTCCCGATCAGTCCTCCTATATTCTGAATCTGACATGTACGGTACATTTATATTCTCGACTCACTAGACTTTGCGTCCATCTTCGATATACGAAAAGCAGCTTGACCTGATATCGCAATCTCATCAGTCCTATCCAATTTGAACTCAGCATGACCCCACCATCCAAATATAATCTTCGGTAGGCATGACCGACGAAGCTCAGCAACCTACGGAAAACGCACAGACCACCGGCGCAGTTCTACCGTATAGCGTGTTTCCTGTGGCTGGTGCACGAGGTACTCTCCTATACGATTCCATCGCCATGAACGGCTCAGCATCCCATACCGATAATGTGAGTAAACTCATAGACCTCACAATACTGATCTTTTCCAGGTTCAAGGTGTTCACGGTGGCTCCGATGCGGCAAGCCATATCGATTCGACGTTGCTGTACCCAATGCAAGGAGCTCGCCGTACTGGCATGTCAATTTACCCTAACATGGCCGGACCATCGACATCTAAAATCTCAGTAGATGATTTGCAGAGGCATCAAAATTCTGCCAATGGCCCAACAGGCACTGAGGTTTATGATCGGCCTCGAATTGGATCTTTCCCAATTCCAGGTTCACGACCTGCAAGACGCACTATAGGTACACCAGACGAACAGATTTTCACTCGTGCGCAACTGCCGTCTCCAAATCAACCTTCAGCCTCGCCACCAGCTCTGGGGGATTCCATCTCGGCATTTTTGCGAGAGATGCCTTCAGATGCCGAAGATCCAACCAGGCATGTGCTATGGACCGAACTGATCAAGCTTAAAACACGGACACTTGAGCTTCAGATCGCCGAAGCGAAACGTAAAGAGAAAGAGGCCGAATTGGAGCTGCAAAGGTTTCGAAGTGCTGTGGAAGGTGTACAGAACGGCGGGGCATCCAACGCGTTGGCAAATTTCGACATTGGTGCCTTGCTGGAAGGCACTGCACCGCAAGTACAATCTGGCTCGGCGAATAATGGTCAGGCTTCATCATTCCAAACCTACCCGTTCGTCAATCATGCTCAAGCCGCCACCGATAATTCTCAAAATCAACCTTCGACCTACGTTCCTGCCTCCGAGGCGACGAATCCCGCGCTCATGGCAACGTCCTCTTACCCTCAGGTGCAGATACCCATGACTCCCTTCGACCTTCAAGCAATGATGCAGGATGAGAACATTGACAGTATGTTCTCGTGGCTGCCTGACTTGGGAGATTCTACTCAGAATTCCTATCAAGTCTCCACAGGCGTAGATCCGTCCAATCTTCTAGTCCCGGCTCATGACCCCACATCATTCCCCAATACCGCCCGGACAGTACCTCGCCGTAATTCCGACGCAGAAGCATCCACGGCGATCTCACCGAACAAGCGTCGCTCAGCGTCTCCTGACAGCCAAACCTCCACCCATCATCAGCCGAGCAAAAAGGCAAAGAAGACGGAGAAGAAGATTGTCTCTGAGCATTCGTCGCTATGCAGGACATGTCATAAATCCGTTGCAAGAGTTCTCGTGCGAGCTCCGAAATCCCAATTACCAGACCCCATATCCGTAGATTTGAATTGCCTCGATTGCGGGCCGGTAGCGCAGCCTCCCACCTTTGGAGACCCGGCGACTGGCGGGTCCGAGATCGGTACTGTAGAGACTCGGAAACGGCAGCGGATCGGTGTTGAAATTGAGGATGAGGAACTCAAAAGCGGCTCGAGAAGGGTGTTTTGTGATGTTTGCCAGCGGATCGTTGGATCAGGGATGATTTTCGGGGGAAAGGATAGAGAAGGAATCTTGCATATGGCAGAAATTGTGTGCACTGCCTGTGACAGCAAATATCAGAGGTGCGTTCTACTCTTTCACATTTACCAGCCCTCGCTGACAGCTGCTAGATGTACGGATGTGAGTGCCATAGTTGGACAGGATGATCGTCGTACTGTGAACGAGCTGATGTTTTCAAAGTGCGGCGGTGGCGGTGGTCCTCGAATTGGTATAGGCAAGTGGCGGATGAAACAGGTCTTTCAACCAGGTCGTAAAACGTGTAGCTTGTCTCACAGCAGGTGTGTCTTATCTAATCACCCTTTCAAGCGGACGTGCTAATTTTCTGTCACAGGCTGGGAGATCGACCTCGTGAAATCGGAGTGCATGTTACACCTACAGGAGTCTCGCCCGAGCAGCTCAAAGAGATCGTGGCGCGTTGCAAAGCACTCTGGAATGAAAAGTCATTAGCGAGACTCGCTGTTCCCGAAATGCTCGAGTAAGCTGCTATCATCCGTTGTCAACGTCCAATCCACTGATTCAGTACGAAATTAACAGAATCGACCTACCTCCTCATCTCTTCAACCCTCTGAAGAGCTACGCCGATGTTGAGGCTACTGTGACCCGAAATTGGCCAACTCGCGAGGCCATGATCAAGGGTGAGGATGCCGATCCCGAACGCTTCAAGCGTCTTCTCGGTCTGACTGTGAGTTTCTTGGTGCTGCTGCATTACGTATTGTTAAGCGATCAGTGGGCTCATTCTCGGCCTCGACGGAACGTCCGGTCAGTTGACCTCGAGGAGGAGTATGCCAAGACGGTCGAGGCGGACGATGATCCAGATATGAATACTGTCTTAGCCAATGTCAAGCGGAGTAAGTCTCAGCCCTCCGCTGTAAGCACCGGAACTATCAGCTGACCTGCCTAGCACACGTGGTGATACCAGCTGGCTCAGAGTTAATCGGGATGTGGGGAGGAGAGTGGGATATGCTGAGTATGTCTTGCTTGGTCATGTTGATGCGGCGATGGAGTCAAGCTTATGGGTATCTCAGACGGCTCTCTCCTCGTCTCGACCTTCATTCCATTTGAAGGTCAAGACGGTGAAGACAGCACTGCTTTATCGGTCGGCGAGCTCATCACCAAAGTACAATCTCTGCAACAAAAGATCAATGCAGAACGTGTACAGCTCGCTGCCAAGACGGACACGACTCCAAGTTTGTTACCGCAATGCGAACATCTCTGGGTAGTTTCTGGCGGAACGATACCTCTTGTCAGGGAGCGACTTGCCGATATCCTTGTGCGCAAGCGCAGTTTTGTGCACGTCGACGAATACCTCACAAGACATCCGGATTTCATCAATTCACTGAATGCGCGACCTGGAGGCATGCACCCAGACTTGATACAGACGTCGACACCTCGAGATGACGTTCAAGGTCCAGAGGGAAAACCTCTGATACTTGCTAGATGGCTTGGCAAGGATTTTGACGCGCAAAAGATTTTGGAAATTAAACAACAGGAGTTTGGAGGGAAAGCCAAATTGAGGAGAAGACCGAAAAGTAGAGTCTGATAGCTGGATACACGAGACGATGATGAACGATGGCCAGTCGGAGAAGAACAATGGACAACAAAGAAGTACTTGGACTTGTGCAGAAGATGTAGTCAAATATACGAGTATGTGTGCTTGTGATTGAGGCTAATCATGGACGGAACAAATAGACAGATATGTCACATGCATGCGCTCACCAGACTACGTGGGCTCTCATTAAGAATTCTAGTTTGTTTGCGTCTCGTTGTCCGACGTAATGAACCATATTTGTAGCCCTGGCAAACCGGTAGGCATCTGCTACAGAGGTGAAGCTGTAGACGAAAAGGGACGATGATCGGCCAGGACCCCTATAGATAGCGAGTTGAGATCAGCTTTCAAATCTCATTATTCGGCCTTGACATGAGAGAGGACAAGCGGAAGGAAGTAAAGAGAGAGAGAGAGAGAGACGGAGAGAGTGAGACGGAGAGAGGGAGAGAGAGAGAGAGAGACGGAGAGAGAGAGAAGATTGGAAAGTTAAAGAGGACATACCAAGGAAGTCTTTTCACTTCTTGTTCCATCTCGAAATCTTTTGACAAAGCAGCTGCAACAGAACTTGGTAATAACCTAGGTAAACCCTTGACTAGTACTCGTCTACCTCTTGAAGGTTGATTTTTTTCCATCCAATCTAAATCGAATTCCTCATTATCGATTATAGAGTTTCCTGATCTTCCAACTCCTCCTCCTCCTCCTCCTATTCCTCCAGCTTCACCTCCTCTGTTACGATCACCGCCACCAACACCACCACCACCTCTACGTTGAATTGTATCTTGTAAATGACGTTCATGATCACGCATGCAGAAAACACGCCATTCAGAAGGATCGTCTAATGTGAATTCGACTGAAGGTGGTGCAGTATGAAGAGTACTCTCAAAGGCGTGTAAAGGGAATAAAGGTGGTGTGAGCCCCTTGAGTTTCTCAAAAGCACTTATTGCCTCGGTAGAACTTCCAAAAGAGAGGTGGTATGTCCTTGTTAGGGATGGAGTACGTGGTAATGATATTGGTGGTGGGCTGACTATAAGAAGAAGAAGAAGAAGAACAGGAATAAAAGAGGAAGATTATCAACAGGAATAGCAAGAGGGATAAGAGAGGAACAGTAATAACGAGAGGAAGAGGAAAAAAATAGGTATCAGCTCCAGAACTGACAATAGAGATTAAAGAGAGGAAGGGTAGAAAGACTTGAACTTACTGGATGTGATTGGGAAATCATGGGATACTATTCTAGATTCCTTGAGAGCACGAAGAACATCATTTGGTAAAGATGTATGGGGCACACCATCGATTAGTATATTTTTCGGATAAGAAGCACGTTGTAATCTAGCTACCAAGTCATCAGTGTCTCTTTCTAGTGCCCGTTTGATAGTAGAGTAGACGTACCCAAGTAGGCGAAACCGAATCGCCGACGAGGCTTGATAGGCCGTGTCGAAGTCCAGCTCTTTGACCCCGAAGCAGCACGCGATACTTGATTCTGCATCTTTCCGGAGTGGTGTCCAACGTTGAGATGTTGAGATGGACAGTCCAATTGGAAAACAAAGACAAGAACAGATTCCAACAAAAGTCGAGATATTTCAGTCGCAGCTTCCGAAATTCAGGTACCGTTCGAATCGCTTCTGGAGCAAAAGAGCCTTTTGGCTGTTTATGACTCTGGTCTTCGAATCGCTTCGAGACCAGAACCAAAAGATTTCTTACTCTTTTTGTCAACTTTCAAACCTCTTCTCGATCTCTGCAAATCCTGCACATGGCATACCCAGGTCCTGAAATCTATGCAATACATGCTCCAGATAAAAATGCTACAACTCTCCTTGACAGACTGGATCCTGAGCTACAGATCGCCTGAATACTAAGCTGTAATGGGCGCCGCACCGACGTTGCCGTCGCCTACACCTCGCTGACCGGCAGTCGCCAAACAGCCCTCGACAACCTGCAACAAATGCTTATTCTCTAGTGCGGCCTGTACTCGCTCTTTATCGTTGAGCTGCTTATTGACTGCGTGCTCGGATTGGTGCGTGCCGGGCTTTATACGGATATCGACGCGGAATCGAGGAGGGAGAGCACGCAGCAGGCGAACTCGTAAAGATAGGCCTGAGTATCGGGAGTTCGAGGGAAAAGAGATAGAAAAAGGATGGGTGTACGAGAGCAGATATAGGAACGAAGCGGATATGTGGTCAGCGTAAAATCCCAGTGATCTGAGAAGGGATATCCAAGAAGCCATTGAACTGAGAAGGGATATCGGGTACGAAGGTAAACTCACCGATCAGAGTCGACATGGAACAATGTGGAATGGTAGGAGTCAGATACACCAGCACGCGATTCCCTGCAACACGTATATCATCCGGATTGACCACGCGCAGCTGCTCTAGCGATACAGGATGTTCAGGATCCGTTATAGATCTAAGCAAGTCTATATCTTGGTCAGCTCTCTTCCTCAATCTAGTGGACGAATCAGTTAACTGACCAAACACCTCCTCTGAATCAATCTCTTCCCTCTCTTCTTCGCTTTCTGAACCATCTTCCATGTCGCTCTCCTGAAACATATCCGCTTCCGAGTCCCATAGGAGGGCTCTCGCAGATTTTGGTTGACGGCGGGACGAAGTCGCGTGAGTGGGAGCGAAGATTGTTGGATTCTCGTTATCTAGTGCTCGAGACATGTTGACGAGGTCGTCAGTTGGAATAACGATTGTGACTGTTCAAGTCGAAGTTTAAAAGAGTCAGCATTACGGTTGCCACCATGAGTTTGCCACTGTTTTTCAAACTCCGATGCTCCATTCCCGAATTTGCTTCCGTTCGTGCTCCGTATTGTAGCGATCCTATTTATCCACTAAAATCACCCACATCATCGTCCTAGGACTTCTCTCGATACACTCTCACACACAAACACAGGAGACTCAATCAACCAAATAATCAATCATGGCCGAGACTAAGAGGTAGGTTGTTCCCTTCCCCTTACCAAAGACTTGCATGCTAAATGAATCACAGAACTTTTGTCGTGAGTACGAGTTGTTCCGGATCTGCCCGGTGTTGTTCAATCAACGTCATTTATTGATATCTTTCTTTGCTCTACAGCTCCAGACTGCTGGTTTCGAGTGAGTGTCACTTGTGTTCAAGTTGTTCAGAGAGCGTATGAGCTGATTTTGCCCAAGTGCTCGATTCCCTAACCAAAACCAAACCAAGCACTGGTATGTCTTTTTGCTGATTGGATGAATGAATGAATATGGCCCCTGATCTATGATTTCCTTCTTTCGATCGTCATCTTGAACAGCTGGGTACGTCTTCACCCTCCCACAATGGGATACTGTAGCTGACTGAAGGTTCTTCTCTCCTCTTCTCACATGCGTTTCAACTCGATTCCAAATATGCAATCCACTCACCCTGAATTCACGCTCCCTCTACATCCTCTGCCATACCACCACCTCTAAACACCCTTTCTCCGCCTTCCTTTCTTCAAATCTCGATCTACTCCTCTCATCCAAATTCACTCTCTCACTGGTTATTATACAAAAAAAAAACAGCAAAACTACGTCGACTACCACAAATGTGTGAACGCCAAGGGCGAGGAATTTGAGCCTTGCAAGCAGTTTCGTCGTGCCTTCAACTCTTTGTGTCCTAACGAATGGGTGAGTTTGGACTGATAAAATCCATCCTACCATCTCACAAAATCCGAAATCAATCCTTCCCTTCTCCATTTATCATGTTTTCATCTTGTTGGTTTCAAACTCTGAATCAATCTTCTATTCTAATTGTCTCCTCAAGTTCTAAATCCAAACTTGGCCTCCTAATTCTTCTGACTTGAGTCTGCCGAGAACGAGTGACTGATTATATATACTCCAGATCGCTCAATGGGACACTCAACGTGAAAACGGTATCTTCCCAGCTTCGCTCGAACCATGAGCAAAGCATGAATTATCTTTTCTCAATGAATGAAAAGGAATTTATGGATGGAAAATCGAAACTTGGGTGGAAATTTGTAGAGTAGATCGGTATACTAGCTTATGCTGAGTTTTTGTCGGCGTTTTGCATGGAATATCTAAAAGAGAATCCACCAAATCAATGACAATGCCAACCTCAATCTGATCAACGGAAAAGAATTGCAAGGAGGGTATATCATTTACCGTGTGTTGTATATATATATACACAAAAGCTATCATGTCTCTTATTGTCATCCCCATTCGACCATTCGATTCTACCCGACGCCTACACTACTGTATCATGATACCTCAAGGGTAGCCGTTCCAGCTCCAGTTCCAGCCGATTCTTCTTCCTCTACAAAGATCTCATGATATTTCTCTAGAATAGTTTCGATTGCCTAATAGAGATAGATATCAAGAAAGAAAGAAGAAAAAGCATCATCATTAGCGCTCTAGCCATTATGTCTATCTCGAGTCATCAAGTTTTTCCTCACCTTGCATTGAAATGACATATGTTCAAGATTAAGTCCTCCTTCATTTGGTGGTGCACCCAATAATGTCGGTCCAAAGACAATAGACAAATTCGATACAGACATTTGATTTATTGAATCTTTTCTTCGTACCCTAATACAAACATAAACATAAACACAAACAGGCCACAGGCCATATCCTATGCGTACAAGAAAAAAATTACTTACCTGTCCAAGTGTCCCATGAAAAACTTGAGTGTGGCATAATTTGGATCTGGTAAATCATTCACTTGCTCATGAAGTCTGATATGCCGTAATCGATCGTTTTCGTACCCTGATAACAAGACAAAGAAAACAGAATGAGAATCAGTGATTGGTGATCGGTGTGGAGGAGTATTTTGATTCGCTGTCGGTAAAGGGCACGGGATTGATGATGACACTCACGAGCAGCCTCAATGAATTGATGATATAGTCCAAAAGTCAATAATGGTTCTGGCAATTCCCGGAACCACAATTTCAGAGCACCGGAAACAACATTGATATCCGCTGACCATTCTTCGGATAGAACATCGACACTATCAACATCTGATTTGACACCAGATCAGCTTTCGATTCAAGTCTCTAGTAGCATTAGAATAAAACTCGCCTTTGTCCAGAGCGTTCTTCAGCGCTTGAACGCGTGATGTCGTACCTGACAGTCGGTAAATGCCCATTGATTCCAGACCTGCAAACCGTCAGCATCCATGATCTACGCGTTCCATTCCGACGTCTGTCCCTCGAAGATCCTGAAGAACAAGGACGGCAACGACAACTTGTTGCAGCCAAAGTACAGTGTACTCACCATATGCCTCTATCGCTTCCGCACACTTTTCCACGACCTTGGGCACCTCTACCCCATCCCTCGCCAACTGTTCACCAAGATCAACTCCAAAAGTAGCGCCCGAGCTCGCCGGAATCCCAGGTACAGAGTAACCTTCTGACGAAGGTGCCTGGGAGACGGGCAGTGGTGTTGGTAGATTGTTGTTCGCTCCGGACGGATGACCGTTCGTGTTAGATATACCATTGGATTGTTGTGATACTTGGTTTGGATTGCTTTCTCCTTTTTGGACATGTGGGGGAAGTGGTGGCAACTGATCGTGTCAGTGTCATTAGTGCAAGTGAAAGGCAAGGATGCTCGGTGGGAAAGACTCACGAATCCCTCTTCGTATGGTCCCTCGCGCCGCGGTCCGCGAGGTGTCCCTCTTGCCACGGCGTAGTTCTGCATGTAGGATTTAAAGTCTGTCCGATTATCGATACCCTCAAAGATTGCCTTGAGTCCAGGTCCTAAAACAACAATGCTCAGCTCTGATACACCTCTGTGGTACGTGACACTATACTCACCGTCGTCAGGTGCACCCATAGGGTTGAGCAAGGTCCCCTCGCCGACGACAGTCGACTCGTACAGGAAAGCGAATCTAGCCAAATGATACTGCGTGCCCATGTCCAGTTCATCGGCGCATTCCTTCAGTAGCTAATCCAGCATTAGCCCACTGACGATCATCGCGTATCTGTAAGCTTACCCGCAGGATCTTCGGGAGCTGAAAGTTAAAGTATTCCTGTCGTAGTGCCTGACTCTCAAGCACGGCTTTGCGAAAGGTCTCGCTCGCTTGTGCCATACGAGCCCTCACATCGTCCTCTTGACGCTGCATGCTTGCAGCACCTTTGCCCTTGAACAACAACCCACCCTTGGTCATTGCTTTACCAATGCCACGACCCTTATTACCGCCCGAGCTCGATCCTGCTCCCCCAGAGCCTGAGCCAGAGGTATTGGTCGATGAGTTGGAGGCTGAAGAACGCATCCCAGATTCTTTGATCGACTCCCCCTCTTTCGCCACAAGGACACGTTCCAGCTCCTCGGCCGTCGCATCGAATCGTGCTTTTGCCTACAGTGGTCAGCTGACGACATGGAAAAGAAAACTAGTAGGGAGCGAACGAAAGGAGTTCGGAACTCACTTTATCCATCACCATCTCGCTCTCTTGCAGAATACCCTGATACCGCGCTCCATTCTCTTTGTGCTAGCCTCTGATCAGCTTGGATTACAAGGCGTCTACACATCCTCCGACTGACCATCTTGCGCAGTTTTTCTCCCTCTCGTGCAAGACCGAGCAACTCGTCGCTCATCTCGTTCAACCTCTGAGAAAACCGTATCCGATTCTCGGCCAGCGAGTTCTGAAGTTTGAGTGAGGATTGATACGCTGCGACAAATGTCCTATTTCCGCCCGCAAGTCAGTAATGACCTCGATACGCTGAAACTGTCACTGACCCTGCTTTGCAGTCTGCACGAGAATACACATCGCCTGTTGTCCTACAGAGTTCGGTGAGTGACCGAGCGTACTTTTCTTCAATCTCTGCCCGAGATCTGAAGAATACGGCCACTTGCTATAGCGTAGTTAGCTCCAATCTAACGATGAGTAGAGAGCCTGACCTTGCACGAGGCGATAGATTGCTTTATGCGGTCTGCTAACAAGGGCAAAGCACACTAATACTCTGTCAGCACCCATTGATCCTCTCGTTGTAGCATTCCAGACCACCACACTCACGTCCATCTCGCACAGACCACGTAAGAGTCCTTCGTCGAATCCAACAGGTACGACATCTTCCTTGACTTCAAGGCCATTACCGCCCACTTTCAAACTACCTGCGCTTCCCATACCGCCTCCCAGGCCAGACGATAAGCGCCGATTATCGGCCAAGCTAGGCCTAGTCTGAGCTCCATTCTCTGCGTGAGACTGATAAGAAGTTGAGAGCTCGCTATTGGGTGTTGCGCCATATGACGAGGTAGACGTGGAGGATGACGCATGGTGAATGAGTGGTGGGGGTGCTTGCTGCTTAGGAGGCGAGTTGGGCTGGTCTAAAGCTGTGTCGACAGGTGATCAGCCGTTACCCATCATCACCATCATTGTCGACATTATGTGTGTAGGAAAGATAGAGATTGAATAGGATAGCTCACAATATCCACGTGGACGTTCATAGCTATATGATCCATCTTCCTCGCCTGGTCGCTTGACATCCACAAATCCCTCAGGATACTGTTCCATGGCCGACGACGACGCCATATGCAGGACACGTAGTTATTGTGGGAAGAGAGAAACTGGGGGTGATCGCCAAATCAACAGGATCACGATGGAGGTGCCTCTATGGGTGTGGAGGACTCGAGTTAGCAGGATAGCGATCTGCGTGACATCAGCATTGCGCACAGGTGACCGACCGCGTACCAAATAAGTTGTAACGCAGGTCGTCCTAGCCTTGATTTGATGATCGTCTCGTTTGAAAAAAGAATCAATTCCCCTTGACGACTTCTGAGAGTTCAAGAGCGGATAAGCCCCTAGTGGGAGTTGATCAGGTGGAATACTATGGGATCTCGTCGTGAGAGAATCATGTACGTGTGGTTCAAGGTAGGAATAGGATGGGTATGTAGCTCTGGACCAGCTGTATGGCACGGGACCAAATCCTCCGAGCCTCCGACACTTGCCTGACTGATGAAATTCACCCTCTTTTGTATATTCTACACACAATCACAATTCACTTTGCAAAGTAGACGAGTTCGACTGCTGAAACCACGAGGAGATAAAGCAGGATGGGTTCTATTGGTCCTACTTGTCTCACACGACAAGCTGCCAGACGCCTTTCACTAGCCTCCTCCTCGACTCTTGTGACTCCATCATCATCTCGGACCTCGAACCGTTTTTTCCACAACCCATCAGGTAGTGGTCCATCTCGAGCTAGTCAGCCTTCGTCATTTGTACTACGTTCTGGTCCTCGACCTGTCGGATCTACACCATCGTATGGGAATAGACCCCAGCAACCACAACGTGTAGGACCTTCTACACCTAAACATAATCCTATTCGCACTGCGATCCGACAAGCCGAAGATGATTCTACCGATCCGAAATATGTCACGAATCATGATATACCATATCGAACTGTTCAAGTAGCTTCTACTTCTGGACCATTATCTTCTCCTCGACACCTAAACGATATACTATCTTCTACCGATTTGAACAAATTCGTTATTCGACTTGTTTCAGAAGACCCACCTGTTGTTCGATTATTCGATAAAGAACTCTTGGCATCCAAAGAAAAAGAATATCAAGCTGCTCAAACTGCCCGAAAACGTTTTCAATCAGATACGAGAATAGTCACCATAAGTTGGGCATGTGCAGATGGAGATTTGAATCACAAGATACAACAGGCGAGAAGACATTTGTTAGATGGTGATAGAGTCGAATTAGTATTTGCTGTAAAAGGTGCTGCACATAAGGATAAAACTCCTCAATCTAGAAAAGACGAAATTGTAAAGAGTTTCATGGATGGGATACAAGATATTGGAATAAGAGGAAGAGATGATCTAGTGAAAGGAAAAGGATTGAGTAGCTTCTGGAATCCAAAAAATGAGATTAGGAATGCCGCCATAACGGAATTGAAGGATACTCTGACCGAACAACAAAAAGGAAAAGAAGAGAGAGCAGAGAGGAGACGATTAAAGGCAGAGGAGAGGAGGATCAAGGCAGAGGAAGAGAGGATAAAGGCAGAAAAGAGGTTCAAGCAGGTCATGGACGGCGTAGCAGTGTGAGCATGCTGGGAAGTGTAAACGGCATCCATAGCGCATTAGGTCATAACAACATGCATTGCATCCATCATTCACACCAGGCTAAGTCTGACGTAGGATGAAAATAAAGATAGCTAGTACACTCATTGTCCAGATTAAGCCTCTTTCCGCTCTACGTTCTACGGTTTGCAACAGAGTCCTTCCCGTACACCTACAGCCCTCCCTTCTCGCAATCCTCACTGATGAGTAGACCCTCATGATTTCCAACACGCACAGTCTCTCCGCCCTCGAGGCCTGATAGGTCGCCCAGGACCAGTGCTGTGAGCTTTTTACCGTACTAAAAACGAAACGAAAATCAGTCAGCTTGCTGTTCCCAACCGAGATGGCTGTTCCAACTCACCACACAGCCCGTGTCAAGGCCTTTGCTGAATGGTTTGATATCCAGACCCCGACCCGCTATCGTGTCATCAGCTCCATCTCATTTCTCTTCAGAAGACATACCCGCATGTCCGTAAATGACGGTGACTGGAGAACAAGGGATTTTCTTGAGATCATCGTCCCTCTTCCTTTTGTTGTCGTCTGTATCTGTATCTGTATCTACCTCGTCGCCTGCCTGATCCTCCATCTCATCCGCCTCGCCATCCTCTTGGCTTTCGACACCTTCATCCTCGTCATGTTCTTTCTCGGCAGTCCATTCGCCCATACCAGCGACATACCAGCTCCCTTCTCCCTCACACCTTCCCATCTCGTCCCGCCACACTTCGCTCCAAGGCGTACCTTTTTTACTGCTTTTAGTCACTTGGCCTTCCTTCTTGCCCTCGGTATAGACTGAACGCATATTGAGTAACGTCCATGGATCGCGATTCTGAGCAACATCAAATAATAATGATAATTCTTCGCCTAATCGTCCAGCGGATGGGTTGTAATTTGTCGAATTGGTTTCTGCCGCTGCAGCAGCGGCTACCAAAGGCTGAGTAGAGTCTGAGATGGATTTCGTAGGATCATGGGGTAGGAGTCCGGCGTGAACAACGATGGTGTTCAGAGAAGGAAGATGTAATGCTAGTGGTAATTGCAATAGATACAGATAAGCCTGTTTCTTCAATGTCCTGTGCCCCAGTCACATGAGCTTTCCCTCTCTATCGTTTTTGTTATCAAGACAACAAAGGGCGTACCTAGCAATCTTCCAATGTTCACTATTCCACTCCCATCCCTTGGGATACATCTTGCCTTGTCTTCCAAGAGTCCTATACATTCCCTCTGAAGGACCGGAACTCAATCCATCGATATAAGTCTGCCAATTCTCTCCGCCAGCCCATTCCATCCAATTACGCCATTGAATGACTGGTTGATCGTGGTTCCCTCTCACACCAAGTACGCGATGTCGATTCATCCACAGTAGTACCTCCTCGTTTTGTTCTCCCTTTGCAATCAGATCGCCCACGTGAATCAAAAAATCATGCGATGTTTGATACTTCAGCTTATCCATCAGTCGTAGTAGTGGTGCGTATGATCCGTGCACGTCGCCAATGAAGATGGTCCGGCGTCCAGGGGTCGTTAGATCGATCGATGAAGGTGGTATGGTATGTAACATTGTATACTTTTCAAAGTCTGTCCTCTCGTCGTCAGTGACGGAACACCAGTGGTTTTGGGTCTCTCCTGTCCTTGTCTTTCGACAATGAACGAGTGACAGAGAGACAGATGATGGTGACAAAGGAGGCGATGAACGGTGATAAAGAGTCAAGGAAGCAAGACAAGGAGACAGAGAAGGAAGGTGACATACCTAGTTTCGGCTTGACATCCTCTGTAGACTCGGCATCAACAGCACTACTGGTACTAGTGACTTGTACGTCTCCTAAATCCTGTGCTACCCAGCCAGCGCCTCCTACTCCAGCCTCGCTTCCGACCCCAAAGACCTTTCTCAGCCCCGCATCACCAACAGTATGCTTCGCGTCCTCAGTAGTACCAGCAAGGAATGTAATGCTGCTTAGGAAGATAACGATAACAGCCAAAGCTCCTATACGTCTCAATACGGGGTATGACGGTCTACCAGTTTCGGTCGAAGAGGAAGAAGAGAGACCGATGGAGGTTGTCGATGGTACAGGTAGTAATTCGTCGAATATGGAGTTTTTCGAAGTGAGCTGTGGGCGGGGAACGATGGTGGAAGGTTGGTCATAGGGATCGGTAAAGCCTTGTCGATGTGTTGGAGAACCTGGTGTGGGTTGACTGGAAGGAACGGGGTCGTATTGCGGAGGAGGTGATTCAAGATCAGACATCTTGACCGTGGGCGCGCACCAAGAAGAAGTTTTAGCGGGTCTAAGTCTGCAGAGTGTAGTATTTCTATACACAGCAGATGGGCATTTAGGTGATGATAGTAGGATAATAATGAGATACAATTGGTGATACAATAACGATGCGTAAAAACCTAACGAGGCAGAGAGAAGCACAGTATGGGATCGTTAAGAACGTGCACAATTACTTGGTCGCGTGCGTTGGTGCGTGCGCCTGACAGAAGACAAGCGACGAGTGGCAAAAAGCTGCATATTCCATACACATGGCTTGGCATAGTCATTTGGCGTGTCACTGCAAATAATTATCTCCGAAGCCAGTCTCGACATATTCGAGCTCACGATATCGTACTGGAAGCGAGTCGGCGCTTTATGGGACTTGACCGTTCGTTCCATCAGAAATCTACCTAATACCACCACGACTTGGTGTAGGTAGGTCTTGCGGGCCGTCCGTTCAGTATCGGTTTTCGAGAAAGGGAATCTTGATTATAATCTGTCGAAAGAAGACGGATGCATCTGGGTATGTTAGGATTAAATCTTTAATGGTCTACGCTAAGCTGAGCGCAACGTACGTAAGCGAGTTAATTGCCTCATGAGTGGACGATTTGACAGGATGTAGGAGGATGAAGGTTGAAAATGAAGGATGCGGTCGAGGCATGAGGATTGACAATAGATGCTGTCTCAATATAGTGGACAATCATCCTCATCATAGTGGATAATCGCCAAATCACCAATACCCAACTCGTGAGGGTAAAAGTCACTCAAGAGGAAGCTGACCCAAGTACGACACATCTTAGCGCATTTCGTGATAAATCTCAACAAGACGTATGCTTTTTCCCACAAGATACGTCAAGCTTGTCGATCTGATGTTGATGATGATCCACTGACCTGAATGTGAGTCTGGTAATTAGCTTAGTGCAAGTAAGTGAGCTCTATGATACACTACTATGTCTAAGTTAACAGCCGGTCTGAGATAAAAGCCGGTCTGGGATAAAAGTCGGTCTGGGGACTCATGTTCGAGAGGAAAGCCTGTCCGGGACTGATGTTCGATAGAAAATCCTGTATGGGACTCACGCTCGAGAAAAAATCCTGTCTAGGCTTCAATATCTTTTTGGGACAAAAAACTGTCTGTATTTGATCGATGTCTACGATGCCATATTAGTCCATGTCGGTATCACTTCACCTCAAAGCATCGGCATAGACGATATTGTGCTAGTGTAGCATCAATGTTCAACGGCGCGAGTCCTGGCTTGGGTTTCTCTCGTCGCAGTACAAACACTTGAGCCGCAACATCCGATAGACATCATTACACAAGGCTCTTAAGCCTCAACTGAACTCCTGGTTACAGTTCCGTGTATGAACCGTAGTAGGGAAGTCGATGCATTCGACACCTACCGTCACTACAGTAACACTGTCACTGTCACTCTGGTTCTCGTCACTGACATTATCACTTTGTTTCTCATCATTGACACTGTCACGCTGTGTCTCGTCACTGTATGACCCTAGGACAAGACCGTCACATCACACATCCATCCTGATCACGGCAAGCAACCACGCACCTACGCACGAACGCACCTACGCAGTCAGTCAGACACGAACATGTCCATACCATTTATTCACTATACGCTAAACAACCCCACGCTCGCTCACGCATACCATTCATACACACATTACCCTGTAAACTCGACCATCTTCACGGTCAGATCGACCATTTTCACTGTCAAATCGACCACCATGCAAACTAGCCAGACCATCCGCGCAAAACCAGCCAGACCAACCATTCACACAAAGCTAGACGTGAGAGGTAGAAAAAGTCATAGACGAGCGTGACGTGACATTTCGTAGCCTAGCCCTCCGTGATCGTGTCGACAGACCCTGAGAATACTGCCGTTCAATTGATCACGCGCCTACGCAGTTCAAGCATGAATGATAGGCTAGATAGGGTCATGATTATTGTGTAATAATTAAAGTATCACGCCTAAAAAAACATATACCATACATGACACGTTCTTGCTTGATCGGCAAGTTTTCGTAGTGAATTAAAATACAACACGGGCAGATGCTCCGTGATTCCCAATGAAATGGCCGCCGTGAGATGAAAGAGAACAAGGAACGGGACCCGATTTTATAAAAGGGTCTAGACTTTTTTTTGTTTTCTTTCTCTATGACCTATCTTTGTTTAGCATGAATATAGAATAGATGTTCCTTGTACCTGTTTTTTTTCCTTTCTGGCGCCGATCATTCAGGGTACAGGAGGGAAAAAAAGGATAAATTGCGGAGAAGGATAGACCGAGAAACGTTTCAGGCCGTCCGAAGGGCATGCTTCTTCGGTTATTGACGGGGGGTTTAAGATGAGAGGGTAAGCTTGTTGAGCTTACGTACGAAAGATAGATCCCCTTCAGTACGTGCGTACTCAGAAATTCGTTATTTAGTGCCCAGGCCTGAAAAGATGGGACCAGACAACCTTAACGGCTCGAGAGAGGGCGGTTTTAAATATCACACACCCTCGTCCGGCGTATTTGTTTCCTTCTCCGAAGTTATACCAAGCGAGTAGAGATGGGGAGAAAGAGTGGTGATACTGACTAGTTCGTTTATGAATAGATTCTACTACTAACTACTGATTCATACGAGTGTACTATAGGAAGATGATTCGTCTGTCGTACGGAGATGGCAGACAGAGACGCAATTGAAACAACAATAATCTCAAGTTGAACGAGAGAGATGGCTTTTATGTCTCGGCGATTGGAATCGATTTGGACCGGGGAAAACTTCCGTTCCGTTGGAAACAAAAAAGTAAGGATACCATTTTGTTCCTTAGATCTCGCCGATGGGGGTGGGGGGAAGGGGGGCAAGGTGAAGAGGAACGGCACGGGGGGAAGCGGCAAGTTTTCATAGGAACGGTAGGAATGGCAGACAGACTTGAGAGGCTTAAAGCCAAAAGCACCGATCGAAAAATCGATCAAGCCAGTAGGGGCGAGCGTGGGTGTATCAACTACTGTAGATATGGGAACTGTATGAACAAGTTGAGTCTACGCAGCAGGTGAAAGGGGTCGTCATCCCCTTTTTGGGTGCCTTCCCCCTGCCCCAGACAATAAAGGCAAAGACCGGATGGGAAGAGGAAGGAATAGGATCGGGATGGATGCATTCAATAATGGGCCCTGGAAGCACAGTCGTTACCCTCGTTACCCGCCCTTTCAATAATAGATAGTCTTACACTCGCGCGACGCTTAAGATAGTCACCCACTCATCATTTTTCCTTTTCTCGAGGCGGGGGACGGGAGGACAAAGGGAAAGGAAGGTGAAGGAACTCAGGAACCTTGGAACTTGGCACGGTAATTGAGATGCGACTTTAAAAAAAAACGTGGGCAGCGTAAGCGTAAGCAAGACACAAAGACACCCCAAGTACGTAGTCCTCCCTGCCCAAGATGAAAGGTATGAATCGGGAACAAAATCCAAACCCACAAACAGGATCACGATCTACAAATTACATAATGTTCCTAGTACACATGCCTATACGGGTTTTGGGAAATAGGATCTAAGCGCAGGAAGAGGAACAGAGGAACAGAAGGGGGGAGAAGAGACCAGGGGGGTGGGTTAAATCTAGCAAGGGGAACAGGGGGGGAGAAAAATGACTGCGGTTTGTAGCGTCTCTATCTCTTGTTCAGGTAAACACCGCCGCCGCCCATTCGTACGAGTACATATACTCTTACTCCAAATGACATGACAAACCACCTATTTTTAAAAGAAGACTAGCTATACATCGATTGTTTTAACCATCATCTTCCCCACCTTCCCCAAAAGAAACCCCCATCCGACCCAAGACAAAGACCACTCGACTTTATCTACTATACTGGATCTATCTCTCACTTTGGAAAAAAAAAGAGAAAAGAAAACTAGTCATCATTATTATTAACCTCCTCCCTTTCCCCATATCGTCATTGAGTTAGCCTTTTCCTTTCCGCCCTCTTGTCTCTGATTCCCATCTTTTCTTCCTCCTTTTTCTTTTCGTCGATCTTGATCCTGTGCACGGGCTACGTTCACAGTTAAGATTGATCGCTTCCCATCATTTTTTATATTTATTTTTCCAGCTAAAAAAGCTACTGAGACCAAGCAGGTGTTCAGACGCCGCCGCTCATCGTCAGGCACAGCCGCCTGCGCTAGTTTTCATATCACTTTTAGCTCGACAAACTCCCCCCGTTTTTTCCTCTTCATTCCTCCTTGCCCACATATCATAAAATCACACCAGAAGAGACACACACTCCATAGTATTATACTCCGACTCTTTAACATACCATCAACACCGTAATCGTCACGCCATCCTATCGAGGTAGTCCTTCTTTCTTTCACCTCACACGACACACGCCAAACACCTCGTTGTCGATCTCTCCCCCTTCTCACCATCGATCCAGATCCCAAACAACATGAGCGTCTACGCATCCTCTTCTACCCAACAACCAGCAGCGATCTGCGCGTTAAAGTCTCCAGCCGATGCGTGAGTCACCTCGTCCCAGATCTCGCGGACCCCAAGCTGATATCTCCTAAAGTATTCATATTCTTGAAGCAGTACGATTAGGACTCGTACCCCGGGTCACGCGAAGGCTCACAGGTCATGAACGATCCATGATTCGCCCTGGAACAGTTTGGGTATGGGAAGAAGGTATGTCACCGTTTTCAGTCACCCTCACACAGTCGACCGATTGCTGACTCTTTCGTCGCAGAGGAAACCAATATGCGCAGATGGACAGACGGCCGTCGATGGGGTGCATCTAGAGTCGGTGGAGGTGGTTTCCTTGTGTATACAGAGTATGTCGTTTGTCATCTCTCTACTGGTCACTTTGAAATATATCATTTCGCTCTCTCACCCACTTCTGGCTCGTTATGACTGCGCTAACTTTAACTTCCTCAAAGATCGTCCGATTCGCACTCACCTCCACCTCGAAACGATTCACCACACCATGCTTATCCAAACTACAATGCTCCACCAGGACACTACTCGAATCCCAAGCAGGCCGAAAGTCTGGTCAAGCAGACGTACTCGACCACCATGACACATCCCGTCACGGCTAAATTCAAAAAATTTCACGTCGTGGCATACTCTAGCAAGGTATGGTTCATTCTTTTGCCACCTCGTCTACTACACTAGCTGATATCTATTGCGTAGCACAACCCACAAGGCGATGCACATAACCCACTTCCCTTACCTCACCAACTGCCTCTTCTCGCTAACCTCAAGATCCCGCCTGGGATCTGGCCGGAATGGGAACATCGTCGCGAAGAGGTATATGCCGGTCGAAGACGTGATGGTCCTGGTCCACAATCTGCGCCAGTGACTGCCTTTCCATCACCGGAAGCACACGCCTATCGCCACCCAACTTCTCCAGGAGGACACGAAGCGTACCCTTATCCTGGTCCAGGAGCGGGTAGACAAGCACCGTTTTACCCCGGTCGACCAGATCCTTACATGGGAAGACACATGTCTCAACCACCTGCTTATCCTCCCAACGAGCGGTATCATCCTTACTACACCAACGGACCTCGTCCAGGTGGTGGGGGTCTAGGAGGTGGAGGTGGAGGAGGAGGAAGTGGAGTAGCTCCTGGTGGGGCAGGGGGGCGTATACCATCTGAGCCTTATTACCGAGATCGTGATCCATCACCTTCACATCCATACGGTCAACCGTACCCTTCCAACCAATACCCATCAGACCCATACGCAGCATCTAATAACGGCATGTACAACCCACGAACACGCGAATACTATCTAGACGAAGCACCACCTCTTCAACAAGCAGCAATCAAACGTTCACCTGAAATCAACACTCGTCCTCCTCCTCTACCTAATACGAATTCCAATATCAACGTCAACGGTAATTCTACTTCTACCTCGGAACGCAACTCTAATGGAACACTTCAACCACCTGCTGGACCGATGATGCCAGACCCAACAGTTGCAGGCCGATCACCTAAAATGTCTATAGGTTCAAATCTCCTTAATCCCGATTCTGTAACTTCAGGAGGACTTACTCTCCCACCACTACGAATGACCATTGATGAAAGGACGACAAAAGTTAACAATTCAGCAGGAGTAGGAGTAGGAATAGGGGAAATGTCAGAAACAACTCCGATATCAGTATCAGTATCAGTATCAGGCAAGATGAGCCCCAGATCACCTAGTGGTGGTTCCGTTGCAAGTACTGGTATGAGTTTGGGAATGGGCTCGGAAGATAGGAGACAACTTGGTGAACTAGGATATAAAGTCGCCGTTTAAAAAGTTGAATAGTCTAAGAAAAACAAAACAGCCAAAGGAAAGGAAAGCAAAGCAAAGCGTAGAGAGACGGAGGAGAGGAGAACAAGAGGGGACAAAGCACAAGTCTACGACGAGGAAAGAGTCTCCAAATTTCTCAGTCCTCGTCACTACTGTAGTTTGATCCGTTAGCTGGTAATTTGGTAGTTGGCTTTTTATACTGTATTGCACATCCACTTCACGTATGGATGGGACTTGGGGTTTTGTTTTTTCATTCTCTCACACAAATGTCTAATTGCTGTTGCTGTTGCTTTTTATTACTGTATACTGACAAAGCCAAAGACGACCAAGTACAGTACGCTCGCTCGCTATCATGGTTTTGAGAACCAAGAGAAATGCCAATTTCATTTCATTGTTGACGGACTCTTCTCCATAATGCACAAAGAAACACTACTATATCGTGATCCTTGAAACACGAAAATGATATGAAAACATGCATATGATACGAAGATGGCACATGATACTGTATGTACAATTATGTATTCTCCCTTTTAACAGGCCGGAGATCTATCCACAATGCTCAATCAGAATTTACACTCCTTCCTTTTTCCAACTCCCGCGGACTATGTCAGTTGTCAGCGATTGATATTCAAGCAAGGGAAATGAAGGAAGAAACTAGGAGGACAAGGTGAAGGTGAATGAGACGGAGCAGAACACTGATAACGAGTCAAGATCAACTAACAATCATGCAATACGTCTGCCTGAGGGGAATCAGGACCTTCAGCGTGGAAATCTTTCTGACCGCCAGGTGAGAAAGCCGTGATGGGTAAAATGAGGACATCGCCTATACGTAATGGATGGTCTAATCCTCGTAAACGATGCCAAGTGACTTGATATCTAGCGAGTAGGAAACTGGGCATTGAGGAGTCAGCTCACTGATAGGTATACTTGACTTGACAACAAGGGCAGAACAGGAACCAATTGACAACAAGTTAGATAAAGAAGGGTAGAAGGAGAGGGGGTTGTCTGGACTCACGAAAGTACAGAATCAGTGAACAGACCAGGTCCAGTCCATTCCATTACATTCATGATCCTCTCTCTCCCCCATTTTTGCATTTCCTGTACCTCATCCTCCCATCCTTCTGGTCGTTCCTCCTCGAGATGCCGAATAGCAGCAGCCTTATCCGCTTCCCAATCCATTACCTCCTTGGTATTATTGACGACTCTCCTTGCTGCATCGATGAAGATCGGATGTGCCGGCGCAGCTGCTAATGTCCATTGACAGATCCCTAATGGACGTGGCCAGCCTTCGGACCAGGTCGGATGGGCATGGACGTCAACATCCACGGCGACCATCACCGCTGGGTGCGTAGGGTACAATTCGCGCCAGGTTGATCCGTCTATCTCACTCAGGTCGAGCGTCTCTACGCGCAGCGTACCCCATTGCTCGATAGGTCTTATTGGCCGAGTCTGGGTTGCTTGATATCAGCTTCGTCTCTGGTAAGGTGGGCCATGGATGCCTTGAGAGATAGAGCCCATGGTCTAGGGACAGAGGTCTAGGATGACAGAGTGTGAAGCCATGGAAGCTATGAGATAGACTGGAGTCATAGACACGACGAGACAAAGTGAGAGACCAACAAAAATAGAAACTCACATCGACATCAGAGTAAACCCCTCCAACGATCAGAGGTAACAAGTACCTCAGGAAATCCGCCTTGAGTACACCACGATGTAGATTCTTCCACGCCCAAAGAACATTGCTGCCTCTAAAGACCTCATACACCCATTCCTCGGCAGCTTGATCATCGAGGAAATTGAGCCTCCAACCATCGACAGCATTCATTTTTTTCCATTCATCAGACTCTGCAGCGTGATTATTGACCTTATCTGTCTGATGAATTATTTTGTATGATATCATAGATGCTGGTCTTCGTTTTGCTGGAGCGTTTGGGATCGGAATAGGAAGTCTTTGCTCGGATTGAGAAAGGGATGGTGGGAGGTGAGAGATAAGCGAGTGGGTGAAGGGGTGGTGGAGTCTCGTAGGAAGGGAAAGAACGAATTGATGTAGTTGTGTATAATAGCTGTGATGCGGACAGTTAGCACGGACGTTAAGGAAGAGAGAAGGGATTGCATTGAGTAGGAAGTAGGAAGACAGCAGGCAGGTAAGTAGGACAGTAAGTTGGTAGGAAGGAAGGAAGGTAGGTAGGTAGGTAGGTTGGTTGATGAGCAGGCAGGCAAGAGGTAGATGACAACTGACTCTATTGTACCTTGTTCTCCAGTCGACACACCAAGTCGATAACGTTCTTCTGCAATCTCACCTAAATCCAATAACCCAACATGAGAATCCTGTTCCCAACCCATCTGTTCCGTCCAACCCCACATATCTCCTCTCCCATCATCATCTACATCTATAATATGAGTGACTTTGAAAACACCATCTCCTCCAGATCGAGCTAATAATCTTCCCAAAACAAAAAAACTCGTAAAAGAAATAATCAATCCAGATATCAATAATCTACGTCTTGATTTTATATGTGAATTCAATGATACAAAAGAAGAAGAGTATCGGATATTATCATATGTGTTTCGTAAGAAGCTAGTAATGTATAATGATGATCCTGCAAGTGAAGTAGAAGAAGAAGAAGAAGAAGAAGAAGATGGTAGTTTTGATGTCGATGATGTTGAGGTTGATGTTGAGGTGGAAGTTGAGGAATATGGATTGATCGAGATTCGAGGTCCAGTCCGAGGCGTGTCCGCCATACGGGATAAAAGCTTTGTTCCTCTATTCCAATAGCTGAAAAAAAAGGATGTACGAGCAAAGTCAAGACTTGGATGATGGGACATGAAGAATACGCAGCAGTCACCACCACGCCGCCGCAGTCACCCAACTCACAAATCCACGTGCCAGATTCCGTTCCTGCAAACCATAACGACGAAAAATGCTTGCATTCTATCACTCAATATGTCTTGGCTTCTTTGATACTTCTGACACTCGTGATACTTCTGACTATCTCTAATAATACCTGGAAACAAAAACTACTCGATACAGTTTAATATAAATTATTCTACACGGAAACGAGACATCTGGGTATAAAGTGAGGGAGAGAGAGACAACGAGATCAAGGTGGAGAGCTTATTGGGGATAAGGGGTTGTGGGTTGGGTTGGGTTGTAAAGGGAGGAGAAGAAAAAAAAAACGGCAAAGGACTCTGCAAGACTCCACCACATCCTCTATTCAGACACCGCACTCAGATATCGCCTATCGTTGCCCCCTCTCATGCTTGTGCTCCACGAGCAGGTAACGATCCATCGCCTACACCAGCAGGTATTGCCACGCCTCCAGGTGCGGTCGGAGCCCAATTCATCCAAGACGGTGCAGCCATTGCTTTGCTCGCCGATGCATCCCCAGTGTAGAGTGCACTGTTGCCTCCGCTGCTGAAACTCTGGTTGGATCCCATCGGCTCCTGAGACCATGCGAGGTCGGATCGCTGGGCTTTGGCGTCCTCCGGACCAAGGGTTTGGCTCGCAAGGCGCTTGTTCCCAGGTCGAGAGAGTTTGCTTGGTGCTCTCGTGAAATTCCCTAGGTTCCCCGGGGGTGTCGATTGTGCGTCAAAGTTACCGATCCCAAATGATGGTGCACGCTCCGGGGCCAGTGTCTGCTGTAATGCACTTGACTGAAGAACGCTGGGTAATGGCCGATTGTTGTTGGGTTCCAGCGGAGCAGCAGCTTTGTCCATCTTGGCGTTTGGTACCATGGACATACTGAAACTTGCCTGTCGTTGCTGAATCTGCGACTTCCATGTATGCAGCACTACACCATCGTCTTCGCTCGGCTTTACAGATGGATCGTGTGGGGGCGCATAAGAAGACTGGAGCTGATCTGCACGGGGTGTGACATTCAAGTGGTAGTTCTGTTGAGTGGCAAGCAGAGACGGCGATGTGAGATCAGGCATCGAATTGCTCTTGCTCAGACTTCGTCCGAAAGGCGGTCGAGGGGTATGAGTTAAACCACCATTCGCCTCCAAAGGATTTGGACGATCGCCATTGGCGTTTGGTGTAGGTGCCATGAACATCCTCCATAAATCCTTGACGTCGTTGGAGCTAGGCATCCGGCTCTCACCGTGTTCCGAGCCAGGCACAAGCGGGAAGCTTGGTCGCCGGAACGTCTGAGCGATCTGACTAGCGTTGAATGGATTGCTCATGTCAGTCCCAGCCAAAGTCGCGGCAGCCATCGCGATCGCTGCAGAGTCTTGCAGCGACATCTGGTCAAAGGCGTTGGCCCAGATACCTGAACTCGTAGATGAGCGACGCCTGTCTTGGAGGTGAGCCGCATTGAGCTGGTCTCCTGCATCACTACGTCCCACAGAAGCGCGAGCCGAGACAGGGCCTGAGGTATCGTCGTCCGAGGCAAGAGGATCGCGCAGCTGCAGTCGTGGGTCGATCGTCGGAATTGGCATAGTATGTTCTGGCTTCCAACTGAAAGAAGGCAATACCGAGCTATCCGGGGGTATGGTTGCCGTCGCAAAATTGCTGGTTGGGGAATAATCCGTCAATGTGTATGTTGGATCAAATGAAAATTGGTGTGAGGGATCCAACCCTTTGGAATTCTGCCAGGAAACTTGCGCTGGCATCGGGACCTGCGTCTGACTGGTTCGTCGCTCTGGCAGCTCGTCGGAACCTGAAGGCGAAGCTGTGAGGCTCGTCAGGGAAGGTGTCGGAGCGAGGTGCATTTGGGGTGACACGCTCGATGTTTTAGACGGTGTATTGGCCGATGCTTGTAGTGTGCCGAAATTCGAAGGAAGGCTACCTCTTGGAGCCATCGGAGCAGGCGGCGCCATCATGTTGAATGCCTGAGCGTTTTGCTTCTGCCAATGCTCATTGGGGATTGACGACTGCGGAGTGGGTGGTGGAAACGTTGCTGGTCCCCAAGTCATCGCTGCATTCCCCATGTAAGTCTGATGGCGAGTCGCATCGATATGATCAGACATGGACGCACTACGTCGCTGGGGATTGGGACCAGGAAGCACGTCATTGACTGGACTGGTGGAAGGATTCGAGTACGGAGAGGAGTAGTGACTCGAAGGGGACGAGGTTGTCGACCCCGAAGTAGTCAGCCGCCCATTGAGCATAGCGAAGCTTCTCGACTTGGGCGGTTTGTTGTAGGTGCAGGTCATCTTGCGTTGAGTACAGCGGGCTGTTTGGGTCAGCAGACGCCGTGCCATACCGAAAAAGGGACATACCACAAGGCTCTTCACAAGTGCATTTGACCTTGGAGTGGTTGCACTGGTCGCATGCTCGTTTCTTGTATCCAAACTCGTAACCAGTGCCCGAATAGCCTCTGCCCATCCCACTTGAGCCCAGCGATTGGTCCGAGCCAGTCAACCTCATAGGTGTGGCGGAAAAGCCGGGGTTGTACCCATCACCAACTGCATATAGCGGATTGTAGGGCAGTTGGCCGGTTGCGGGTGAGTGCCCGGACGGGGCGGGTAGGACGGTGGTGGGCATCGAGTAGCTTGGCAGAACGTTGGTCGGGGGCTGACCTTCCACGCCAGCCGGGGGGAATGAGCTGGTCCATGGTGTTGTCAAAGTCGCCGGAGTGTTTGTGAGAAGAGGATGATGAGGGTACATGCTTTGCGCTTGCAGTGCGGGCTGCTCGGGCTTGGCGGTATGGGAATAATTCGGAGGGAAGTCGACGGACGCTCGGCGATCATACGGTTCCACTCGACCCTCGTTCATTGTGGGCATGGATTTGCGGCGTCCCTTCTTACTCTCTTTGCCCTTGCCCTTGCCATCTCCACCCTCCTCTGGTGGTTTGTGAGTTTTATTCACGTGCCGTGAGAGGAGATCGCTGAACTTGGTAAGCAGATGCCTCGAATTTCGAAAAAGGAAGGAAGGCTCACCTTCGAGCAAAACGGAGTTCACAGTCGTCGCATTTATAAGGCCGCTCGCCTGTATGCGCTCGAAGATGTCGGCCGACATGCTGAGGCCTGGTGAATGTGGCCGCACACATCTGTATTGGAAGTTAGATTTATGGGGTTTGAGCAAGTATGATGGGGTCACGTACGGGACATTTGTGTTCCCCACCCATCTCGTCGAATGATTCTCCTGCAGTGTTTCTCCTGTGTTTGTTGACTGATGCAGGCCCTTATGTATGTGACTCGGACCGCACTCTCCTTTCGCAGTCGTCTTCCTAAGTAGACAAAGACGTGCTAGGCGATGACGCGACTCGACTTCACTCCTTGGTACTATGTCGTCCTTGAGTACGCAGAGGTTGTGAGAGTCTCTAGCGGAACTTCTTGGCGGTGAGCGTGGTGAAGTGCGAGCTCGTGTATGACGCACTGATCGAAGGACAAGGGGGTTGGTTACAGAGGTTTGAGACTGAGAGAGAGACCGAACAAAGAGTAGAAAATTCGAAAGAGAGCGACTGAAAAATCGGTCGGTAGGTCGTCGTCGTGAAAGGAGAATGACGCTTTTTAGTCCCGGTGACGTCGTAAGTGTATTTGCCTCGGTTTGCGTCGACGAGGACTGTTTACCTTGTGAGCAAGCAAGCGTTTCGACTTGTAGCAAGACAAGGTCAAAGAGGTGTTCTGAATGGATTGACAGAGAGAGACTAGGTGAGGAGGAGAGATGGAGGGGGCGAGAGGTTATGACGAGTGAGGATGTGTTCGAGCTAAGCTGAACGGACAAAGGAGAATTCCCGCTTGAATATGCCCTCTTGGAGGTTGAAAGGTTGTTTGGGTCAGAAAGGTGCCACGCGAGCAGAGAGGGAAAGAGGAAAGAAAGAGGGAAGGAAGGAAAGAAGGAAAGAAAGAAAAAGTGGACAAACGCAGGACAAAGGCACAAGAGCCGAGGAAACATTTGTGAAATGACGTAATGACGTCAGAGTGATCATCGCGTCGTTTTGGGTATAATCCCGTGTAATCGATTATAAAGCTGTAATTTATAGCTGCTTTGGGCAAATGGGCGTTTTTTCATATAAACTTGTCCTGATTTTTGGTTCAAAAGTCAAAAGGGAAACGAGGGTCGTCAATGGGGAAATCAGTGGGAGAGGGCGGTCACCTTATACTTAGACTTTCGTTGGCTAGAGCCTGATATCCTCCGAGAGCAAGTCCGTCCGAGAGGGGACATGAAAGAAGTTGAATTCAACTCAACTTTCGGGAGTATGATTATCCAGCTGCGACCGGGTAAGTGACAGAAGAAAGTACAAGTACTATCAAAGAGTATATACTGACATCGTCTGATTACGACCAAGACATCATGTATCCTCCACTGAGACGACTCATGAACCAGTTTATTGACGAGAGAGATCCTGACGAGGCTGGCTAAACTGTGGCTACCAAGTCATTGTCGTTCAGCCTGACCAGCCTAACCAGCCGCCCAGCCCAACGGTGACCGTTCTGTCATCTTCACTCTCACGACAGTGCATATAAGTGCCGATACTCACGATGAAGCTGATCCTCACCCCTCTTCTCCTACTCCTACTTCTCAAACTCCATCTCCCACTACTACTCCCACTGGACTTGGTGATCCGTTCCATTGCTGTGCAATCACATCTACTTCTATTTTAAAAGTACACTCTCCTTGCCCGTTTTTTGTTTGCGTATTCTGCACTTCGCTGGCCGAAGACACTCATTTCACCAAACAATAACAACAGCAAAAACAATCACCACCAGTCAACAATCCGACCTTTCTGTCTCTATTCCTTCATTGTACAAAACACATCGACCGACCGGACCTCTTCATTGAACGCTCCGATCAATAACACGAACAAAGTTTAAGCTAACAAGACTCATTCAAGATGGTGTACATCAAATCCTCTTCCATTGCATCGGCCCTTATCGGTGCCGCCGCACTATCAGCAACGACCTCTGCATTACCTGCAAACAAGCATACTGGCCCGGCACCAGAGCTCGGACTTGGTCGTGTTGGAGTGACTGAGCTTGATGCGCCAAAACTTCACATGGCGAGAAATCAGAATGGAAAGAGTAATATGAAGGAATACCCTACGCAGGAGATGGACCTCAAAAGGTCTTGGAGGGGCCGACCAAGTAAGAGGGGACCATGGAGGCAGTCCCCTGAAGACGTAAGTTGCAACTTCCAACTCGTACAGCTTCCACGAGTAGCTTTAAGCTGATCATTCCAGCTGATCGACGTCAACCTTGGATCAGAGGATGTTGATCGACACGTAAGTCTGCAGGATGAGTTGGTTGTGATGATGCTGATGTGTATCGTAGACTGGAAACTTGATTGATATTCAGGCTAGACACCATCGCGATGTCGTGGTCGTTGAGGAACCTGTTCATCTCCATGAACACATCCATGGACACCATGGGCACCATGGTGATCGCGTAAAAGTCGTTCACAAACGTCACTCTCACGACCATGATCAAGTGGACGTGATCGAGGAACCGATCTACATGCACGACCATCACCGTGAGAACGAGATCATCGAACCTGTCGGACACGTACATCAACACCTCGACAGGCGTCACTCTGGCCCAAGTGACGTGATCGTCGAGAATGGAAAGCATCGATATGACACCACTATTGTTGATACTGGTCGACACGGGACGACAGTGATCAACAACGGTGCTGAACATCGGAATGGAGATGGAGATGTCTTGGTAGAGCACAAACGTACTTCTGGACCTGGACCTGCGTTCCTCAAACGTCATTCTGGAACCACAATTATTGATCAAGGCCGACACGATGGAACTGTGATTACTGAGGCTGGTCGACATGAAAATGTCATTATGGATGACCATCGCGGACACGAAACCACGATCGTAGAAGATGATCACCACCACCACGATAAACGCCATTCGTCATCGCGCATCCTCGTCTTAGGCGATGATAGACGATACCGCGATACAGAGTACTATCATGGTTCTCATACTCGTATAGAGGAGCTTGGTCGACCAATGTATTTCGGAAGTGGTGGTGATTTGGATCACGTACGAATGGTCACTTCTGTTCCATGGGATTACGATTACGGTTACTCACGTCATGGATACTACGAAAAGCGTCGTCACAGCGACAAGGAAGGTGACGTGACTGTCATCAATACCGATCACACTCATCATAATGGAGACGGAGATGTCACAGTAGTTGATAATGACTCTCATCATAGACATGGATCAACGACTGTGGTCAATAACAGTAAGCGTCGTCATGGCGAGGACAAGCACGAGCATGACGAGTGGCGGGATGTGACTGTTGTTAACAACAATGGTGGACGACATGGACATGGCGATACTACCGTAGTCAACAACAAGCGAGAGCACGGACACGACCGTCACAATGACAGCAAGAAATCCCACTCTAAGCGTGATACTACAATGGACGGAGCACCAGGTTACATTGATGTGACTTCTCCAGTATTCAACTCTACAACTGCTCAACGAATCGCATCACTTGTATTATCAACTACGAACGGCACTGATTCCAACTCTACCTTCGTTTTGAACGCAAGTAACAACATACGTACTCAAGTATACCTTGTGCCTATCAATGATTCAAACTTTACAAACACCACGAGCATGCCAACCGATTCTACCACTACGAGCCCGATCATAGTGAATTTGAAACTACCGATCTTTGTAGCTGCTACAGCCAGTGTCGAGCCTTATTGTGCGGCGTTTGACCCAAGTCCCGAATCACCACAACCACTGACCGTCGAGCCTTGTACGAACGGTACAGATTCCCACTCAAGTCAGAACTTCTTATACGATCCTTCAACCGGAGTAATCAGTCCTGATTGGACACCTTCGTCTGCTTCTCAACAATTATTACAATCTGTCGGTGATTCAGTCGACGACGACAGTGATGACACAGACTCTGCTACCAATGACGACGATGTTGAAGCTGCAGCCAACGACGATGCCGCGACGACGATTACCTCGACATCTATGGCATTCACGTCTACTACATCTACATCTATGCCATCCACGTCTACTACATCTACATCTACATCTACACCTATACCATCTTCATCTACCTCATCCACATCTATGCCAACCACATCTACCTCGTTTGAATCTACAACAACGACTGATCCAGCCTCAACAGCCACCTCAAACCCACCACCACTGATCTCTACCGGTCCTCAATCATCTACAGACTCGTCAGCCCTCTCTGCAAGCGGATCAAATGTCACTTTAATCTTCTCACCTGCGAACCCAAGTCTCGCTTCTGTTGAATCAGATTCAGATGCCGATGTCGATGCACAGTCAGATTCAACCTCAGAGGCATCTGATAATTCAAACTCCGACTCCAACTCTTCCGACTCTGATTCAAGCGTGGATTCAACCGTGGCACCACTGCAGAGACGTTCAAAGGCCATTCGTAGGGATATGACTTCCGCTGCTCAACAGGTACGTACAATAAACCCTCTCCTCCTCTTTCCCTCATTGGTCTTGATCTTGACTTGACTGGACTTGATTGAGCTTTGATTTTCGATATCAGCTGACCCACGTCTCTCCATTCAGCCCATGACTCCTCCTGAATCTTGGACAGCACCATACGAGTGAGTGACTCTCGGCCTTGTCACAAATCTCTAACATACAATAGACTCTGCTGATCATCGGTTTTAACTCTTCACTCTTCACTCTTTACTCAACCGGAAAAAACAGGTGGCGATGGACTCAATCAACAGAGTCAGATAATCAAAGCCAGGGCACTGTAGCTTGACCTTCTTGCATAAAGTATACATACATATGCATGTATGTACGTTCTGCTCATAATGTCCGCCTGCCTAAATGAAACTTGCAGCATGAGTATATATGCATGAGTATAATCTACTCTACATCTTGAACACCACTATAAGACTCCAATTGGGCACTTGCACCCTCCCAATCAAGTGTTCCCTTGACCAGCTCATCCACAACGCTGATAACAGTATCGATAGGGCCGATCAATTGAGCTGTTGAGTCTCTCTCTCGCAAGGTCATAGTGCCCTTTTGGAGCGCTATTACCGCATTTACGCATCAACTGAAATGACAGGGGTGAAATGTGAAACAGAAAAAAGACTCACAAGCAAAATCAATCGTGCAACCGAATGGTGTACCCAACTCGTCATTTCGAGCATACTTCTTTCCGATGGATACGCTCGAATCGTCTACTCGACTGGCAACGCCCAATCGACGCATTTTTCGCGCTGAAATCCATCAGGCTCACTCAGGTATCATATAATTACAATGTAATGAGACTGGAGACTCGACTCACAAATGTCCTGAATGAGCGTACGCAAGTCTGGATTTTGCGAAATTGTCACGATGAGACATTTGATAGGCGCCACCGCAGCTGGAAGAGACAAGACCTATGAAGAGTCAGCCTTTTCGGGAAAAACAACGACTGTCAAGCTCACGATTCGGTTCTTGTCCTGTTCTCTTGCCCAGAAGCTGTGCTCAAGCAGAGAGTACAAGATTCGACCAATACCAAAAGAGGGCTCAATGACGTTTGGAGTGAACTCTCGGACTGCTCAGGGAATGAGTGAACATCGGCATGGATCAGAATAAAGGCACTGACCGTATTCTGTGACTGTGATGGGCTGGATCTTGACCAGATCCGCTGTAATCTCATATGTTTTGCCATCTGCACACTTGACTTCGGATGTCCTAACAATCAGCAACCTCTCTATTTAAACGAACTCACCCCTTCGATTCAAGCTCATCCATGATGATCTGTAATTGGTCCTTCTCCAAACCCAGCAAGGTCTCCTTGATGGTCGTCGCGTCCTTCTTGAACTTCATGCCGAAAGCTTTCGCGTCAAACTGGCAATCGAGCTTCTCAACAGAACGAGGTGTCTCCAGTCTCTCCTGGACGCGTAGAGGCTGTTTGGTCTTGTTGGAGTGCACAGTAAGATCGTATGCCGATCGGTCCGCACATCCAACACACTCAATCCAGCCGTATGATGATTGAATCTCAAAGTCCCAACAGTCCTGCCGTCAGCATTGGAATCCTCCAATAGCCTTACCGAGGCGTAATGAGCCATCTCATTGCCCATATGTTGTCGGCACCGCAGCCGAGTAGGGTTGATACCGATTTTCGTGAGGAACAATTGTGTCCGAGCGAGGAAATAGCCGAGAGTCTCATTATCGACGATTTTCTGAAACCATAAGCCACATCCATCGACCATTTACAAGGCTGCTCACCTTTGACACGGCGTCCCCGACTGTCATCTGCACCAGGTCTGTCTTACCCGATTCCTGCACCTCCTTTGGCAAAAGCGACAACGTGACATCCTTCACCTCTGCAAAACGCGCATGTCGCTTGTCCAGAGGATCAACGTAATGCTCAATCTCGGCCATGGTGAATTCTCTGCCTCAGTCAGCTCTGCGGCAACGGGCACGAAAGAGCACAGATGGGCTCACCGAACTCGGAGTAGACCCTGTCTAGGTGCGATTTCATTCCTGAAACTCCTGCCGATCTGTGCAGATGCGAATGGAACACGACCATTGTTGAACTCCAGCAATCGAGCAAAGTTGACAAAGTGGCCTTGTGCTGTCTCTGGCCGAAGATATCTGAATCTATTAGCGATACTGCGATAAAAGATAAGAATAGCCTTGCCCTTTGAGTGTGCCGGTCGGACCGATCGTACTTGAGAACATGAGGTTAAATTCGACGGGTTCAGTAACCTCGTTACCGGTCTCTGGATTTCTGATGTTGTATTTACGTGCAAGCTCGCCAAGTTGTGGTCCAGTATAGTTGTCGATCTGCCCTCAGCCATTTATCCATACTTCCGAGACTCACCTGTGCCAAGATATTCTCGTACTCTGCAACGACCTCATCATCCAGCTTGATCGCATCAGACTTGACAGCCTTCTTCTTCTTCTTCTTCTTGTCCGCTTCTTCCTCTGCCTTTGGCTGCTCTGCGACACCGCGTGCCTCCTTATCACCTTTCAGTCGTGCCTCCAGAACAGCCTCTACCAAGTGGTCCGCTCGGAAGATATGGCCGTTTTGTACATCCTTCACCATCCAGTCGGCAAATCTGGGCTGTCAGCTTCAAGTAGCTAGGCAAAGAGAGATATCGCTCACTTGTCAACATGGCCAGATGTCTTGAGCACTTCATCCAAGGTCATGATCGTAGTGTCAAGCTCTAGCATGTCCTCCTCGATGATATAATGTTTACGCCATGCGTCAAGAATGTTGGCCTGCAGTGCTGATCCGGGAGGTCCATAGTCGTACAGACCAGCGACACCTGCTTCTTAGCGCGAGCCATACAAAACACCGAAATTTACACTCACCACCGTAGATTTCAAAAGCAGGAGCGAAGAAAAAACGTCGAGACAGAGTCGCATCAAGCTGGACTTTGTCAAACTCATGGGCGGTCTTGTTCACCGGTACTGTGAAGGTACTGGGGGTAGAGTTGGAAGCTGCTGCAGCCATTTTGCCCGCTAATCTCGAATCTGAAAGAGCTGTCTGACTTGTAAGAGACTTGGTGTGTGTACAGAGCTGCTTAGTTGCCAGAAGGGATCGGCTCAGGCGCATGTAATATTGAGACTTGAGCAAGTTGATGATTTTATGCCATGACCACCCAACTTTCGAGTCGCCCAGATCTCTTTCTTTGATCCCCCCATCTATGATCGGGGATCTCAACAGCCGGAAGGGAATTCGTTATTGGACTTTTACGTTGAAAAATCCATAACATGCGATATGCGACGACTCGCAGACGTCGATCAGCAATGGTACTTCTCTCGAGATGCGCTTGATCATACTCCCTCTAGACAGGATGGTATGTCGCTCGATGTGGAGCTGCAGAGACGAAAAGAAGTCATCGAAAATATCCGGAGTCTAGCATTTCGCGTCAAACTGTCTGTCCACATTTATGGGATCATCTCGACAGGCAGACGTGCTGACCGAGTGTAGAGCAGATGAGGAGATTGATCCGACGTCTATTCGTGCTCGACCTGTAATTACTAGTGCGGCGACTCTGGTTCACCGATTCTACATGCGCCGATCATTCGCCGACTTTGAAGCCCGTCTCATTGCTCCCACAGCCCTATTCCTCGCGAGTAAGATTGAAGATGAACAGGTCAAGCTGCGTCATATTGTCAACTCTTGTCTGGACAAGTGGGAGCGTGGAGCAACGCCATGGCATCCAGAGGACGAGCGATCACCGGTATGTACTCTCCTTCATCATCTTGGGAAGGAGAAAAATGTTTACTGTGTCTAGTATGCTCAACAATCTCGAGAACATCAGCGTTGGGAGCGTGACATCATTGCAGTTGAAGAGATTATGCTAGATACGCTCTGTTTCGATATGAGCATCCCGCAATCCTATTCAATACTGCGAGAAGCTACGCTTGGGCTAGGGGAGATGGCCGCCGAAACAAGCGCACGAGCAGTCGCGGGTGGGGTCACCAATGGACACGGAAAGCGGAAGAGCATGATTGATGAGCAAATGGTCGCAACAACCGGCTGGGTGATTATTCTTCAGTCGTGAGCCCCTCGGCCTTGTCATCTACGCCAGCTGAATCCGTTAGCCACTTTCCACCTCTACCTGTGCTTTGCCTTCCAAACGTCCTGGCTTTCACCGTCTTTGCGTTCCTGGTCTCTCTTCTGGATCAAATCTCCTGGTCAGAAGCTTTGGCTGCAGCCTCTGAGCTCGGGGATAGATTTGGCCTAGATGTCCATTTCGATGCGGAACAAGGAGCAGTCGGTGCGAATGATCTGAAGCTGGTTCAAGGTGAGGAATCGCTCGTCGCCGTGGCTTATAAGTGTTCAGAATGCCGACAGCTATTCATTGGATACATGACATCTTTCATCGATGCTTCCCTGATGACCGTTCTGGTGAGTCAATCAGTTCATGGCCTGGCTGACTTTGCCCAGCCCAACGATAGCACCGTACCATCACACTACACACGCCGCTTCACAGCCCATCTTGTCGAAATAGTTGACACCCATCCTTCCAAAGACGAGTCTGGCAGTTTAGCTCAAGCACCTCCCGCAGCACCAATTGTAGCATAGATATCATAGATGCATTACAACATAGTTCGCCATCAGATCTACACCCCCATAGCTGCAAGCCAGCGCCGTGGGCCATCTGCACTACCCCCCCTAGATCCGCTTCGTCCTGCGCCTGGAGCGGTAAGCATTGATGGGAGGAGCGGATTTGAAGATGCCGCCGACGCTTTGCGATTCCGCGCCGAGGCTTGAACTGAGCAGTATCAGCATGCTATACCGGTATGAGCGAGTCGAAAGAGCCCTACCGCATGCTGAGATTTCGTTGATATTTGTTTCCAACACCAGACCGCCTTGGATTATCTCGGACAAAACATGGTGAACCTGTCATTCAGCTTCACAAACCTACGCCGCTGTTCTACTCACTTCGTCAAAGTGAAAGATAAGATCTAGTTCGCAGACATTCTCAAAAGCACGATCGAGAGATTCGACAAAGACCTAAACATTGAGCATGAGCCCTTGAGAAAGAAAGAAAGACGCCGCAATATACTCACCTGAATAAGGTCGAGAATCCCTAACTCTGACTCTGCTCCATCCACAACAAATCTGTATCAACTGATAAGCTGACGTCCCTCTCTAGTGTAGTTGAGGGTGTCTGGGCTTACACAAAATATAGTGTAGCGTAATGTCGATAGATGACTCGAATATCATCATCATCCCCTCTAACTTCTTTGCCCTTCCCCGCTGAGGAAGGGAAGACGAGATCGGGCGCGTCTAGAAAGTTGCATACTCCTGCTGGGCGGTCTGATATCAGGGAGAAGATCTGAGCGATGAGGGATTGTTGCATCAGTGGAGGGGATTGCGTGTAGAACTTGGACAGGCGGGGTTTGCCTGAGAAACAGTCAGCGCCGGCATGTCACCACAGAAAGACGTGAAACAACGAGGAGGACTTGACGTGAGATGAGCTCACCATGAGTGTTGAAGATGAGTACAGCTTGGATCATGCTTGCACAGCGCACCTCGAATAGTATGATGATCGACGAAAGAGACAACTTAACTACTTTCGAGTGTAACAGGTGGAGGTCGCCCGTCGGTTTCATCCTCGCTCTATCTCTGTGTCTGTTTATCTCCCTTTTCGACGTATCTCACGCCAAACGCAATGACCAGCACCACCTGATACTCTCGAGCCTGAAGCACCAGAATAACAAAGCAGCCAGGATGGCATTACATCAGATGAGCTCGGGAGAGCGCACACCGCTGCTTGGCCCATCTTCTGGAATCTCGTCAAAGGAGCTCAGTGAGGTATGTTAGACTTTCTTGCCAGACTTTTGTACTTGCTCATGCAGTACAGACGAAAGTGTACCCTCTTATTCACCTCATTCGAGTCGATATCCTCACTCATATTGGTCAGTCTGTCAAGAAGTCCTCGTAAACCACACTAATATCTATATAGACACTCCTTTGACATACGATCAGCTCTTGGCACCTGATTCGACATATACGATTGTTCGGTCAGTTACCCTATCACTTGACATGTGTTTATAAGCCGTACTGATATCTCAGACCCCTCACTGAGAAGTATCTTGAAATGCAAAACCAGTCGATCGGTGCGTATACTAGTATGGAAGTGGATTGTCGACCGTGCTCATCTATACAGTATTCTGCCTATTGTTAAATCGAGTGCAATTCACGCGAGACTCTACACAGCTATCGATCTCTACTCTCTCTGTATCCCGAGCAACATTATGCGAGATCCTCGCCATTCGTGTTTTGCGCAAGTCCTTTCTAATGAAAGAGGTGTTTTTCACTGACTGGCTGACATCTACTTTCAGGTGGATGGTCAGAACGAAGTTTACCGCTTGCAACTGTGCTACTCACGCCTTGGGCTCTATTCCAGGGGGCCAGTGAAGCTGTGACTCAACGAGCTGTGGAAGATGGGGATGACGATATCCTAACTCAGGGTGGCAACGCTCTGGAGGTGAGCTGGGTCGTAACAACGGAGGTTGACATGCTAGATGGCTATCATCGGCGGTTCAAAACGTTTCATAAGAAGTCCGTCTTGTCAGAAAGTTATCGGTATGTCCACATCATTGCTCAGTTGAACGACGGTTCTGACACGTATCAGAGGGGATCTGGTCCGGCCGCATCATCTATTCTGCCAAGAATGCTCACGCAATCATTGCGGACGCAAGTTTTATCTTTCCTTGAACAAAATCGGGCTGAACTAGTGCTAGAATTACAAGAACAAGCCTATTCAGATTTATAACCCACACAAAGCGCCTCTCCTCGACCATTATCGGTCAGCTCCTCAACATTCAAGCACAACATCGAAGCTGACTCTCACAGTCTCAAGGTCCCCCGAGTCCGCAGTATCCTCGATTATGTTAGCTTTCTGATCCTCTTCATTCTCTATGTAGTAGCGGTTGAGGGTCTCGACGAGACACATCTGAATGGGAAGGAGCTGGCTTTCATAATCTATGCATTAGGTCAGTGCGCATCCCTTTCGCCACTAACGAGGCAGCATACTCTCTCGACAAGCTGGCGACTATCCGGGAACACGGCTTGAAAGGTAAGCTCGTTTTCGCGGCATAAGCTCACGTCACAGTCTTCTCGAGCTCTCTCGTTAATGGGTTTGATCTCGTTTTCATGCTCATCTACGCTTTCTACCTGAGTGCAAGATTGTACGGGTTCCACTATCACAACGACGACGCTCTTTCCCTTGGCGCAGATTCCCTCGCTATTGGTTAGTCAAAGCCGTTATAGGCGATCCGAGCTCATGCATGAATAGGAGCTGTCCTGATCTTTCCGAGACTGGCGTTCGTGACTCTGGCCAACAATCTGATGGTACTGAGTATCCGGTCGATGTTGACGGAGTTCTTTTGTGAGTATCTGACAATCTGACGCTGATATGCCCAGTCCTCATGGGTATTGGAATCTTCTGTTTTCTGGGTTTCTTATACGCCCTCTTCACTCTTGGACAAGGAAAGTAAGTCATGTGGATGGCACAAGAACTAACACCAGATTCGCCCTGTCTCAAATCGGCTGGTACCTATTGGAGGTTTACTTTGGACTTGACGCAGCAGGATTTGAAGCTGCTCGTGAGTTTTTCTATCGTATTCAGCTGATAGGCAGATGTGTTTCATCCTTTCCTCGGTCCGATCCTCATGGTAACCTACGCCTTGCTATCGAACACCCTTCTGTTGACCGTCCTTGTTGCGATTCTCGGGAACACCTTTTCTACCATCAATGCCGATGCTGCAGCAGAGTCGATGTTTCGCAAAGCCGTGGCAACGATCGAGGGCGTCAAAGCTGGTGAGTGACTGCAGTGTGAGCATCGACTCACCTCGCAGACGCCGTATTCAGCTATCAAATGCCTTTCAATCTGGTAGCCGTTGTGTTTCTGTGGCCAATGAGCTATATCCTCAGTCCCAGATGGTGAGAAACAAGCAGGTTTTATTGTAGCTCTGCTGATTGGGACAGGTTTCATAAGCTCAATGGTAGATTCATTAGATATGTGTACTGACTTTGTAGTCTGGCTAATTCGTGTTTCCAATCTACCGGTCCTTTTGGCGATATCACTATACGAGCGGCAACAATACAACGAGACGACAGTCCTGGAACAGCTTGGAGAGTTTGCTGAGCGTTACGTCGGGAATCTCCCTAGGAAGCTTAAAGCTGCAGGTGGGTGGAAGGCGGTGTTTGAGCTGACGTGCAGCCGGCTTTGACAACTTTGGTTCAAGAGCCGACATCAACGCCGTGTTTGAGATTGAGCGAGAAGTTGGCGACTATTATCGCTTATGGGATGATGATGGATTTGACGAGTCAGAGATCAGGCTTCCACCTCCGATGGATGAGAATGAGAATGGTGATGCCGAGGGGAAAGATCAGGCTCCCGAGCAAGAGCCAGCCGAAACACCTCGCAGCGCGCCGATCGCAGTCTCTCCTGGTCGAATAGTCGATGATCTGCGAGACGAAGAGGAAGAAGAGTCACCTCGGCGGCGTCGACAATCTACATCTTCCTTAGCACGTCCTACATCACCACACCAACGGATGTCTGTCTCCTTTGCGCCTGGTCTCGTACCCCCACGTCGCAATTCATCGATGTACGAGCCTAGTCCACTTGCTCGCCTGTTCGTACGTAGTCCCGATCAGCCAGTATTGGCCGACAGGATGCGCGAGCGCCGACAAAGTCTGGCGAGTGCACTCGTAGGATCATCATCACAGCCGGCTCTATCGAGTATCCTTTCCCCAGTGGCGCGAGGACCACGTCGACACAGTCGTACCATCTCACAACCGCCAAACATCACCTTCACACCTCTTGCAGCAGCGGCGGCGAGCGAGCCTCCTCAGAGGATAGCAAATCCAGTATTACAGAAACCATCCATCGCTCCAATTGACGAAGATCGACGGTTATCATTCACGGAATCGTTCGAACCCAAAGCTGAAGAAGGGAAAAGCGTTTCAGTCCCGTTCCCTAAACATCGTGCCGAGGGGTCAAACACGGAATCCGTTGGAAAGGCGTCTGAAATCTCGGATCCTATGGCAGAACCACCGATCGATGATATCAAGGATAGGCTAGAAAGGATCGATAAGCGGCAAAAGAGGATCGAGGACTTATTGGAGAAGCTTCTAAGGAGGAAGGACGACGACGATGATAATGATGTCTTTGACGAGTAATGATTTACTGTGCACGATGTATTCTTTTGGGAATGAGATTGGACTGGATTTCCGAGTTGAGCGAGGAGAGGGAAGTTTGATTAGCGATCGGATAAAGCGGCGGATCACACAGCGAGCGCATACAAGGCGTGTCTTTTGGTCGCAAAGGCTACAGCTTTAAACCAGCTGATCAATCCGTATCCCTACAGGTTCTGCTCGGGAGGCTTCGGCTAGACGCATTGTTGCTGGTAAGACAAAAAGAGTCCTCGTGATGACTCCTCTGAGTGGACTGACAGGTATCTCGAAGGGGGTTCTCTCATCAGCATTGTGTTGAGGCTGTAGTCTCTCATCATTTATATTTGTTTCATGCTCGTCTTGGAGATACTGTATTACCTCTGTTGGTCTTAAGAGATATTGTATCGCCTTCGCTCGTCACAAGAGCTACTGTATCCCCTCTGACCGTCTTGGACATCCTATATCACCTCTGATCGTCTTGGAAATACTATATCACCTCTGATCGTCTTGGAAATACTATATCACCTCTGATCGTCTTGGAGAAATAGTCCCTCACCTCTGATAGATCATGCCACGTCCATTCTCGTTCCACCGAAAGTCTATACTTCCAACCACCTCGCATCCTATTCATCTAGTCCGACCAGAAAGGTACAAAGAGTGGTGTACTGGTGATTATGCTTCTTGTCCTCCAGAGAGATTCACGTGAGTTTGTCTTGTCTCTTCCAAGTTTCAGTCGTATAGTCAGTGCTGATACAGTATCAGAGTAAACGAGGTAGGATACGTCAATATCTTGATTGATGATGTACGTATTTCAAGAGCATAAAAAGGGGAATTTGTGATGATGATTGTACTATAGCGTGCTGAAAGTCTATTGGACGAGTGAGTCGGAAGTATCGAGGACGATTAAAGTGATGAATGATTAGGTTTGGGCACTTTGCAGCGATAGGAAGGGAATATGGTATTTGGTTATTCACCAACCTCAAACTAAAGCCATTCATCGATGTGAGCTCAACAAGGATTGGACACATTGATTTCTAAGCTGATAAGGATAGGAAGTCATATTCTGGATTGATCGGTATGGTCCTCTTAATCGCTTTCTTCGAAAATTGAACCCAAGCTGAAAAGAAGATGTACCTTAGTGGCACGTTGTTGCGAATCGCAAATTATAAGATCTTAGCTCTCATGTCGGCTATACTCAAGGTATGCCATCATGATTGGGTGAGTTGATTTTGACCTCCCCACAGCCAAGGTGGGTCAAGCTGATATAATGTCAAAGATCGATGCTGGGACTATATTGCCTCTTGTAAAGCGGATACGACAGGTAAGTGTAAGGAGTAAGAAGCAAGCCGGTGAGAGAAAGGTCAAAGCGTTGAGACTGACACGCCTTTTGTGGCGATGTAGAGGTATCAGGTGGATCGGGTTTGGAACGATGAGTATCCTTGAGATGTGATCCAGTGTTATTCAAGCTGAGGACGAGTATCGTTGAGCTGTAGAGTAAGTCAGGAGGGAATCACACAGTTCCATGTTGAGATGTATAAGGATTTATTAATTCTACATGTAGCCAGACTGTACTTAGAGTCGAGAGACTAACAAACTATGAGAAAACAGGGAATTTCCATAAGGGGAGATTTTCTGGTTCCCCCATTTTACATAACCTGGTCGCGCAGCTTTTTTTCCAAGCTTGCCTTTTTCCATTCTTCTCTATCGTCCAAAAACTAAAACACCTCCTTTCTTCTCTTTACACCGTACTTTTGACTCTTCCCAGTCAACATCAAAACACACACAACGACCTTTACAGCAGGTCAGCACTACATTGAAACACTACACTCTCTCGAGACTCAAACTTTCGAAAACAAATATTAAATAGAATGGTAAGTTCTCGCTGTGCACCGTGCGTCGCCACCGTGCTGATCATTTCTTTTCTAGTCTTACGGCGGATCTTACGGCGGTGGCGGTGGTGGTTATGGTGGTAGTGGTGGTGGTGGGTACGGCGGTGGTGGTGGTGGTTACGGTGGAGGTGGTGGTGGTGGTTACGGCGGTGGTGGGTACGGCGGGGGATACGGTTAGTATTCCTGTCGTTTTTTTCTGGAGTTTGAATGGTACTGAACATCATAGGTGGAGGTGGTGGCGGTGACCGTATGAACAACCTCGGTGCTGGTCTTAACTCGATCGACTGGGGAAGGCAATCGCTTACCAAGTTTGAGAAGAAGTAAGTACATCGAAGCTTATAAATGATCTCTTTGGGCTGATGGGATAGCTTCTATATCGAGGACCCTCGTGTGACTGCACGTTCAGACAAGGAGATTGCAGACTTCCGTGCAGCCAAGACCATGACCGTGAGTTAGGCTGTACTTGCATCTTTGATCGGTACTGATAATGTCCAGATTCAAGGCAGCAACGTTCCGCGTCCGATTACCACTTTCGAGGAAGCTGGTTTCCCAGAATATGTCATGTCCGAGATCCGCGCCATGGGTTTCCCTTTTCCCACCCCTATCCAGTGCCAGGCTTGGCCTATGGCTCTGTCCGGACGTGATATGGTCGCCGTCGCTGAGACTGGTTCCGGCAAGACGATCTCCTTCGCCCTTCCTGCCATGGTCCACATCAACGCTCAACCCCTTCTTGCCCCAGGTGACGGACCGATCGTCCTCATTCTCGCACCCACCCGAGAGTTGGCTGTGCAGACTCAACTTGAGTGCTCGAAATTCGGCAAATCCTCGCACATCCGCAACACTGCCATCTACGGTGGTGCGCCAAAAGGCCAACAGATCCGGGACCTCCAGCGTGGTGTTGAGATCTGCGTCGCGACTCCCGGTCGATTGATCGACATGCTCGAGTCTGGCAAAACTAATCTCAAGCGTGTCACTTACCTTGTCATGGATGAGGCTGACCGAATGCTTGACATGGGTTTCGAACCTCAAATCCGTAAGATTGTCGGACAGATCCGACCAGACCGTCAGACTTTGCTCTTCTCCGCGACATGGCCAAAGGAAGTACAGCGTCTTGCCATGGACTTCCTCCACGACTTTATCCAGGTCAACATTGGTTCTCTCGATCTCTCCGCCAACCACAACGTTGCTCAACACGTCGAGGTCATGACTGAGTTTGACAAGCGTAAGAGGCTTTTCGACCTACTTGAGAAGATCTCGGCAGAAAACGCCAAAGTCATCATCTTTGTCGGTACCAAGCGTGTCGCCGATGATCTCACCAAGAACCTTAGACAAGACGGATGGCCTGCTCTGGCCATTCACGGTGACAAGTGAGTCCAACGAACAATGCAGTCGAGCAGGCTGAGCTGACGATATCAGACAACAAGCTGAACGAGACTGGGTATTGGCAGAGTTCAAGTCTGGTCGAAGCCCCATTATGCTCGCGACTGACGTTGCGTCTCGTGGTCTTGGTATGTGCTACACTCCATCAAGACGGCCTGCGCACTTGCGGCGGATCGGCAATCACATGAAAAATGAGCAGCGCGCCCAAGTAATCGTCGAGGCAAGGTACAGTAATGACGGGCGCAATTGCGCGCGTCTCCTCTAAAAGCTTGCCTCGTCGGTCACGCAGGCGCCAACGCATTGCATCTTAAAAGACTATGGGAGCGTGTAACGGACACTCACGTGCGAATCAAGCGCTCCCTGCGGTCTGCAATACAAACAGCGTTTCTCTCGATCTAGTGATTTCCCAACCGCCAGCAAGATCCGCCAGCCGTCAAACTGTTAATTCCGATGAGTCGTGTGTTGACATAGTGTTTGCTCTCTTCCCCTTCGCTACGCCAACTGTTCCGTGTTTTCTATTTCATATCTGCTGACCCCTTCTAACACATTCTCACATGTAGATGTCAAGGATATTAGGTGAGTGTCCTTGTGTTCCAGCGCAATGTCGCATCTCCAACGATCATGCAGCTGACCTCGTTTAGCTATGTCATCAACTACGACTTCCCGAACGTGAGTTTGACCTTATATCTACTTGTATTGTGCTGACTGGTTTTGCAGAACTGTGAAGACTACATCCACCGAATCGGTCGTACAGGACGAGCTGGACGCACTGGTGAGCCCCCTTTCCTTCATTTGCGCACCGCTCCACCCTTGTTCTCTCGCGTCATCCACTGGCCTGCACCATTTGTCGGAATGCTGATCACGGTAATCGTAGGTACAAGTTACACCCTGTTCACCGCGGACAACAGCAAGAATGCACGAGAACTCGTCAAGATTCTGTCAGAGTCCAAGCAGATTGTGCCTCCTGAGCTTGAAGAGATGGCGCGGTACGGAGGTGGAGGTGGTGGCCGTGGGCGAGGCGGTGGTGGCCGTGGTGGTGGCCGCGGCGGCTACGGAGGGGGCGGTGGTGGGTATGGCTCCGGCGCCAACAGCTACGGCGGCGGCGGTGGTGGTGGTAGTGGTGGTGGCGGCTACTCATCAAGGTGGTAGTTTCCTCCTGCTACCTCATCTGTGTGTCTGTTGATAGAATACTCATCCTCGCGCCCTTCTGCGTCAGCTGTGACATCTCTTCCCGTATTATCCTCGTCTTTGCTTCTGATACCCTAGATCCGTCATGCATTCTGTGGATACTCGTTTGAGCATCATTTGTCAGTTACAGGCCTTGCTCTTGGTATGCGAGTAGGTATTGCGTTTTCTTTCTCGCGTGTTCCTCGGCCGAGCGTGCGGCTACGGTACAGGGCGGCGACTGAGTTGGTTTTTCGTTTTTCGGTGATTGATGCGAATTGGCACAACCCAATTCCCTGACCCTTGAGATTAGCAACCCACCCTTAGAGAGGCTTTAAAATATCTTGTTAAGCAACAGACAGAAACTCGTATCCAAACTGTCTATACGTACTCGAACCACCGTCCTAGTAAGATCTAGGACATTGAGATATTCTCTCAACAACTTACACTTTCCAATCAACCCAACGACATCTACTATCCGTCGACTATATTCTACTGGTACACCACCACCACCACCACCTGCTCCGACATTTTCGCAACAACACTTGGCTGCTACAATACCATTATCATCATCTGATTCAACAACAACAACAACAACGACTATAAATAGTAATAAGATCAAAATGGCACCTATCCCTAATGGAGTGACTGTTTCTGAACCTAAAACACATGGTGAAAAGAGTAACAAGATGCACTCGCAAGTAGTCATCATTGGTTCTGGACCTGCTGGACATACAGCTGCTATCTATCTTGCTCGTGCCAATCTCGAACCTGTCCTTTATGAGGTGAGTTTTTTCTTTCTGTTCTTTCATCTCTCTCTCTTCCTCTTCCTCTTTCTCTATCTCTTCGTCTCTCTCTTCCTTCCTCTCTCTTTTCTTCTCTCTCCCTCTCTCTCTCTCTCGCTCTTCCTCTCTATGGCATTATGAGCATTGCGGGGAAGATCGAGGGAAAAGCCAGATTATCAATCAATAAATCGAGCGTAGACAGAGTCAAAATACTGATATCTCAATCTAATAGGGAATGCTCGCTAATGGATTCGCTCCTGGTGGACAATTAACAACCACGACTGAGGTTGAGAACTTTCCAGGTTTCCCAGAGGGCGTTACTGGGACTGAAATGATGGATAAGTTCCGTGCTCAAAGGTGAGTTGTTTCAGCTTTCTTTCGAACTCCACTGTCTCTTCTCCTCTTTATAAGAGAATGAATTCACAGAACTCTTGTCTCTCTCGCTCTCTCTCCCTCCTGTTTTCTTCCTCAATTGAGGAAAACTCTTTTGAGGACGGGGACGGAAGAAAAAATCTTTTGAGGATGGAGAGAGATATGCGAGACGAAGAGGATCAGCAAGAAAGACAAGGATCACATAGAGAGTGTGCTGACTAATTCCTTTCTAGTGAGAGATTCGGCACCAAAATCATCACCGAGACTATTGCACGAGTCGATCTTTCTCAAAGACCGTTCAAGTACTGGACTGAGGGAGAAGAGGAGGAAGCAGACTTTATGACTGCTGATACGTGAGTCTCCTCGCCCCATCCTAAACCTCTCCAACCCATCTCTCACTCCTACGACCTTCACTGTTGGAACCGTCACTCCTCAAACCTTCATGGTCAGAACCAACATCACCTGCTGACTACGCCTCATAGCATCATCCTCGCTACCGGTGCTTCTGCCAAGCGACTCTTCCTTCCTGGCGAAGAAACCTACTGGCAATCTGGTATTTCGGCATGTGCCGTTTGTGATGGTGCCGTACCTATCTTCCGCAACAAGCCCTTGGCTGTCATCGGTGGTGGTGACTCTGCTGCTGAAGAAGCTACATGTACGCATCCCGCTTTATCATTCTAGACGCTGGTCTTGTTTTAAATCAGTGATGCTGACAAATCCTCTAGATCTCACCAAGTACGGGTCGCACGTCTACGTCCTTGTACGAAGAAGCGAATTGCGTGCATCCAAGATCATGGCCAAGCGTCTCGTCGCTCACCCAAAGGTCACTGTCCTCTGGAACGTGAGTTTTCTCGATGCTATCTTTTGTATTGGTGCATCAACTGACGATTCATAATAGACTGTTGCTACCGAGTGCAAGGGTGATGGCGATCTTCTCCAATCTTTGACTATCAAAGACACACAAACAGGCGAAGAGCGTGACTTAGCTGTCAACGGACTCTTCTACGCTATCGGTCACGAGCCCGCTACTCAACTCATCAAATCTCAGCTCCAGCTCGACGCAGATGGTTACATCCAGACCGTACCTGGTACTGCCCAGACCAGCGTCAAGGGCGTTTTCGCAGCTGGTGATGTCCAGGACAAGAAGTATCGCCAGGCTATTACTTCGGCTGGTTCGGGCTGTATGGCTGCTCTAGAGGCTGAGCGACTCATTAGCGAGGAAGAAGCAGACGATGAGGAGATTGCAGCTAAGGACGTCCATGTCCCTGCGAACGGCTACATGGGTACGGATAAGGAATAATAAAACACGGCGATGTAGATTAGATTAGATAGATTCTGCATGAGTTGTTGCATAAAGATATATCTACTGCACATTGAGACATACATATATATATACAGTACCTACAGTCGTGTGTTATTCATACCATACCACGGTTCATTGGGAACGCATGAATGACGTGTAATTTAAGCAACCTTGTCGTACCATCCAGGCACCAGACACGCGTCTGTTGGAACATGTCGAATAGAGAGAGACGCGTTTTAATGACTTTCTGGTTCTTTTCTTCAGCCACTCTTGAGTATTCAAGTATCTCTGAGCTCTTTCTTTCCTTTCGTCGATTCAGACCATCTTCTCTCCGACTTCACAGTACTCTAAACAAAGATGGCTGCCAACGTCGGTGTACTTCCAGTGGCATCTATCCAGGTGAGCTCGCCTGCCCGTTTCCCCTAGAGGTCTTTCTTCCTGGCGTTTTCTTCAAGGCTGATCGCGAGTTATAATAGATCAATTATGAAGATGAACTCTGTATGTCTTCCTTTATCCACTCTTACTCATCTATGTATCCCCCTCCTTCGACGCTTTTGATCTTTTAACTTTTCTATTGCTTGGACTCACTCACCCGTGACTGTTCTGTTCGTTGGATTATGATGCTGATATGATGTTATCAAGCTAAAATCACCGACTTCCTAAGTACATATGCATCACAACCACGTCGTAGAACGGCTTTACCAGTAGACGACGATGAAGAAGCAGAAGAAGATGAGGAAGAGGAAGATCTAGCGGATGAAGTGGACGATATGGATCTGCAAGATGGAAATAGGGCGGGAAGGAGTAAGGCAAAGTACATGAAGATTCTTAGGAAAGTCGCGAATCGCAGAACGGCCGAGGTGGTGGTTGATTTAGCGGATCTGAGAAGAGTGAGTTGGAGAGTCGTGGGCAGCTTTGAACGTGATAATCAGAGAGATACTGTGCGAAGCGGGAGGGTAGAAGAGGACAAACCACAAGAGATACAGGGTGGAATGAAGAAGGTCGCATTAAGAGCATGTGCTGATACCCTCCATAGTACAGCAACGACAACTCACTCTTGCACAATATCATGCGCAATACCCGACGTTACATCCAACTCTTCGCCGAAGCTATTGACAATTTAATGCCCGAGCCCGACTCTGAGATGGACTACACCGAGGACGTACTGGACTTGATCATGCAACAGCGACGCGAGATGAATGAGCAAGTAGTCAATGGCGAGCGAAACCAGGAAGCAGGCATGTTCCCTCCTGAACTTATGAGGCGATAGTGAGTTCAACTTCCCATGAGCAGCTTCACTGACGGCAGTAATGTATACCTGAAACCGCCGAGGAACAACAATGACGTTCTCGCTGTTCGAGCTGTCCGCGGAGGACATCTCGGTAAACTCATCACTGTACGAGGTATCGTTACTCGTGTCTCCGAAGTCAAGCCTCTCCTGCTCGTCAATGCCTACACGTGTGATTCGTGCGGTAACGAAATCTTCCAAGAAATCGCACAAAAGGCATTCACACCCCTAGCTTCGTGCCCATCGCAGCAATGTCAGCAAAACAACTCGAACGGTCAACTCCACATGCAGACCCGTGCAAGCCGATTTCGACCATTCCAAGAGGTCAAGATTCAGGAGATGGCAGATCAGGTGCCAGTTGGACATATTCCTCGATCCATGACCGTGCATCTCTACGGTACCCTCACTCGGTCCGTCAACCCAGGCGATGTCGTTCACATCTCCGGCATCTTCCTTCCTACACCATACACTGGATTCCGAGCTATCCGGGCTGGTCTTCTGCAAGATACCTTCCTTGAGGCGATGAGCGTTCATCAGCTGAAAAAGCAGTATCATGCCATGGAGCTCACTCCCGAGATCGAAGAAGCCATTCGCGATCTTCAGGAAGACTCTAACCTGTACTCGAGATTGGCCAACTCAATCGCACCAGAAATTTACGGTCACGAAGACGTCAAGAAGGCGCTCCTCTTGTTGCTTGTTGGCGGTGTCACCAAGAGCGTCGGGGATGGTATGAAGATCAGAGGAGACATCAACGTGTGCTTGATGGGTGACCCCGGTGTGGCCAAGTCGCAATTGCTCAAGTATATTACAAAAGTCGCTCCTCGAGGCGTCTACACTACTGGTCGAGGATCGTCGGGTGTTGGTCTCACTGCTGCGGTCATGCGCGATCCAGTCACAGATGAGATGGTGTTGGGTGAGTGGAAGAATCTTTCCTAGCTGACAAACAGAGGGCGGTGCTCTAGTGCTCGCGGACAATGGTATTTGCTGTATCGACGAGTTTGACAAGATGGACGAGTCTGACCGTACGGCTATTCACGAAGTCATGGAGCAGCAAACCATCTCTATCTCAAAGGCGGGCATTACCACGACTCTCAATGCCCGAACGTCAATCCTCGCAGCTGCCAACCCTCTGTACGGTCGATACAATCCAAAAGTCTCACCTGTTGAGAACATCAATCTCCCCGCTGCCCTACTGTCTCGTTTCGACGTACTTTTCCTGATCCTCGATACTCCCTCACGCGACGACGACGAACGCCTGGCGCAGCACGTCACATATGTCCACATGCACAACACGCACCCTCATCTCGACTTTGAGCCAATCGAGCCCACATTGATGCGACATTACATTGCAGAATGCCGCAAGGTCCGGCCAATCGTACCGACTGCCATGTCAGAATACATCGTCTCGTCGTACGTGCAGATGCGCAAGCAGCAAAAAGAGGACGAAGCAGACGACAAGCAATATGCTTATGTCTCTGCTCGAACCCTTCTCGCTGTTCTGCGTTTATCTCAGGCTCTTGCAAGACTGCGTATGGACAGCGTTGTTGGACAGGGAGATGTGGACGAAGCATTACGACTCATGGATGTATCCAAGGCAAGTCTGCACGAACATCAAGCGAATCGCGGAGCTGGCGAGGACCAGACGGATACTAGTAAGATCTTCAGGATTATCAAAGATATGGCTTCGCGTCGAGCACGACGGAGGGGTGCTAGCGATGACGAGGATGAGGGCGAGTTGGAAGAGCTGGCTATGAACGATCTCAGAGCCAGAGTCATCGCGAAAGGATTCACAGAGACTCAATTCATGGATACAGTTCTGGAGGTGAGTGTCTCTCAAGCAACAGCCAGTTGTAAAGGAGTGCGCTGACGAAAAATCCTAGTATGAGAACATGGGCGTTTTGTTGCGTACTGCACATGCAACTCGATTGCGATTTGTGGCTACTGAGGATTACTGAGGTGGTGTATGCTGGGGATCTTTTGTCAAATCTTTTATATACCCCTTGATGAGGCTATATGGGATGCATTGCATGTGTACGCGGTGTCTATGGCAAAGATGCGGTCCGAGGCTTGTACGCAACACAATAGCCGTGCTTCTTAAGAAGAGTGTAGCTTGCCACTTGAAGGGTTTGAACAAGTACGAGTACACATATTCGACATTCGAGTACACTTGATGGTGTCCATGCATGTTAGACCCTGGTATCTCAAATGCCGGTATACGGGAATATAAACGGCACAAACGAATGTACAGTACAACAAACAATCTGTCCCACTCTCTCAAACATGGAGTACGCTCAATTTTGATCCGCTCACACATCCTATCCACTGACCATCATCACTGAATGTGAGGTTATTGAGCTCCGAGTCAGCTGACCAGGCTCGACTAGGGAACATTTCTACTGCTTGAGCTGGAGATGGAGTTCCGCGTGATTGTGAGGGTGTAGGTGGAGGTGATAAAGTGTATGGATTATTGGGTGAGAGACCATTGGATATTTTATTGGATGGTGCGGATGGTGTTGGACGTGAAGAGGAACGCGATGGGATTTCAGATTCAGATGGAAGTGGTTCTGTGAGATCATATAATAGTAATTGAGAATCATCGCCTACGTATTTTAATATATCAGTCAAGTGCTTTGACGGGATAAGGGGATGGGAATGCAAATTTTTACTCACCACAACTTGCTATCCATCCTCCACCTGTCGTACCGATTCCATTACCACCTGAACCCCATCCTATAGCGTTCACAGGCGCTTGATGACCTAGTAATTCTGCGACTGGTTGACCTGGACTTCGCATGTCGAGGATAAGCACTTTGTTCTCTTCTAGCCCAAAGCACGCCAACATGTGTCTGAATCAAGTGTCAATTTGTTATCCATAGCTTCAGTGATGGCAGGAAGTAGGTATGGTTGACTCACTGTTCTCGATTGCTGAATGATATTCTAGCGAGAGGAGTCTCTTCGGATGATTCATACAGAATAGTAGAATGCTCAAGAGTGCGCAAGTCGAACGCTCGTAACGATCCATCTGCACCAACAGACACGAAGATGTCTGATGAATCTGGTAACCATGATCTACTTGATTATCAGCTCTGGAGTATGGACACAGTTGAAAGTAAGACTGACAGGTCAAACACCGCTCGGTCATGAGCTATCAACTGAGTCAACGCTTGAGATGTATTGATATCCCATAATGTCGCCGTGGTATCGATAGAACAGGTGACAATGTTCTTTGGGGATATTGGACTCCAGCCAAAAGAGGTTATAGGTGGCAGACTGAGCTGGGGCGACTTGCTCTATATGACCCACCCATCATTAGAAGGAAAGAAACAAGTGGAGAGACGTACATTCGTCAAGACGCTTCTAGGGGTCAAAGAGTAAGCGCCGCCGCCTCCAAGTGATCTCCCATTTTCCCCAATGTATCCTCTACCTCTTTGCTCCCCTTGCCAATCCCTCTGCATCTCCCATATCCGCAACACATCCCCCGTCGTAGCCAGCAATTCCCCGCGTCCGCCTTGGTCCTCCCCTACACCAGCTTGGAGCGACTGCGCCGGTTCCCACCCGATTTTTGTCGCTGGGAATGGAAGACCGGCCGTCGCTAATTGTAGGAAATCTGTGCCGGAAGGATAAGGCGTGAAACTGTCTGCGAGGTCCACGATGGATAGTCTGTTGGACGAGCCGGTGATTTGGGATGCGAGGGCGGTGCGGTGTGGGTGTTGGATAGAGTGGGAAAATGCAACTCCATATAAAGGAACTACACAGTCTAATGAGCATAGTAATCAAAGTGTTTGACATGACACTCACACTGCGACTCATACTGAAGCAGAGGGGGAAGCGTCATCCTGGGGAGACTCGGCTAGTCACCAGAGAAAAGTGATATACCGTTTCCACCTATTTCAGATGGAGGGGACCACCAGCGAACAGTCGTGCTTCGACTCCTCTCTATTCTACGAGCTTTCAGCACGCGACCCGGTTGTATTGCAATGGGGTTCTTTGGAAGAAGAGAGCTGCGAATCACAGCTGCAGCTAGCTTTGAGATCGCAAGAGCGCGTCAAAACCACGTGACGAAACCTTGCTTTGTCCCTCGTCGTTAAAAAGGGCCATTCATAGGCAACCTCGACAGCAAAGCGCATCCACAGACACCTGCATCTGCATCTGCATCCCCTCAACGGGAAGCGGAATGTCAAGCGCCGACTATGTCGCCAAATATTCGAGGCGGCGAGCGTTGCGTGACAAGGTGGAAACCTATTGGCTAGAGGAAGCAAAGAGTGAGTTTGAGCTTGCTCGTTTCTCCGATCCAGATCCTCGCTCATCATGCACAGGACCTGCTGGTTCATTGGATTCATCGCTCAAGAAACATACTACGCTGCTGAATCGACTCAAGTCGAGTCTGCTCACGGGCCCCTCTGATGCTCTCGTCAAGGAAATTGATGGTCTCACATTGACGAAATATCTTGAAGAGATCGCAAGTGCAATTGTGGAGGGCGCTACCAAAGGCAAGGGAGATCCTGACGTAGCCGTCGACGTAAGGTTATATCTTTTGAATTTACTTACGCTCAGGTGATCGCGCACCTGCATACACGTCTGACCCCAGACTTCCTCCCACTTCTTCTACCACAACTACTGAGCATCCTCACCGTTCCTACCCCTTCTGCATCCGCTGCCAAAGATGGCGAAAAAGACCGCGAGAAGGAAGACAAGGAGAGGATCATTCGTCAGCGGCCTGTGCTCAGAATTGTCGCGGAATTAGCCATGATCCACGCATGGCCAGAGGGTCCGGTAAAGGGGATCCAGGAGGTACACAAACTGCTTCGAGCACTGGTAAGTTGGTGCACCCTCATAAGACTTTCTGACTTACCTTACAGATGACCGGCGACCCACAATACACCAATTATCCACTGTTGGCATATTTCCTCAAGTATTTTGGTCGCGCCTACCTTGGTCCTCAGGAAACAACTCAACCATCTGGAGAAGGGGTTTCATCTAATGGGGTGGCGCATGCGACTGAAGAGTCAGATGCGTTACCGGAAGGGGTGGAGGAGCTGGTGCCCAAGGAGTTGCAAGTGGAAATGCGGAAAACCTTTGTTGGGTACTTCAACTCGGCGAGCAAGACCCTCGTCAAGGGGCAGATCGTATGTCTAAACAGAATATCTGCAAATTCCAATTGACTGTGGTCTAGAAATTGCTCGAGCAAGACAAGAGGAATCATGAGGCATATATCAAGTCGGGCGAGATATTCGAAGACCGTCAACATGCCTACGAGCGGATGACGAAAGCTGTCGAGCGACTTACACTCGGTGTCAATAATCTAGCGGATCTTCTTGGTCTTTCGCCCCCTACTCTGCCGACTGCTGCATCTCTCTCCAAGCAGGGATTGCAGATTGTCGAGACTTCGTCTTCTTTCACCGTCCGAGATGACCCAGTGAATGGCGGAATCTGGGATGATGAGGAAGAGAAGCGATTTTACGAAGACCTGGTCGATCTCAAAGAGGTGGTACCTGCTGGGTTGCTTGGCATTAAGGACAAAAAGCCTCCCACTAAGCCTGGGGAGTTAACCGCGAATGGAACGACCGACTCTACGGACCACACAGCGGACGGTCAAGCCGATGCCAAAGCGCAAGCAGTGCAAAAGCAGGTCCAGGAGGATATTCAAAGACAGCTTGCTCAGCTCGAGGTCAATGGTGAGAGCACTGTGGAGCCAGAGCCGACTAGTATCGCCATGTCAAGATCGGCCACCGAGACTTCGGTAGACTCCAACGTCCAACGTCAGCTCGACGAAGATACACCTGATCCGGATGCGACACCTCTTGCCGAGGTACATCCCGAAGATGATGGCTTGCAAACGGGACCTGCCGCGAGACTCACTGCGTTATTCGCAGCTTTGCCCGACGCAGTCAACAGGGAGCTGGTGGACAAGCTGGCTGTCGAATTTGCCTTCTTGAATTCTAAAGCAGCGAGAAATCGGCTGATCAAGGTAGGTTACAGACAGGCAGTACAGAACTGACAATGTTAGTTCATCGCCGAAGTACCCAAAGACCGAACGGATCTGTTGCCGCATTATTCTCGATTCGTTGCCACTTTGGACCGCTACATGCCAGACATCGGAACCGGCATCGTCGAACTGGTACGTCGGGGACATTCTCCAATATTTTCAACTCTGACCTGATACCGCTCGTAGCTTGACGACGAAATGCGGTATCTACAGCGAAAGAAGATGATCCGGGAGCTGGATGGTGTGCGCCTCAAAGTGAGTTTTGTTCGACGATTACCGATTGTCTGCCTGACAATCACAGAATGTCCGCTTCTTTGGCGAGTTGGCGAAGTTTCAAGTCGCCAAACCTTATGCCATTCTTCATGTATTGAAAGTCTTCTTGGATGACTTTAAGCACAACATCGAAAATATTGCCAACCTGCTCGAGACCTGTGGGAGGTTCCTGTTGCGCTATGAAGGTACCGCGGAGACAGCCAAGCAGATGGTAAGACTTTCGCGCGATCAGTAACTGAATACTGATTCTCGCTCAGGTCGAATTGATGCGGAGAAAACAGGGCACCCAGCATCTAGACGCAAGACAGCAGGTTATGCTTGAGAACGCTTTCTACCAGGTACGTCTTCGACTTGCACCGTTTCGAGCCTGACTGATGTATCGTCCAGTGTAATCCGCCAGAACGAGTTGCCCGGGAAGTTATCGAACTCACACCGATGCAAGCTTTCATCCAGCACCTGCTCCATGACGTCCTGATGAAGCGAACCTTGGACAAGGTTCTAAAACTCATGCGGAAACTGCACTGGGAGGACCAAGAGGTGAGCTGGATCGGTATGTATCGACTGACCAGATCAGACATACGACTATATCCTCCATTCATTCACTGAGATCTGGGAAATTAAGTTTGGCAATATCCCATATGTGGCTGCGCTAGTATATGATCTGCAACGATATCATATGGATTTCGGCATCGCCATTGTCGATCAGGTGTTGGAGGATATTCGCGTTGGCATGGAGGTGAGTGCTTCCATCCAGGCCGTGGACTGATGGAAATAGGAAAACATCTTTAAATACAATCAAAGAAGGATCTCGACACTCAAGTATCTCGGAGAGCTGTATATGTATCGTGTCGTCAATGCTGCTGTCATATTCGACGTGCTGTGGTCACTCCTCTCATTTGGGCATGGTAAGCCAACTACATGTACCGCGATGGAACTGAGCTTACACTCAGCAGGAGAGGGTTTGCCGGTCCCTGGACGAGATAGCCCTATTGATGCTGTGGATGACTTTTTCCGAGTTCGGCTGGTTTGCACTCTGCTCGACACTTGCGGCTCTTGCTTTGATCGTGGATCGCAAAGGCGCAAGCTCGATCACTTTTTGGTGGTCTTTCAGGTTCGTTGCTCTGGTTTTGCTAAGGGATCTATTCGCTCATTCCATTCAGCTATATGTGACTTGCAAAAGCGAGATACCGATGGACGTGGAGTTCATGCTAAGTGACACCCTTGATGTGAGTAGCCTACGCCGAATGCCCTTGTCGGTTTGCTAATTCTTTTCTCACAGGCTCTTCGCCCCAAGGCTCCACGCCTAAAGACATTTGCCGAGGCTGCCGCGGCAGTAGACGAGCTGCTAGGTGCTCAAGCACAAGGTATGTCTGCTTTACCACCATCTGCAGCCATTGGCTGACACTACTGGCCAGAAACATATGCGAGCGACACGGAAGACGGAAGCGAGGATGGGAATGGACGTGCAGAGGAAATGGCCGAGATGGAGGATGATGACGAGCCATCTGCTCCGATGGCGGTATCAGAAGATGATGAAGCGGACGATGTGGTGCTCATCCGCTCCAAGGAGCAAAAACAAGACGAGCATGACGTAGAGGCCGCAGCGGACTTTGATCGCGAGTTTGCCAAGATGCTTGCCGATACGACCGACGCAAGAAGAGGAGATCGAAAGAATGCGCCTCCCATATTCGATACTGCTGTGCCGCATATCAAGAAAGCCTCTACCCAAGAGCCTGGGACCGATGAGGGTAAAATGGCATTTACTTTGCTTTCAAAGAGGGGTAATCGTCAACAGGTGCGTTATTTCCCAATTCATCTTCCTTTACATCGTGTGGCCCCACCTCATACAAGTGTAGATGCGATCATTGGATGTTCCAGTAGATTCGGCAATGGCATTGAATATCCGAACTCACCAGCTACAAAGCAAGGCAGAGCAAGAACAACTCAAACGGCTCGTTTTGCAGAATGAGCGACGCCAGGAACGTTCTGAACTTCATGGTCAATCGTGTTATCAAGCTGCAACGTACAGTACTGATGAATCGTTAGCTCTGGAACAGGAGATAGGTCAGCGGGGCATCAAGATGCGTATAGTCAAGTCTTGAGTATCGATTCAAGTACGCGAGTGAATCCTCAATCAGACGAGATGAAGCGTAGCTCCAGATCTATGAGAAGTTGGTGCGTTATCTATCCACCAACGGAGAAGCCGTATTGGGCTTGGCCCTATCATTCGTTGTGACGTGATGCCTACTTTGCCGTCGATGCAGAGCATGTATGTAGGCAGCAGATTGTGTGGGTGTGGGCATACCCCCCACAAAGCAGCTACATGTGTATTTATGTACTATGCATGATACAGTATGTGACATTCCTGCCAAGTGTACTGTAGTTTATCGTTGGAGAGCCTGTTGGACTCTACCAAGACCATTTCTGCCAGAGATAGTTTCGATCAACTGGATTCTCCTCTTCTTCTCGTCTTGTCCAATCTCTGCTTTTTCTCCATACTTGGTCAAGTCGAGCAGTAAGACTCTTTTGACTATATCTGGATTTGGTCCACTCAATAGACCAATCATCAATACCTGCCTCAACGAGTCTTCTTCTTCGATACCATATATTGTCCAAAACAAACTAGCCACATGCCAGATAGCGACATCTTGCAAGAAACCTCTGGACGTTCCATTTCGTAATGATAAGACATATGCAGTCAAGATGTCTTTATCTTTTTCTCTCGGTTCGAAATACGTTTCAATCGTGTCGTGTTCTAATATGATTTGAGGCGGTTCAAGTCTGATTGTGCGTACAGCAGGAGTATGTGATGTCCAGAATCGACGTCGGTAATCGGGTGGATAACGCATCGATAAAGGGACTAAGACGAGTTGACCAAATCGTGTATCACTGAATGATATTGCTTCGTAGAGGGATACGAAATCTGTCCAGAATTGAAAGAAAGGCACACTGTCTCCCAAGAATGGCATCGCAGCCATCTCCAAATTAGTCGTGGTGGTTGTGGTTGTGGTTGTGGTAGATGGTGTGACGGAGGGAGGAGTGGTGAGAGGGGTTATGAGTGTATCGAGAGCTTGAGAAACAGAAGTATCACGGAAAACCTCAACTTCAGAACTCTGGTCATTCTGATTATGCTCCAGCATGAAAACTTTCATGAGGTTGAGGATAAGTGTTGACCGCGACATATAGCCCTTGGGACATAATTGCGCAAGTGCAAGTGATGCGCGAACGATATCGAGCTCGTTCGGATCCCAGTCCGGCGGGGCCTGAGCAAATGCAGGTGAACTGGCGGAATCGAGCAGCTCGTCCAGTGGGCCAAATACCCAATCTGGGCGCAGAGGTAGACCTTCCGAATGTCCGTTTGGCTCGTTGGAGGACAGCGGACGAAGTGAGGCAGTTGCTTTGAGGTACAGATGAGACGGACGCGAGGGACCGAGGATAGAGGAGACATTGGGGAGGATCGTATGGTGCAGCAGTGGCCTGAGGATCTCGAGGCCGTGTGGATGAGATATAGACGACGAACTAGTGGAGAGTTTCGAACGCAATATAGAATCTACCAGGTCTAGAGCTAGTGGCTCGTCGCCAGGTTGGAAGGACGTCACAAGGTCCAAGCTAGCGAAAAGGACCAAGGCTGCATCGAAGTCCGGATTGGATGTAGCCGAGGAAAGTACCTCGTACCGTAGTTCACTGCTGGGAGGGTCGTCTGCCGATGAAGCATCCAATCGTAAACAGCTCTCGATGAGACCAGTCACAACCGTCGAAGACAACAGTGGACCGATCGAATCAACGTCGCCTAGCCGGATATGGAGCTTGACGGCCTGAAGGAGGACGGCATCATTGGTTCTGGATGCCTTGAGATCTCCGGTGAGTGTGTCCAATCCAACGTCTCGCAGCCCAAGAAGCACTGTCCGTCTCTCTTCTTCGCCCCCTTTCTCCCCATTGATTTTGACCCCTTCGATCCATGCACAGAGCAGCTCCATGACACTTGCTAGTTCTCGCCTCCTCTCTGCCTGATTTGCTAGAGCCTGAGCATCGCGAACAGCGTCCTCCGCCCATCCAAACGCAGAGACCTGAGCCCAAGTCAGGTCGTGCTCTGGTGTTGTCCTGTGCGGATCGATAGCACACGTAGTCCACACCGATAGAAGTTTGTAATATACCACGACGATGTCTTGGCTGTTGGTTGAGGAAGAAGGAATTACACATTGATTCGATACCCACGACGAGAGGTTCCGCCAAACCTCAGCGTGTGTCGTGGCAAGCGACGCGGAGAACCCGTATCGTCCCAGGGCTTGGTAAGTGCGTAATACTTCGACCGCTAGCTCCCTGGCGAGGTCGTTTGACGATTCTGCATTCTCCTGATCGGTAGCCTTCCACGTTGCGGATATGATGAATTGGACTAGTGCCTTGGTTTCGTTCTGCAGAGCATCTGCACATGCTCGAGAGCACTGGACAATATCCCGCACCAGTCGCAACGCGTCAAGAGATGGTTGATCATCGTTCGTGGATGGTGAAGCACGACCAGTGATATAGGTTCGGATAACGATGGATACGAGGGGTAGTACTGCCTCAGAAGTGTCGGGTGAGTCACGAATGATGCGTCGAAGGATCTGGATGAGCTGGAATAGCGTTCCGGGGGACAACGAAGGGATAGTGAATATATTTTGGGCGAGCTTGGGGACGAGCAAGTCGAGGTGAAGCAGGTCGATCTCGTGTAAAGGAACAAATGGATCAGAAGCGGGTTCCGATGAGAACTTCCAGCTTGGACCTTTCATCGCGACGTGGAGAAGTTCCACATTGACACGGATCATGCCTATATTGCGAGAAGACGATAGCAGTCCATCGACAGCCAGTTGAATCGCTTGCTTGACGACCTCAGGTTCTTGTTGATGTTCCAAGACTTTTGCCAATACTCCCAACATGGTGATTCGTTGAGCTATCACTGTTGATCGACACAGATGAAGAATCTCTTCCATGCTATACCCAGCTTGATCAGGCTCATCACCATGATGATGTAGTCCCAAATCAGACGGTAATATAGCCTGTGCTGCTGCATCAAGTTTGCGTCCAGAAAGGTCGTACCGTACAGTATTCATATTCGTGTCTGAATTGCTGTTGTTGGATGTAGAGGGCGTAGGTTGTAACCAAGCGAGTTTGGCAGGTTCCGAAGGGAGGTTTGGAAAGTATTTCTGTTTGAGTGATGAAGGAGATGTATCCTCTGTAAAGCGCACTCGTGAAGGTCCTGCTTCCGACTGAGCTATCTCTTCCCTATGAGGCGGATTGACGACCGTCTCTACAGGTGAAGTCAGGGCTTTGTGCGCTATTTGTACTCACCTGTTGACGATTGCGGTTGCTTTGGCGCTTTGATCACTTGCTCCGTCGCTTTGACCACTTCATCTGAAGGATTAGCCTGATCCCCTGCCTTCAATCTAGCTTCGGCACGTTTCCTCAACATCTCCATCACACCACCCCGAATCTCTCTTGTAGCTCTTTGATCTCCTCCTCCCTTTCTTCAGGAGTCATCTCCGCCACTCTGTGCTCGTTGTCCCTCTGTACTGACGCTCGGACACTTTCAACCTCTGATATAGGAGTCGAGGCATGAGTCTGGACAGTAGGGATATCGTTGACAGCTTGCGCACGAGTGACAGTCGAGGCTGAGGAAGAGCTTTGTTGGCGGGAACGAGCAAAGGCAGAGGGAGCTTTGGAGCGGTGGACAGCTACTGGGAAGCCGGCCTTGCTTAGTGATGGTGGTCGAGGAGGAGGGGTCGCGCTGAAGACGAAGAAGAGGACGAGTCCCGCTCGATGATATCTCGGATGATCATGGCAGCTTGTCCTATCTGCTTGCGCTCAACTGAGTGCTCCGATATGATGGGTGATGTTAAACAGTATCAGAGCAGACAACCAATACTCGAAATCTGAACCTCGTTTGCTTCGGTGCCCCACAACTATCTTGCAACACCTGCGAACTGCGAGACCGTTTGAAAAAAAAAATGCATGATACACCAAAGTATAAATGTCGACAAGACTGATTAGTCTCTCATCCAGTAGAGGCATATCGAACGAAGACATGCCCAGTCAAGACGCTCAAAGGTTCTTCTACGCTTTTTCAACGACCTATTGGCCGGTAAATGCCCATATCTAGCATGCAAGACTGAATGTCTGCGAGCTAGGATGGGTGACTATAAGCGGGTTGTGGTCAAGAGTAACATGGAGGGGAGAGGGAGGATGCAGGTAGAGGTGAGTGTCAGTATACTGGCTTTTAAGTAGATATATGAGGGGAATGGGAGAGCGACAGAAAAGTTTGCATTCGATACGAATGGAATATGTACCTGGATATCGTCAGCTTACTTAGATACAAATCACGAAACCCCAGCCCAAACGATAAATGGGGACAAGGAGGAGAATAATGGGATAGTCAGATAGTGCGATGTGAACGCTTCCAAGTCTCAGGTCTATCATCCAACTCTGTGAAGAGCCAAATGATATCCCAGCGAGACCCGTCATACTGACGTGCAAATGTCGAGCAATTTCGTCCGATATTTGAGAGGATCGAAACAGTATGATAGCGGTGTAGATTGTGACTATCTCAACTCACTATCATGTGATGAATTGACACCTATCAGTAAATCGAGATGAACGTAAACAAAACCGTCAACCATTATTGTTGAGCTTTCGGTCACTGTTGCTCGGTATTTGTCGGCGTTTACCAGAGGCAGCTTGTTCCCCCACCTTTCCCCCACCCAAGAAGCCGTGTTTTTCTCATATTGAGACGACTGCTACTGAAATTTCTCGAAATTACTTGTCATCCCCATCACAATCAAAGAATAGCAAAGATGCCAGCCGAATACACATTGACCAAAGAAGCCCCTGCGCCTCTACCCGGAATCGTGAGCCCATTGCTCCCTGTATTGAACAAAGCACGCTCACTCATGCCCCAATCTACTCGTAGTACTCTCAAGCTGTCCGAGCTGGAAACTATGTCTACACCTCTGGATCAGTCGGCATGACTAAAGAAGGTCAGATGGTAGAGGGTACCGTGAGTGAATAGACCAGTCCAAATAGATCCCCCGCTGAGAGAAACAATAGGTGCAGGACCGAACTAGACAGGTGATACTGGTACGTAGTCGGCTGTCGGTGGTGCCTCATCCTTTACACCCCTTCTAGCAATCATCCAGTTGCTTTGTGCTGATAATAGTATAGAACCTAGACGCAGTCCTCAAAGGCTCGGGCATGTCACTCAAAAACGTCGTCAAGGCCAACATCTATCTCTCGAACCTCTCTAGGGATTTCGGAGCCGTCAATGAGGTACGGTGGTTTCGGTTCTGATGCCTGTGATGGTGTACTGATGACAACGACATAGGTGTGGAAGGAATTGATGCCAGAGCCTAAACCTGCTAGGACCTGTGTCGGTGTTGCTGAGCTCCCTGCTGGTGGAACAGATGTCGAGATTGAATTCGTTGCTTTTGATGGTTAGATAGTTTTTGCCTCTGCATGCAGGATCTCGAGCGTGTGATAGCGGTAAGTGGGCGCTCTATGGGTTCCAATCATATACCTGGAGACCATGGCAAGAAGTATGAATTTGGGCTATGGTGATCATTGTGCAATGAACGGAACCTTTCCTGTAGAAATTGTTGATCAGCTTGATTCTCCCAGTTGCTGTCTTCAGGGAGAACCCCCGCCACCGATGTCATAGAGAGAGTGTGTGTGTGTCTGTGCTGCTGGTACGTATAGATGGATACATACACCGGCTGGCAAAGTATACAACTGAGACAGCCATACGAAGGTACCCCGAGCCGGTAATAACTCCGTCCGCCACATCTCCATTGTTCCCGCGATGTGTAGACCGGCGGCGCTCCATCGAACGATGTTCTAGGGTCGGTTCCCCCGCTCGATCAAGCATCCCGAACACCCTGTCTGTTCTCTGTCCATCCAGCAAAAGGGGGATACTACCACTTTGGAAAAGCATACCGACGAAAACGAGATCTTACGGCAGGACCGGGTTCCCCGGTGGGCAGAAACGCTCGAGAAAGCTGACGTCACGATACCCGTGATTAGGTAAAACTCACTAATGAATCAACTGGTAACGCCTCGTACGACTTTTTGTGGAATTTGGTTCGCCCGATCGGGTTACTAACTGCCGCTCTCATGGGCTGATCTTACGCCTGCTCATGTGTACAATGATGGATTTAGATCCTGCTAACATACACAAATAGCGCTGGTACGATCCCGGGTGTCTTTCCCCCACCTCCACCGCCGCCACCTCCTCCTCGTCCTCCTCCCCGGGGACTAAGAAATCTATTGATCCCGTGTCTCCTCTCTTGCCTTGAATGTCTCTACAGAGGGCAATTCCAGGAAAGCGTTACCATCCAATGTCAAATCAGGTTAAAAAAATCAAGGGGATCACGTTGATTAAAACAGTGGTTCGATACCGATTAGTGGTGCTAATTGCATCGATGAACATGTCACCGGTCACTCATCCTGATACATCCCCGATCCAGCTTTCGCCTCTCGGGGTATAAGAATCATTGGTTTTTCAGCTGAATAACATACTTATCCACTTCTTTGCCATCTCTACCTCGATAATCCGCAGTTCTTCCATACAAATTCTACTCGTTGATCCGCAGCTCATACAATGAAGACTGTCGCCACCTTTGCTCTTCTCGGCGCTCTCGCCGCCTCGGCCATGCCGACGGCTTACCCGATCTACCGTCGTCAAATGTCTGGTAGTGGTCCCAATGACACTCAAGTGCTTCAATACGCCTTGACCCTCGAGAACCTCGAGAACAAGTTTTAGTGCGTCCTGTCTTTCTGTCATGTAGTCTTGAAACTGACATTGTTTAGTATGGATGCTTTGAGTCAATTTTCAGCCGACGACTTCACCGCTGCTGGCTACCCCGACTGGGTCCGCGGTCGTTACACCCAGATTGCAGGACACGAATCTGACCACGTTTCTCTCTTGTCCGGTGCATTGGGTAACGACTCTGTTGCTCCTTGCAACTACAGCTTGTGAGTCTCATCTTCCCGTGCCAGTCGCCACTTGACACTTTGGCTGACATAATTCCCAGCCCATATACCGATGTCAAGTCGTTCATCTCGCTCGCCACTTTGATCGAGAATGTCGGTGTGTCTGCCTACTCCGGTGCAGCACAGTACATCACCACTCCGGCCTACGTCACAATTGCCGCTGTCATTCTCACCACTGAAGCCCGACACCAGTCTTGGCAGTCGTCTTCTGTCGCAATGATGGCACCATGGTCATCTGCCTACGACACTCCACTAAGTCTCGACATGGTTTACACCATCGCCAGCGCATTCATCACTAGCTGCCCGTCTACCAATGCTGCTCTCCCAGTCATGGCTTTCCCCACATTGACAGTTGCCAACGCCTCTGCCAATGCTTACGTCGACTTCTCATTCGACGATAACAGTACCGACACGAAGTATGCTATCTTCTACAACGGTCTCGGAAACACCGCAGTTCAACTCGATGAGTCTAACGGAGCCACCATCCCTGGAAACCTCCAGGGTGTCTCTTACGTCGTTGTCTCCACCGCCAGCTCAGCCGCAGACGTTTCAAACTCCAACATCGTTGCTGGCCCCGCCATCCTTGATTTCCCATTCCCCGGTAGCGCCTCTAACCCAGCTTTCACGAGCTAAATACGGCCAACTGGAATGATGGAAGAAGTGGAAAAAAAATCTTATTCAGAAGCAGTATGATCTGTTCATATATAATCAAGCGACATGTATTGGCTTGTTCGCTTGGCGTCTTTACAAGATCCCTTCCATCATTCGAGTCCGGGCACTACTCTCAGTATTGCAATCTTTGATCCCTTGCGCAATCCCCTTCCATCATATCAGGGAAGCCGAAACAAAAATGTGTATAATTGCCCAGCGGCGAAACCCAATCATTGAAGCAGACATTTACTTCCGTTCAGTTTCCTTATTGTTTCAGATACTTGGAGGACGCATTGAAGCCTGCAGTCGTCCACATAGAGTCTCACTTCACACTTCACATCTAGCTCTTGGACGGGAGTCTGGAGCCAGTATACTATCGGCCGGGCTACTGAGATGCCTCCTGCTGATTCCCTTGCTGGCCTTCCAGACGATTATACCACTCAGGTGAGAGATTTCTCGTCTGAGTGTTAAAGAGGTCATTGAGCTGATCTTGGGGCAAGTTCTTCCAAGGCGATGTGATTACCAAATCTGCCGAGTCAAGTTTCCGAGGGAAAGTCCTCGTGAGTTGTTTCCCCTTCTTAGCTATTTGACCCGAGTAGCTCATGCGAGATAGCGATGTTGGGCAGAAGAAGAGAGCTTGCCTCCTCCGATACCTTTACCGGGCCAAGATCCACATCCGCTTGACCGACCCCTGCTCCGTGGTGAAGTTGGAATACAGTGTGTATCTCCATCTGCTCATTACATATAGCTTCGGAATTACCGACCGTTTAGCTAATTGTATACAATAGGGACATGCAAACTGGAGACTTGACTATTGTTCCAGAATCCACCTTGCTACTGTATGCGCGAGAGTTCCTTAAAGGCGATGTCGTCAAGCGATCATTGACAGCTGTCGAGAGTGCAGTTGTCACTGACGTGAGATCCGAGGTGCAGCTGGAGCATGTTATCAACAAGCGGCCGGTACGAGCTTGGGTACCGTCGGAGAAGCTGGACAGCGCACTTAAGATTGAGGCGAGAGATAGGGTCGTTTACGATGAATGGCTAGGTATCGTCGAGGAGGTCAGTGAAATAGGCGCAGAGATTCTATTGGGCACGAATTGATGATCATCGCAGGTGTTTGAGGATGGTATCGCAGAGACTCAGGATGGGGTTTTGTACCGGATAGCAGAAATGGGAGGTATGCTCGAACCAGGACGTACAGTCCAAGTAAGCAACCCCACAATCCTTGACTTTATAGGTAGCTTACAAAAGTATCAGCAAGTCGTACCTCCTCGCGACGTGCTTCAGCTCGATGTAGAATTGATTTTTCCACCAAGTGCCAAACCCGACATTGACAAGATTATCGATGTCCGACCCTATGTCCTCTATATCACCTGGAATGTTATCAATCAGATGGTATGCTAAATTCCACCTCCAACAACAGTGAACACCAAATAGGTCACTGATACTTGTCAGCTGTCCCCACAAGAGCAGGAAAAGCACCCCGAGCCCAAGAAATTTTGGTTTGGCGAAGATATCAAGAAACTCACTCATTTCCCCATCATCAGCACCTTACCTCCTGCGATGTGGTCTACCGTTGTTTTCAAGACATCCGAGGACGAGAAGAGTGGGTATCGTACCAAACAGACTGATAATGTACTGATAGTGTAGCCTTCGGTATCGTACCGACGTCACATGCACGAGGAGAAATCGTCAATAAGGTCTTCAAGATCGTCCAGTCCAGGTCACTGGTCAAGCTCCGGTGGCAAGATGGAAAGGAGACCGAAGAATCAGCACTGGGCCTCGTCCCATATCACAACATCGACGAGTGAGTCGTCTGCGAAACGGGGGCAAGATATCGCTGACAATGCAGTTATGAATCCTGGCCGGGAGAAGTGCTTGTTTGGCGTGGCGATAATGACGAGCGACGTCCAGCTTGTGTGCAAAATTATAATCCTCATCAACGCATTGCCGATCTCCTTTTCCTCGACAACAACGAGCGGCAAACTGTCTCGGTCCTAGAGTTAGACCCCGGAGGCGGTGGGCCAGGTGGCCGTAACTATGGTGCAGGTTTTGGCCAGCAGGTCCTGCTGTGCAAAGACAATGGCGCACCCTTACCCGATGTCCCCGTGCTAGGTCAATTTGATACACCAGTAGACAACATGTGGTGGCGGAACGAGTTGGCGCGACTTGCAGAGCAATATGCCAAGGATCCAGAGAATTTAGCGGCACTGGTACCCCAAGGTGACAAGAGCAAAGTCGATTGGTGGGGCGAGGTTCGTGATCTACACTATGACGGTACTCTGAGTATCAAGCTTCCTGGTGGCTCGATAAAGAATGTAGGCATCAAAGAGATCTTCCTTCTTGCGGAGCCTGCGGGGGATATCATGGATGATGGATTTGGGCCTCCCATTGAGTTAGACGGAGTTGTGCTCGATAACGGCTACGACGATATGGATGCGGCAATGAGCAGTGAACTAAGTTGGGAGACACTTGGCTCACAAGCTGGAGATGCAGTTGTGGAAATAACGAATGGCGAGGAGGAAATGGATTGGGATGACGAGGAAGAACAAGATCGGAGTGGCGCAGAAGAAGTCGACCGAATGGTATCGACACCCGAGTTACAGTCTGCACCTTTCTCGCGTGAGACTGAAGCTGGCCCATCAAGCCCTAGATCAACATCAACTAATGGATATCTACCGGACCGATCTTCGCTCAAAGATGACGAGAGCTGGGTGGCGTTTCAGATGCTGGAAGAGGCGCCAGAGGATCATCATTTCATCAACGAGCCATCATTGGGATCAAGTAAAGCATTCGGTTCTAGATTACAGAAAGAACATCGAGCGTTGATGTCTTCCCTCCCTGGTAAGTTCTGACCTAGAGTGAACTCAAGAGAGCATCGACTGACTATTGTGATTTATCGTAGAAAACATCCTCGTGCGGTCTTACGAGAATCGGACAGACTTATTGCGTTGTCTCATTATTGGACCAGAAGGGACACCGTGAGTGTCGATCATCAATTTCATGAGACTCTTGATTTGAGAGGAGTCTCGATATCTCACATCTGAAATGAGAACAAATATGCTAATTTTGTATATAGGTATGCCGATGCACCTTTCGTATTTGACGTATATCTCAATCCGACAAAATTCCCATTCGACCCTCCCCTCGTGTACTTTCACTCACACACCAATGGTAAAGGGAGATGTAATCGTATGTCTCTCAGCCGCCACGGCTATCTGTCCAAGCTAACGTTTGTCAAGCCAATCTGTACGAGGATGGAAAGGTGTGTTTATCAATCCTAGGGACGTGGTCTGGTGATAAGTCCGAATCCTGGAAGTGAGTTGGGATCTCTCAATCTCTCAACACACCAAACTTTGAGGAAGCTAAGCTGCTGTAGCCCTCAAAAGTCCTCTCTCCTTCAGGTCTTCGTTTCGATCTCTGGTCTGGTCCTTGTACGGTCACCGTATCATTGCGAGCCAGCTTTTGCAAAACTTGAGGGTACGAAGGAAGGTGCTGTTAATTCGTGCGTACCCACCTACTCTTTTTCTCCTTTTCACTTTCACTTTGTTCCGTCCTCCGATCGCAGAGCTGATTTGATCCCTTTGTTAGGCGATTGTACTCTGAGAAAGCCTATGTGCTCTCTCGATCATTTGTTCGCACTGCTTTAGAAAGACCTCCAGCAGGTTTAGAAAGCGAGATACGACATTTGTACTATTACAAAGGACGGCTGAAATCAGTGATTGATCATGCTCAGAGATTGATAGTCAAGGCCGAGGAGAATAATGGTGGGACGATAGAGGACGAGAATACGGTCATGTGGAATGCGGATGCCGTAGGTAGTTTGACTATGGGTGCTATTCTATCTTTGAAGGTGAGTTGAGATGATTTGAATCCCACAATACCTACCGAAAACAAAAAAAAAAAAACTTTATAGACTGATGCAATGCAGCGGACAATCACAGCATTGAACAAGTTGTTGGAAGGGCAACAGAAGGACGGAGCTTAGATTGCATATTATATTGTACTTTTTGTTGCATCCATCATGCATGATCATTTGGCACGTCATTGAAGAATGAATGGGTAACGAAGAAGCCTTGCTTGCCGTAACCGTACTGTACGAAATTTCAATGCATCCGAATAGAATTTCTTTCTTCTTGAATGAGACACTTCCTTCCTTCTAAAGTCCCAATTATCAGAACAAGTATATAAAATGTGAACATACAGTACAATGAGCGACAGCATATGGAAATGAACATTGCTGTTTTTTCTTTTCCTAAAAAAGACCAAGAAACGAAAAAAAAAAAAAAAGATTGATTGGCAAACCATGCGGAAAATAAAAATGACAGAATGCTAATGACAAGATATGCTGTGTGGGTACTGTATATGGGTGGATATTGGGCCATCGTCAATGAATGTTTGAATCATGGGATATCGAGGTTTTGGAGTAAAGTGACTAGACATCGCTTGGTGACCATGTCGCCTTTGAGTAAACCATGGAAAGTACCGTCTTTGAGTTCTGCAGGTAGACAAGCTCTCAACGCCTCACGTGCCCTGGTCCTATAAGCCATGTTCACATTCAAAGCAACACGCCAAGGAAGAAAGTTAAAAAATGACTTACCTAGGATTATCGCTCATGCGAAGATAACATCGCACGACATGCTTGAGTAGCCGGACAGCCTGACTTTCCACAAGCGCAGTAACCATATTACTCAGCACGGCACCGACGGCGTAGAATCGTTCGTACGTCTGGCAAATGTATTGCAGGCCCAGATCATCCAGGAGGATCTTTTGTACGATAAAGATGGCGACGGTCTTGGACAGCTCGGAACCGGTTTCCATGATTCGTAGACAGAGGGGAATGATTTCGGTTGAAAGTAGGAAATTGATCACGTCTGAGTTTTCATTTTGCTATGCCGGGTCAGCAAATGCCTGTAAGGGGGAAAGAGATGCACAAAAGGCACCGAAGAACACAATGCAAGGGAGCAAGGGAGGGGAGGAGGGGGGGAAAGAAAGTACCTTAACAAGTGCGCCAATGACGCCAAGCGAAGTCAAACGGAGATATTCGAATGGTCGTGTCTTACTGGTAGTATTGAGGAAGGGATAGAGGAAGAGTGGGACATGAGCTACACGACAGAAGTTCAGCTTCTTGTGCCAAGGTCAGTACAAAGAAAGCGACTACTGACCGTTCAGGAATAGCGACCTCGTTTCGGAATGACTGGCAACACATTGAAGGAGGGCGAGAGCGTTACAGACTCGGTTCGAAGCGTGTGCTGTCAGAGTTGGAGGTGATAATGCTGGATAGACATGGACGATTTCCAACAGCAGCGACGACATGACTCCTGATTCCAAAGTCAATAGCATCCTTTTGTTCCGGTTAGGATGGAGATTGATTGGCTTCGGGTTGTGTTGTGCTGTGTTGTTGTGTTTGTGTTGGGTATCATGTACTCACCGAAACCTCCCCATAGTACCAATGCTAGATCCTCGTACATCTCCCTCTTCTTGCTTAATTCCAATAATGCGGCTTCGCGAGTTTCTGGATCCAGTAACTCTGTAATCAAGATATAAATCTTTTCTTCCTCGCTTCCAGCTGGTGGTGCAGCACCATTAGGCAAGAGCAAATTCTTTCCACCACCCATTTGACCTTGTCCGCCTGTTCCTGCCCCTGTTATAGCACCAACACCAGCTCCTCCTGGGGTTGAAGCACCACCTGTGTAAGGTCCTGCGGGATTATTGAGGTGTTGAGTGAGAGTATGTGGGATAAGTTGAGCGCTAGGTTGTGGAGTCGTAGACGTTGGTTGTTGTTTCAGTGGAGGTCCAAACGCATGAGAACGATCGTATATCCCCTGAACCTGAGAGTATGGCGGGGCCAGAGTGGCTTGTCCTGACGTATAATGATGCGCGGCATTCCAGCCCGAGCCAAGATCAGAGTCATCAGGCGTTGGTGGCCCAGTAGCTGAACGGCCGTACATCGTCAACAGATCCAATCGGTTGCGAGATTTCCGCCCTGGTGATCTACTCAGTCCAAGTCTGCGCCGGTAGAATGAGAGCCCAGAATGCTCCTGTATTAGATTGTAGCAATCAACACGAGTCCTCTAGCCTTTGCTTAGTTGGCTTCACTTCGGTACAAAGCAACGACGGAATCAAATTCCCACCACTGGCTCGTAACGTAAACGTAACGCCGACGAGTGGCAACAGGTCTCTTACTGCGAGCAGCATATTGCATGCGCGCTATCAAGCTCTCTAGTTACATGGTATCTTTGACTGATGCAAAAGGTATCTCTCTCTCTCGTCTCGCTGAAAAAATGGGTCATTAAAAAAACAAGATGTCCCGTCCCTCCTAATAAAGCCGAATTTATTGGAAACCAGCCGCAGCGACCTTATCAGGCACTTGTGTCTTGAGGTGCTCTACCAACGCCTTGAGCTCCGCTTTTGTCTCGTCGGTCGTGTCGTCATCGTGTGATGGGTCAAGTAAGACATATGCGGCCGCTGCCAAGAGGTGATCAATGTGGGGCATGAGGAGCTGGGGTTGGGTTCGGAACAAGGTGAAGATGGCAGCGTACACTGCGCGATTCTCGAGAGGATCAAAGCGGAGTGGCAGAGTCGAGACGATCAGAGGGACCGCTTGGTCGAGAGGAAGTGCAGAAGCATTCTTCACGATCATCCGTGAGACTGCACCCGCAGCATTATCCCGGGCATTGTACATGCCAGGTGGAGAGTGTTCGGGGACCGTGAAGAAATGTTGGAGGACTGAAAGGAGGTGAACGTATTGTGAAGCCAGATCAGCGTCCGTGTTCTCAATCAACACGCCAGATGCGAATGCAGCGTTTGATCGGACGTCGGGATCCTCATCTTGGAGACCTCGAGAGATGATTTGAAGCAAAGGCTAACAAAGCGTTCAGCGGGGCCTCCACTGCACCTGCAAGATAAAGCTCACTTGGGTAAATTGCGTGACACCGCCCTTCAGTCCGACAATGATTTCACCCAGGCATCCAACAGCCATCGAACGTTCACTTTGTGTCCGCTTAGCGTCCTAACAGATCAGCTTTTCACTCAGTGTTTTATAGTAAATCAGCATGACTCACAGAGTATTTTGAAATCAGAGGCAAGACTGATCCGAAAGCCTGGGCAAAGTCAGGTCCTAATACCGAAGCCATGGCGCCAAACACGTCGGCCGCATTTGAGATCAAGGCCGATTCGTACTCTGAGGAGTCTGCCTCGACATCGGCCTCTTCAGAATCAGGGTCTTGTTGACATAACGACTCCTTCTTCAAGATCTCAATGGCGAGGTTGGCAACTTCGTCAAGACCTGTTCGCCACGTAAGCAAAAAGCAAGGGATTTAATAGACGGAGAGACTTACGGCCCTCTACAAGTGCTGGTCCACATTTGTTCATGCTGTCGGCAAGCTCGTTGCACAACAGGATGACGACAGAGCTAGCAGCGTTAGCTACCTAACCAACAGATTGGACGGAAAAGAAAGGGAGATAGGGGCAGAATCAGAATAAGGATGAACTTGTGACCTCATACGCATAGCGTCAGAGTGAGCTGAGTAATGTTTCTCATCTTGCATTTGGAAAGTGGAGCCAAGCAGGGAACATGTGGAAGTTAGACTTACCGGTCGTCTTCGGTTTGCCAAGTCTCGAAGAGTTTTGGCAAGATGTGGTCGACAAGCTTCTTGACATCCTGGTGGAAAGGTACCTTCTGTCGAAGCTATCAGAATCCCACTCAAAACAAATTCATGAACCTGAGACTCACCACAATACCGCCAGGCACCCATTCTTGCGGTTCGCTCAACTCATATGTAGTCTTGATGAAGCTGAACAAAGCCCCAACCGCGCTCTTCCGGATACCCTCGTAATAGTGATCCAGCAGATCAATCAGAACCTGCACACACTCCTCGATATATGGCATAAAGGCAGCCTTTGTGGCCGCAAACAGCTCGCCAATCGTGTCCGCTGCAACCTCCTTCTCGATGGCCACGGCGCTGTTGACCTTGGAGAACATGGCTTCGAGAGCATCAAGGTCTGGATCATCTTCATCACCAGTGATATCCTCGTCGCCAACGGTAGCAGCCTTGGAGGATCCAGCGCCTGTTGAGAATGCCTCGGCTGCTGCTGCAGGTGAGGCAGAGTTGCCCTCTCCGTCCTCAAGGTACTCGTCATTGTTCTCGTTTTGCTGGCAACTTGACACGAGCGCTGGTACACATTGCGGAAGGTAAGGCGCAAATTCCGGTCCAAAGACTTGCGCCATGACACCAAAGAAGATGAAGCTGCTTTCACGAAGACGAGTGTTGTCCATCGTGAGCGCCTCGAATGCCGCCTTCATCAGGTCGTGGAAGTATGGTCGGAAAATATCTGCGCCGACAGCATCCGCCATTGTACCGATTGTGTCGGTGGCGACACCTCGCAAGTCACCTTGCTCTTCGCCATCCTGTAGGGCAACAAACGGCAGGAGTCGCTTGATGGTTTGGTCAAAGTAAGGAGCGAACTTTTCTTTCGCAGCATGAGCTGCCGAGCCAATAGCGCCGGTGACGGTGATTTTGACGGGAATGCTACCGGTCTCAAGAAGGACCAAGAGTCTCTCCATGAGCAAAGTGAGGTAGTTGGCAATATCGTCACCGAGGATCTCAAGGTATGAGTCGAGGCATGTACAGGCGTTCTTTTGTGTCGAATCGTCCACAATGAGGTTGAACAGAATCTAGGGGCTATAAGCACAGAACACTACGAGGACACATTACAACTCACGGGTACGATTGTTTGATGGCGGGTTGCACACTCCTCGGCAAGCCATTCACAAAGGCATCCTAGTGCGATACAAGCTGCTTTGCGTACAATTACCTCGGGATCTTGCAAACCTCCCTCGATGATCGGCCAGAGCTGATCAACGTGTGGGCGGATGAATTCGCTGCATCCCTCGACGGAAACACCGAATGCCATGAGCGCAGATTTGCGCATGCGGGGATCGCTGGAAGACATGTAGACCTGAAGTTGCTGGGTGAGGACGGGGAAGACTTGTTGTGGGGGAAGAGATTGGGCGAGGGTATCAAGGGTTCGGAAAGCGAGCTATAGCTGTATGAGCATGGACTTTGCATGGGTCGAGCAGACAACTCACTCTTGATGGAGAATCCTCGTCGACGTCGTCGGGATCATCCTCGCATCCAATGGGAAGTAGTGCCTCGATAATGGGTTTAGCCAATTGCAAAGACTGCACCTTGCTCTTTTTGCTATTTACCGCGTCAGCGATACCTTGACTTATCTCAGGTCTTCACTGACTATCGAATGACCCATGAGAGGACATTCAATGCGCCACACCGCATTGTCTCGTCTACCTCCTTGTTGCTTGCATTTGCCAAGAAGAACTGGGTGAGCTCTGGGACATGTTTGGCGACAAGGGGAGTGTCGAGGATACATAGAGTCTCAAATACATCATACGCATGCTTGACACCCTCGTCGTCGCCTTCGTTGATAGCCGCCTGTGTGACGTTAAGCATGGGTACGACGAGATCCTGGAACGCCTTGATATCGTGTTTGTCGTCTGTCGAGATGGACTCTGCGACCTTTGCCAACGCTCGAAGAGTAGTCATTCGAACTTCTCCAGATTCTGGGTCCAAGAGCGTTTGTGAGAATAGCTGGAACAGAGCGCTGATCTCGGTCTCAAAGCTCTCTACTAGAGTATCAAGTAAAGAGTACAGGACGTAGATCGAAGTTTCACGGTGGGTCTTGTCCGTTGACTTGGCAGCGGCGTAGAGACCCGGAAGGAGAGTGGGCCATTGTGGTGGACTGACAGTCAACTCGAGCTCAGCAATAGCAGAGACGCTTCGAGCGAGAGCATGTCGAACAATCACCCTAATTACACATTAGCTACCTCGTTTTTATCCGTAGCTGCCGCCTCTGCTTGTGAATGATCAGCTCACGAAGGCTCTTGTGTCAGACGTGAGAGTAAGCCATCCTTGAGTGACTGCCTGATCGCTACATTCGTCTTCTTCCACATCCTACCATCACCACTTGATATCCGCTTTCTCAACTCAACAGCCGCGAGTTGACGAATCTACACTCTTGCTTCAGTTCAATTCCAGAGTCCAAACTCCAACTCAAACAATGGTACTGACAGCTTGGTTTTGACTGGTTGCAGCAATCTCGTATAACGCTGGTACACATGTCGCGTTCTTGTAGAATTGAGTGTTCAGCTGAGTTGTCGCCTATATATGTGGGTTAGCAAGTGACCTGAGAGCTGAGACAATGGTGGAGTGGTGTCGTTAAGAAAAGGTGGGAGTGTTCAACTATGAAAAAGGAAGGGAGCATAACTGACAGCTTTGATGACATTCGTATCGGGGGCAATGGTCGCCTCCAAAAGCTGGTGCAGCGTCTGCACGTATTGCGCCTTTGCCTAAAGTCAGCTTGATTGTATCCCACATTCAAAGAGACAGATGAGTTGCCAACTCACATCCATCGTGACGGCCTCTGCTGATGCTTGAAAGAGGTCCTGTCTGACGGTGTTTTGGGTGAAAGAGAACAATCAGCGAATTTTGAAAAAAAAAGTTGGTCCCCCTTCCGAGCGAGCAGCGCGTCCAGTGATAACTAAATTTCATCTACACGTGGGATTTCTCGCTAAATAATGCCACGACATGTTTCGTTGAAAGTAAGGAATGCATCAAATCTAACATGTTTGAACAGCAATGCATCATGAAGGGGTATATGAAATCAATCAATCAGATGATCCTGTTGACTCTCTGAGCTACTCGCTTAGCTAGCGCTGACACTCAATGTACCGACGTCCGGCATATCCTCTGATCGTTCAATCAACTTGGTAACTTTGCCAATCGCCACTGTCTTTCCTGTAAAGAGTATATTACACATCAGCTCATGTGTATGACCTCGCGGATATCCGTTAGGGGAGAAAGACAAACCTTCATCACGGAGTGTAAATCGTCCAAGCATCTTGTAATCTTCCCATCGTTCAATACAGATTGGAGCGCTCGTCTCAATCAATGCCGAAACAAGCATACCAACTTTGGCGAACTGAGGGGGTTTCTTCGACTTGCGCCTGCTCGTATCAGCACTGAACAAAGGTCGCCGTTACACAACAACAACAACTCACCTCGTCTTCTTATCGTAATAATGTAGCAATGCCTATCAGCAACATCAGTCTTGTCGCGTGAACGTCTTCTTGTCTTTATTCAAACTCACAGTCAAAGAAACTTCCTCTGCCAAAGTATGCACATGCAAAACACAGCTGTAACCACCACAAATGATATTTTTCGTCTCAATGATACTCAGATCCGCCTTGAAAGCTGTGACGGCCTTGATCGGTTTAGTCGGAGAAGTAAGCACAAAGCCAGGCGAGACATCTTCATCAGAGACACCGCGGAGTCGAAGTCGGATATTGTCACCACAAAAGGCTTGTTCTAATTCCTCGGCTTGCTCGGTGTATATTCCAGCAACTTCGACCGTCGACTAATCGCAGCTTTAACCATATGCGTTTCATGAAGGTCGCGGTAGATGGAACACACCTTGTTTGGCATCAACAAGAGCTGATCTCCCTTCTTGACTCTCCCTGATTCAATTTTACCCATGACCATCGTGCCCATCTCGTTGTACTTTTCTGATATCGGTAGCATGAATGGAGCGTTGATGTTTCGGTCCATGATTTGCATATCGTCGAGGAAACTGAGAAGGGATGGCCCACTGCATGCAGTGAGTGCCTGATCGTTTGCGTTTGCGTATTGCTAGACTCACTCATACCATGGCGCAACTTTCTTGCCGATCGGTTCTTTCATGTTCTCTCCCATTTGCGCAGAGACTGGAATAAAAGTCAGATCGGTCTTTGGGTTGAAGCCGACTGATTTGAGGAAAGGAGTGATCTTTGTTTTGATTTCATCGTATCTGCCTTATCAGTCCCGCTCCTACATGATCATCAAGAGGACGTACCTGCCCTGGTCCCAAAGCACGGTCGGATCGTCCATTTTATTGATGACAACCACAAGCTTGTTGATTCCATTGTTCTTGATCAACACAGCATGCTCTCGGGTCTGTCCATCTCTCTCGAAACCAGTTTCGAATTCTCCCTTTCGTGCAGACAAGACCTGACAAAATCAGCATATATCCTTTCTTCTAATGATGACGACTCACAAGCATAGCCACATCTGCCTGAGCTGCACCGGAAATCATACTTGGAACATAAGTCTTATGTCCAGGGGCGTCTAAAATGGTGTATCTTCTCTTCTCAGTCTCAAAGTACGCTCTACCAACTTCGACCGTCTTTCCCTTTGCACGTTCTTCTTTGCCCGAATCAAGTGCCCAGGAGAGATACCATGTATCTCTACCTGCGGCCTTTGCTTCTTGCTCATATTTCTCCATCGTACGCTTATCGACTGCTCCAGTGAGGTACAACAACTGGCCACCCATAGTTGATTTTCCGGCATCGACGTGTCCGGTGAAAATGATGTTCAAGTGACCTTTGAGATTAGGGTCTTTGATATCCTCGCCGTAGAGGTCTCGAATCGCGTCGGCTCCTGCGGCTGCCTGTTCTTGATATACAGCATCGGCATCAGTCTTGGCGGAAGTTCTGGAGAAGTTGGTGGGTGTCGATGCGCCAGAAGCGCCTTTGAGGACTCTGACTTGTGCGTCGGTGGCAGGTGCGGAAGATTCGGGAGGAGCTGGGAAAGATGATATAGAAGGAGCCTCAACAGCAAGATCCGAGACTTTCGGCTCGGCAGTCGTAGCTGGTATCGCTGTTTCAGTCGTCGTAGGAGCGGGAGTTGGAGCTGGTATAGGTGGCGCAACTTCCTTCTCCTCGATTGGCTCCTCCTTTGTCTCTTCAGCTTTCTTGCCTATGCTCAGACTAGGAGCTGGGCTCGTTTTTGCAGCGCCTCCACCAATGCTCAAGCTCGGTGCCGCCTTGGGAGCTCCTCCCCCGATACTCAAGCTTGGTGCTGCTTTGGGTGCTCCGCCTCCAATGCTCAAGCTGGGCGCAGCCTTTGGCGCTCCACCGCCTATACTCAAGCTGGGCGCAGCTTTAGGAGCACCACCTCCGATACTAAGACTGAGAGGTTTTCCACCATCTGCCCTAGGCTCGAAAGAAGGGGGTTGAAAGCCCTGTACTGACCGGACGGGAGGTTGATAGGCCTGTTGAGCTCTGGCTCCTGGAGGGACGTATGCCTGTTGTTGACTAGGAGGGACGTACGCCTGTTGCTGAGGATAATATCCCTGTTGCTGTTGTCCGTATTGTGAATATCCCCCATATTGAGGTTGATATCCCGCGTTTTGTTGTTGACCGTACACCGCGTAAGGATCGTATGCCTGTTGCTGCCCGTTAGGAGGCTGTGGTTGCTGTTGGCCACCCCTAGGAACAAAGGGCTGTTGACCAGGTCGGAACTCGTATGCTCCAGGGTTGAAAGGCGGCTGTCCAGACATGTTTGGAGATTTCTAATGCGTGATGAGAACGTTCAAAGTCTTGCCTGAGTAGGTCTTTTGATGAGAAGAGGGGTATGAATTCGTTCATCTTTCAAACGGTCGCCACCTAAAATCCCACGAGAAAGAAAATGACACGTCATATCATATATCCCCTTTTGGTCGACGGACTTTTCTTTTGGGCTACTTAAAGACTGTTATAGGAACCTTGCATGCGCTTTCCTCTGCTTCAAGTTCGAGCCCAATACAGCAACACACTATTTAAACGATTGTCGTACACTAGAACGATGCCGTTGGTGACAGAATTCGTTTCGGCCGCTCTGGAAGCGGACCCCTCTTTGGCTGGGTCGTCAGACAAGGACAAGTCGGCGATTTCTTTACTTGATTCAGAGACCGTGTCTTTGGCCAAAGATCTCTCGGTGAGCTTGGAGGAAATCTAGTTGAGACCAGTAGCTGACTTGGATAGGCTCTCAACACACGTTTGACTCCGATCACTTATCTCTACCATAACACCCCTTCGACAGCAGATATCAGCCTGTACTGTCGTCTCCATCCGACTCTGGTGAGTTACCTTGAGTTCACTACACTATTGCATGCGAATCCAAGCTGATAGACTAAGCTATCTACACCGGCCAGTCAGCATCCTTCGAATCCATCTGTGCTCCGCTACTTCCTGCAAATCCAATCTCTTGATCCTGTCATTGCGGCGCGGAAATCCCACCCAAATTCTTTCCCGCTTTTAGAGATTGATGTGTCTTCATTGCCTGCCCCTCCCAGAGAAGTGATCGCTCCCGTCAAGAAAGAAAAGAAGGACAAGAAGGCTGCGCCCGCGCCTGAGCCTGCCAAGGAGGCATCGGGAATCGTTGCGTCCGCCACGGCGGCTGTCGAGGCTGTTGCGTCTGCTGCGATTGGAGTCAAAGAAGCCGTTATCGGCGGAGCTTCAGAGAAGGAAGCCAGTGTGCCAAAAGAGGGTAAGGCAGGGAAAGATGGCAAGAAGAAGGAGAAGAAGGAGAAGCCTGCCAAAGCGCCTGTGGTCAAGGAGGAGCCAACCGGTCCTTTGCCTAGCATGATCGATATGCGAGTTGGGAAGGTTCTTGACGGTGAGTAGGGACTCTGATATTGATTGTTCGGTAGCTGAGAGCTATCACAGTGAAGAAGCACCCGGAAGCAGATTCACTTTATGTCGAGCAGATTGACATTGGCGAGGCCGAGCCGAGGACGGTCTGTTCAGGTTTGGTCAAGTACATGAAGGAGGAGGATATCCTGGGTCAGACTATCATTGTTATCGTGAGTCCGCCGCACTCGAGCTGGTAACTCAGCTGACAGAGTGAACGTTACCCCTTCTGCGATTCTCTCAACTATATCTTGTCTTGTCTACTCTACTCTGCCAATATCTCCTCTGTTCCTATACAATCCAATCATGTTCATCGACTACTTCCCAACCAAACGCCCTCATCCGTTCATTTCATCGACTACTTCCCAACCAAACGCCCTCATCCGTTCATTTCATCGACTACTCTCCTCTTTATCCATTCAATTTCTTCATCTACTTCCCAACCAAATACCCTCCCTCCTCCTATCCAATTCCATCAACTCAATCTCAACCAAATACCAAAACGACTCTTCATTCTTCAGTGCAACCTTAAACCAGTGACGATGCGGGGTGTGAAATCCTACGCGATGTTGCTGTGCGCCTCTCAATCTTCTGGAACAGGAGAGAAAGAAGGTGTTGAATTTGTTTTCCCTCCTGCTGGCTCTGTACCAGGTGAAAGAATTTACTTTGAAGGGGAAAAATACGAGAATCAAGTTCCGGAACCTCAATTGAATCCAAAGAAGAAAGTTTTCGAATCAATTCAACCTGTACGTTGTCCTTTTGACCTTGTTTCGTCTTTTCCTTCCTACTTGCTTTCTCTTACTTGACTCATCATGATCCTTTCTTTCTTTCTTTCTTTCTTTCTTTTTTGATCTTTCTTTCTTTCTTTCTCATTGTTTGTCCCTTTCTTCTTGATGTTTCATACGATATCATCAGAATAATACTGACGTACTATCATTTACTTCTTAAAATAGGGTTTCATCACACTCGATAACCTAGATGCAGCATGGATCGACCCAATTACTAAATCAGTTCATAAGATCAGGACTGAAGATGGGATTTGCAAAGCCAAGAGTTTTGTCGGTGCTAGTTTATCGTAAATCCTTTTTCTTTCATCTTTCTCTTTCGCCTTTTTTAATGGAGTAAAAATTCGCATATGTCACCAGGAGAGGATATCAAGCATTTATCATCTACGCAATGTATTCCTCTATGTTTATGGAAAATCAAACAGCAAAGACTTTTTACAATAGTCTCTGTGCCAACAGAATCCATCCTCGTTGCAAGCGCCTTTAGCACCACGTGCAATCCCATGTAACTGTTCCCTCCCTCAAATGAAATATCAACTAATGTCCACTTAAAATGCATGTATACACTGGGCAGCAAAAACTTTGTAACGTCCGTATTGCAGCTGAAGAACAAACTCTCGTAAAAAGTCATGATACACCTACCCCTACCCCTACCCCTCTTACTGGGTTACTAGCTCCTAACCATCTATCTATCTCCATGCTACCTACCCTTCACCCGCCTTCTGATATATTAATCAATGCACAGTCCTCTCCTCCGAATCTACATAATTCAGGTAATTTAGTGTTCAAAATATCAAGGACAACCGTATCGACTATCGAGTATCGAGGATGACAACCCGTGGACGAATCGACGACAATTCGCTAACTGACAGAACAACTGATTGGCTTCTTTTCGTTTCGTCCCTACGTCGTTCGATCAAGCACAAAGAGCTTTGGCGTCTTCCGGTTTAGAGATGACTCCACTCTTGATGAACTTTAGACCCCTCATCCACTCTAGACCTTCACCGGCATACGTGACGTCTGGCGTGACCTCAATCTCAACACCATCAGCAATGATACCTCCATTCTCAACGATCCATCTCTTTTGTTGAGCTAGTAAATCTCGTCGACTCGTTTCTGGACAATCGGCCTTTGAACCCGGAGCATTCTTCAAGGGTGAGAATTCATCGGCTCGATCAACTTCGAGAACACATAGAGATTTCGTGAAGGGAAAGACATCGAATACGAACATTTCGAGTTTCATGCCATTGGGTTGATCGGGCTTGATAAGTACACCAGACTCGAGATCGACAGTGGAGATCTTCTTCCGAGCAATGTGGAATGCCATTTTCTTCTCCATGGCTTCAACACTTTCAAGGAATGTAGTCGTGTAGAAGTGGTTGGCAATGTTGGCAGCGCGGAAAGCGAGTTGACCGTCAGGAGATCGTTGTGCAGCCTTGTCCTTGGACAACTCAGAGTATTCGACGACCGCAAACGCGTCCCCTTTCTTTGCGAGCACACCTACGGACTCTGTCGGTTCAAGTTTTCGCACCACTTTAGCTCCGGCCGATGCGTGACGGGCGATACAGCACCCAATGAAGACGGGATCGGCAACTCGCACTAGGCAATTGTCGACACAGTAGGCGTGAATGTATTGGATATTGTGTGAGCGGAGATCGGACATTACCGTGCGGGGTGAGGAAGGGTGCAGAGGACGGCGCAGGGCGGCGTATAATCCGCCGTTACCGTCTGGAGCGACAGATACCGACGACGGACTGGAAAGGAGTAGTTTGCCATCATTAGATAGAGCGGGAAGTACACCTAACATTGTCAGCCAAGCATGTTCTTGTATTAGTCAGACTAACCTTGCTCAAAGAAGATCACATTGTCTCTGTCAAGACCGAAAAACGCCTGCTCCTCAAAGTACTTCTCGGTCTGAACGCGTGTGGGTCCAGACGTCATGACATACCACCTAATTCGCACTTCGCCATCCCGCTTGCCGGCCGCTTGAGCAGCAACCCGCTCGAGTCGCTTGATTCGGCCAGCCTGGTATTGGAACAAGGTCAACCCGGAAGGCAAGTGGATGTCATACAAGCCCTTGGGGAGAGCTGAACCGAGTCGAGTTCCCTGTCCGCCGGCCATGAGAAGCACCGCGACTTCGTTTTGAGCGATGGCATCGAGGCCGATCTTGCGCCATCGTGCCTCTTCTTCTGGGTTGTTCAACACGCTTGCACAAGCTGCATCGGGCAGTGGAAGTACATCAGGGGGCGAGGGAGATGGTGTGCGGGAATGGGCGATCATGTTGCCACGAGCACCGAGCGAGTCATCCAAGCTCCTGTGCTCAGGTGGAGGCGTGATAGCTCCATCTGCGGCAACAGCATTGGTGTAGATCCGATTGACACGATGTACATCGATTCCCGAGAGCTGATCGAGGAGAGATGCCTGTTCTGACGGGGAAAGGCTATCATAGAATGCAAAAACGTGAGCTTGGCCAGCGGCGGTATATGTTTCCCGCAGGTGCGCGAGGAGTGCAGGATCGGGACTCGAGGCGGTGGCAGGGGTTGGCGAAGTGTGAGCAGACGTGGTGTGGTGAGAGTGGCCGTTTGGAAGGTGGCTATTGAGTCGAGCGGTCAAAGTGGCCATGTTGTGATGTGATTGTTGAGTTGGAGGGTTGGGAGAGGAAGAGAGATGTGGGGTTTAGATTGAACAATGCGCTGGCAGTGGTTTATACGTGATGCAGCCCGAGGTGCCTTTGTATGGACTCCCGGCGATGACAAAGGAAGAGAGGACCAGTCAACGTGAGTGGAATGTAGGAGATGCGGAGGAGGAGGAGATGATAGGGAGAGAAACCAGGAGGACGGTGAGACGGTCAAGGTGTGTGATGATGATGGTGACTTTGTTCTATGCTGTGTTGTGGGTAGCCAAGGGGAAGCTCAGAGCTCGGGAAACAAGGCGAAGGTGCAAAGTCACAAGGGAGACCAAAGTGTGTGATCGTAACCTTTCGAGGGGCGGGGTGATCTTCAGCCAAAAATAAAATCAAATGAGGCGGTGGGGGGAAGGGAAAGAAAGAAAGAAGGAGAGAAGGAGAGAAGGTCGTGTCGAAAGGAGGGTAGAAGCTGTACGGCCGGTGTTGCGGAGAGAAGGCTTTAAGGCCGGAGTGAGAGAGAGTGAGAGGTGTGAGTCTGGTTGAGTCCAGCCACTGTGAGAGGCGGGTGCAGTGGTGAGGAAGCGTGTTTTGAGTTGTTTGGTGAAAGAAAGAGAAACCCAGAAATAGGTGATATAGGGCTTGAAAGTTGTCTTTTCACGTTTGTTTCCGTTTCAGGATTCACGCATCGCATCGCTTCGAAAGGGGAAACGAGAGATTACGTACCACGCACGCGGTCAGGGTATCACTTGTCCGAGACACGAGATTCGAGATTTGTAGGGGGATGAAATTACCACGTCACTTTCCCCACGTGGTCAGATACTTGATCCTTGATAGCCGGGACGCTTTATTTCTTTCACCCAAGTAAAGTCTGTAGATAGCCAGCAGCTCTAGGAGAGATGACTTCAAAATTATGGCTCTTATTAGCTCTCCCAGTCCTCTTGAGACTTCTGCGTGTCAAGCCTAAACGGTCTCGCGAAGCAATCATTCCACCTCGAGATGAACGGGTCGTGCTTCTGGGTGCGAGCTCTGGAATAGGAAGAGATCTTGCTCACGCTTATGCTCGACGAGGTGCGAGAATGTGGGTGACTTAATTCGCGACATGAATGCTGAAATTGATCAGATGCATTGTAGCTCGCCGAGCGGACGCGTTGGCCAGTGTGAAAAACGAATGTATCGAGCTTGGTCTAAGTGAAGATAAGATCCTGCTAGTCCAAGCCGATATGACCAGTGCGTCAGATCTGGTACAGCTGCGTACAGAAATATCTAAAGGTGGCGTTTCTATACATTTACTATATTGATTAATTTTGACTTTTACTCTTACTATTAGCATGGGGTGGACTTGACACGCTACACATTCTGGCCGGAGTTCCAAGCACAACGACTCTACATGATTTATCAGGTGTATCCCTTTCGAACTCAGCTTCTCCAGCAAGTACGAAACGCATTTTCAGCTCTTCTTCATTCGTACCCACTCCTATAGACGGTCTACCAAGTTTAGATGGTCTGGAGAATGTGGCGAAAGAAGCTAGGGCTTGTGCAGAAATCAATTATGTCGGAACTGTTCTTTCACTAGCTTGTTTCGTATGTCCCCTTTCCTGTCCACGTATACTCTCCCCCTTCTTGTCCACTTATACGTCCTCTACCACTACTTTCCCACTTATACCCTCCCCTTTCCTGTCCACGTATACGTCCTCCCCCTTCCTATCCCATTTATACCCTCCCTCTTCCTATCCCACTTATACCCTCCCTCTTTCTATAGTAACCCCTCCAACGACTCCCAGTCAGAAACTGTATAATATATTGACAAACGCACTAGCTCCCTCTTCTAGCATCCTCATCAATCTCACCAGCATTACACCACCTCTCATCAGTAGCAGCCGATGTACCTGCACCTGTCCGAACGATATATTCAGCAACAAAAGCAGCAGCACTTATGGCAGTTGAGAGTTGCAGGGTGGAATGTGAAGGATGTGGAGTAAGGTTCTTCTGTAAGTCATCCTCCCATTTTCTCTAATGCATCCTCTTGTTCTTGTGTGTACGAGTACTTCTTGCATACGAGTACGAGTACTCGTCCGGTTCAATTCCAAAGTACTACTATAGCTGATTTTTATTCTTTCATCATTAATTTATTATAGCTCTTTTACCGGGTACTATCGATAATGGGTTCAGATTGAAAACATCCACTGCTCAAACGGGAGGAAGAGATGAACTTGTTTTGCCTATTAGACATAACTGGGAGAGACTTCTACTGGAACCTTCAACAGGTAAGTAAGACAATATGGTATATCTTTGTACCGCCTATCCTCTTTTTAGAAATTCTTTCATTCATCACGACTCTTTGTCTTTCGTCATCTCGACCTCGACTGAAATATAATCTGACACCTAAATAGTAATCGATTCAATCCTGTATCATCTATCGTTAAATCCAACACCACAACCTCTTATCCCGATTTACCCCTTGTCAAAAATCACCGCTCTATCTCAACCTCCTAAAGCCCTGGTACATCTTCCATGGCAATATCGAATGGCATTCTGGATGCGTGATACACCCTTTGGATGGGGTTATTTGGAAAAAAACGCTAGGAGGAAATATGGATTACCGCCTTAGAAGATTCATTTAGATACATTATTATTATTATTATTATAGCATCAACGAGATAAATGTACAACAGTAGTGGTGTAGTGGGTTTTGACTCTTTTGAGTAGACCGAAAGTATCATGTTACTGTAGCTTGGGTTTTAAAAAATATCATCAAAGTGCCAATGCTTCTCCATGGCTCAGGGAGAGAGCCAAAGACGAAATGAAACAATGGTCGTCTAAATCAGTATGTACAAAGTATTATCTCTTCCTCCCATTTCTGTTATGATTCTTTTTTGATGCGATCGCCAAAAGTTAATCAATTGAAAATGAAATCAATCAAATCACATTACATCAACAATATTCGACGAAGACCAACAAGTTACAAAACGATAAAGATCCAAATCGATTCATTCATTACGATAAACGACAAAAGAAAAAAAAAACAAAAACCCAACAAAGTAAAACAACAAATACTCTTACTGTATAACGTACCGCACCAATCACAAACCGAGTGATAAACGTACCTATATCACCTCGAGCATACAAGTTGACTGATGGCCGACCGACCAACCGTCTCCTTACAACCTGGTTATTGTCTAATTTCAATCTCATACGTCACGTCACCGGGCCATTCCCTCTTCTTGCTTGCTGCCTTCCTCTACCACACCGGGCCATTCCTCTTCTTGCTTGCGGCCTGCTTGCACCACACCGGTCTGATCCTCTTCTTCTACCACACCACTAAACAACAAGGGAACATTCCTCTTGCTCTTGATTTTATGGTTTCCAATACCAGACCGGCCCGTTCGGAGAATGTTCCTCCTTTAGAGCATCTGTCCAAATGCCAAAGAAACCTCTCTTTGAACCTCTACCACCTACTTGAACACCTTCAAGCCTCCACCTATCCTGTCCTCCATACCTGATGACCAGCGTCCATCTGACTTGAGGTGGATCATCCGCTGTGAGTCTCACAACACCCCTTACGAAGCTCGCAGGGCTTTGAGATGGGTATGTCACGCCGCCGTGTTGTTGCACTGATGATCCTCTGAAGAAAATAGGAGGAAGTAGTGATGATGTTGGTAGTGTCGTTGTCACTCTGGGTAAATGGTCTTCGGTATGGTGTGACGAGGTTGATTCGGATTCGGGCTCAGGTTGCGGATCGTGGTCAACTATCAAGACTAGTCGCATCAGGTCGCCTACCGCTTCGGCATACCGAGCGAGGTCGAGTTGATTCATTGATCGTCGGAATTGAACGAGGCGAGGCTCGTTCAGTGCGATCCAGTCAGAGTAGCTAGAAGAGAGATTAGCAAAAGGCCAAATCAGATAGTAAAATTCGAAGGATGAATGAAAGTAATGTCTGCCAAGTGTGAGACTAGACAGTGCAAAGTAACCCAAGTGGCAGTGTAGGTCGTGGATAGTATCAAAGTCACTTGCGGAACAAGTCATAGAGTGAGGGATGAAATCAAATTAGACACGACCAATATACTCACTCCAAGAAAGCATAAGAACCACACCAAGGTCCAGCGACACCCGCCCAATCCCATACTTGATCAGCAGGGAGATCAGCAGGTCGTCGAAGATCGTTGAAGCCCCAACCACGGACTGGTTCCAGGCCATAGGATAAGGGCAGTACGGCCTGTCTCCAGCTTTCTTCTCCCATTGCCAAGACGTCTTTTGCATTGGCCACTTTAATGTTGATCAGCCCTCTGTTATCTCGGCACGGCAACGATGTCGGAGGTTCTCAATAAAGCACCAGAATATGTGGGTTTGCAGCCTTGTGGAAGAAGATTCAACTCACTCATTACACTTCCAATAGCATCTAGTAATGTCCAATCGACTTTCCCATCCGGCGTAAACGGACCCCAATCGTTTCTGGGCTGGAAATTCGATTGATTGTAAACTACTTCACGTAGATAACCACGATGTTGTCGATGAGATACATCTTCATGGCAGAAATCTGGCGGAAGCAGGAGATGTAATCTTGATAAATCAGGATGAACGACTTCTCGATGTGCCCTTCGATTCGGATTACCAGGTTGACCCCTCAAAGGTCGTAGGAGCGGCTTTGTTTCTTTCGTAGATAGGTTATAGTAGATGTGTTTGAATGCTTCAGATCGTATAATCGATTCTAGTATAGGTCCATTCCGGGTATTCGATCTTGCTAAAGAACGGGCAGAACGAGATGAAGATGACGAAGCGGGGGAATAAGAACTGGTTGTTGAAGTTGAAGTTGAGGTTGTTGAATTTGTTGTTGTTGTAGTCGGTGGTGGTGGTGGTGATGTATCGGTCATTGGAGAAGCAGGTAAATCGAGATAAAGCGACATGAGAGTGGCTACTATAGTTTCCAAATGATCTCCTAATTCTTCAAATCGTTCTTCTGGCCAATCCCGGAATATCCTCTGTACGAATTCCCTATCCTGTACTTGTCTCTTGTAATCAATTTCTTTCTTCTCAAATCTGCCTTGACCTCCTCCATGTCTATCATTACCTCCATCTCTCCAAATTCCATCTCCATCTCCATCTCCATCTCCATCTACAGTTCCCAATCCACATCCATCTCGAATCTTCTTTTGTCCTGATCCAACTGGTGTTGATGATACTGGGAAAGCACCAGCTATCTTAGGATCATCAAACATCTGTAGATGTATATCTCTCCAAAGCGCTTGATCGGGATTATCATATATGAATGATCTTAATTCTCTACATGTTTTCGCAGCTCTTGCCAAAGCCGTCAGGTCGTCTACACCAGAATCACATAGTACCCTATGGATGATCTCTGGTGGTGTAGATAATAGTGGAGAGCGAGGTTGACCAATGGATAACGGACTTAGAATCACAGATGATGCAAGTGAAGATAAGTCGGACGACGGAGATGACGGAACACATTCATCGCTTGTCCCACCACCTCGAGGTGTCGTTGCTGGAGTTGAAGAATCTTCCATCTTGTCGTGTGCACGAGGGATCGATGGTACAATGACTGAAGCTGTCATTTAACGCGAAACAAGATGATGTTACAAGTTGCAAGAGCTGGAGAAAGATGACCAAAGGGAGATTCCTCCAATCGCCGGCTAGGTCAAGCTGACCGGTTCACTCGGCGAGCCAAAGGGCTCAAAACGCGGACATGACAGCAAATCTCCGTGTCTCCGTGGGGCCGTGGGTTTGTCACCGAGCCTCCATCTCCCACAAAACTGGCACATCGCATCTACATCGCATTGCAGCAAAGGTTCTTTGGCAACAGCATGCCCGTCGTGTCAGTTCTCCATTCCATACATCTCTATAGACTACAATAGCCAAGGGAGGGAGTCTGAACGAAAGTGGGGGCGCGCGAGATAAGTCAAGCAAACCATCTGGGAATATATCTCTATCTACTCGACTTCCGGCTTTGGCGTGCCAGTTTCCGGCTTTGGCGTACCAGTACCATTCGGTTTTGGAGTGCCTCCTCTCGATGAATCGTTAATCCTGCCAAGTTGACAGAGGGCGCTGTACCCATTAGGATATTGAGTTTTCTGCGAAAAAGTCAGTCCAAGCTGAAATCACCATTGGTGCTGTACGTACCCATTCAGGTCGAATCACTTCATCAAGGCTCGATGCGAGGTTTTTACATATCCTGTCACGCAATCAGCCGACACAACGCCAACCACCAAGAATACCCACAGCTTAAAGGTGGACTCTGATACTTCTGCGATTTTTGCAATTTCCTTGGGCTGTATACTGCTCTCAAAGAGGATACACGAGAACCACAGCACACCAGCAGCAATCGAAATGGGACTACGACCAGCGACACCGTTTCTGCTCTCGCCTCGTGCAGCGACAAATTTGGCAGCGTTGTAGATGGCATTGCCGATATCGAGAAAGTTGGTATATCTCGCCAGCTGACCTTCAACCGTGTCGCTTGTACTGCTGGCACCCATAGTGCCCTTGTCCGCGCCACCAATCTGCTCATTGGCCAATGCGGCCTTCAGATGCAAGAACGTCTGCCCCAGCTCCTTTTTTGACACTTTGACGACCTTGAGCACCTCATTGAAACTCCTCGTTGCACTCGTGCCTCGCGTGGCAAAGATAATGCAGGCAGCGATGAGCGCCGCATCGTTCTTTCCCTTGATGACTCTACGCTCATCGGCAAGCTTGTACACGTGTTGCGCTCTTTGGACGATATTTCGTGGAATATTCATGACCTCGCATTTTTCGGCAATACGCTGGAACGCAGCAGACAGGGCGACGAGGTTCGTCTTGCCGTTTGTTTGGGCGTTTGCTCGAGACTGGGCCCGCTGAAGATCTCGAGCTAAGCCAGTACGGCCATCCTGCGAGCTGATTTTCGTGTCCAGGTGACCACCGAGGAGGGGGTTCGCTGCGTCACCTACACGCGAAGGGTCGTCTCCATTCTCGTCTCCCGCGAAGGTTCGCCCTGTGTACGTCAATATGTGGTCAACGTTGGGATCAGTAATCAGATTCACATTCGCTCCGCGTGTCAACAATTCTATCTCCAAGTATAGTCCCGCAATCTCCGCAGACGAGATCGCCCTTCGAGTATTCCTCGATGATATTTGGGGGATCGCTACGGCAATTTGGACAGATCTGCCTGACATTGAGATTTGGGGCAACAGCTTGACCGTATTTTGGCTACAGGAGTAAAGTGAGTCCAAAAAGGCAGGATATGTATGTTTAGCGGCTTGTCTGAAACGCTGACTCATCAACCTACCCCGGGAGGCTTGGGTCCAGCGATTCCAGCGATCATGATCAATGATTTGATGCTTCTCTGTCGCGATGTGACTCTATTGTCTGCCTGCCCTTCACGCGATACCTACCGATTTGAACGGTTGGCTGACAGGAAGGTATCGTTTGCTTTGTGGAAAAAATGGGAGAGCACAGGAGATATAGAGGAAAGAGGGAAGATCTGTGTCAGCATATCATTCTCGACATTCTCACAACGCCATGAGTCTTGGAGAGACCAGTAGGCTCCAGACATCCAGCATATCCACCCTACATTGCCTCGCATGCTCATTTTGGCCAGCAATAATACCAACACCACTTTTCAGTCGCCTCGCCACCTTGCTGCTCCCCTTGGGTGATTTATCCCTAGCAGAACACCTCAAATGGAAGCGCGCAACTCACTCGATATCCGATCCACCCCAAGTTCCAGACTTCGTCGTCTTTTGCAGCGTTGCAACAAGAATCTGAAAATCGGGTACGAGGGGGGATGGAAGTCGGAACTGAGAAAAGAGAGAAAGGTTGCAGACGGGGAGATGAAAGAAAGAGAGACGAAGGGGGTTTATAAAGCGGAATTAAATTTCCAAAGCGGCTGGTTGAATTCTATTTAGTACCCCCCTTTTATCTGTCAATCCAGAAACAGCGCGTGCCCGTTGGGTATGTATACGTTGTATATTCTTCACTCGTCCTAACAACTCGTCTCAAGGCTGACGCAGGTGCGCGAGACTGACTGACAAATGCTTATACCGTACTGATCACTAGCTGTAGCTAATATCATCTCTTGTGAGGCCATACCCGAGGTAGCAGTCTTCCTGCACGCGCGCCGCGTCGCTTCCGTCGATCCGATCGAACGGTATTCTATTCTCAAACGGCGCCTTACTCGTCTTTTGCGCTGCGATTGATCACATCACAACGAGGAGACTTCAAGCTTCATTGGGAAGGTTGTTGTGAGCTTCTACGTTCAGTGTAGCTTGAGCATATCGCTCGTGAGTGTTTCAATTCTGCACCCCCCTTCTCTCCTGTATATCATAACCTACCATCGCCAATCCGTCTTCCCGACCCTTCGCACCTAGCTCATATCAGTCCAATAGGTGTACTGCCCATCACCTGCCCATCATTTTATCCACTATCTCACGCCATACCCCGACAGTCGACAATATGACCCAGCCCATGAACCAGTTCATGACCGATGAGTATGTCCTAGCATACCACGGTCCATTACTCTACGAGGCCCGCGTGAGTCATTTTAAATCCATCTACTATCCCCTCGGCATCTTCTGGCCAAGTTTGAAACGAATCGGCGCTGGATGTCACGAGTTATGCTGACGCATAATATTTCCCTCTTTGCCGCTCACTTGCATCTCCCCCGAACCTTCGATTATCCCCGTCCTTTATCATCTGATTTTCGACATACTTGATGCCGAGTAGATTCTCCTTGCGGAGAATTGGACCGAATCGACAACCCTTCTTGGATCGACAGGACCACACTACTTTATCCACTACAAAGGGTGGAAGCAAACGTAAGTTGTCCCCGTTCGTGCATGCACCGGTCCTTTCTAGACACCCTCGTGACAACGCTTACCATTTCCTCGTGTAGATGGGACGAATGGGTGCCCGAACAACGATTACTCAAGCTTAACGAGCAAGGTTTTGCCAAGCGACGTCAACTCATCGAGCAACAGACTAAGAAAACGCGTCCTCCCGGTGCTGATTCGCCATCGACTTCTGCCTCAAAGGGTAAGGAGAAAAGCAGTGTCGGCAAGAAGGGAGAGCCTGTAGGCAAGAAGCGTACGAGGGATTCTGGTGTGGATACCGAAGCAGATTACTTGAAGCGACCCGAGGTAAAAATTGTTATTCCAGACGCTCTCAAATTGCAGCTGGTGGATGATTGGGAGAACGTGACTAAGAACAACCAGGTGAGTGGCGTGTAGGTTTTTGGGAAGATTCAAAAGCTGAACAGTTGATAGCTGGTTACGCTGCCTAGGAGACCAAATGTTCGGGATCTTCTCGAAGAGTACCGGAATTATGTCAATGATACCAAGAAAGACCGTACAGCGTGAGTCGCATCTCACCACCCAAAGGCTCCACCTTCTGAACTTACTTTATAGCCGCGCGACTGCCCTCCTTTCCGAGATTATATCTGGAATCACTCTATACTTTGACAAAGCCCTGGGCAACAATCTCTTATACCGATTCGAGCGCGCACAATACGTTGAACAAAAACGCGCGAATAGCGACAAGGCCATGAGCGAGATATATGGCGCAGAACACCTGTTGCGGTTATTCGGTCAGTTATCATCTATCTACCAATGTGGCATATAAGCTGATTGAAGCTGTTCAGTAAACTTTGGTCCTTTTATCGCTTACACCAACATTGATACCGAGTCGCTCAACATACTTCGAGAATACATCAACGATATTATGAAGTCGGCCCTCCCCTGTATAAGTGAACGAGTCGAGCTAATGTTTGCCGCAGGTGGATGATCAAGGAGCAGAAACGGTTATTCGTCAAAGAATACGAGACGACAACTACACAATATCAGAATCTCTCACGGACCTAGTCAAGGTGACGTCGGTGGTATATGGTGAGGGAGTCGAGAAGAAACCCACGGGGCGTTGGCGTATGACCCAAGGGTAGGTGGAAGAGAAGGCAAGTGAGCCAGATAAGTGGAGAAGGTAGAGTAAAGGAAAAGACATCTCTACTTTTAGCTAGGTTAATCCTAGTGGTGCGGGTGTGGGTATGGGTATGGGTGTAGTCTTGGAGGGCTGGGCGTTGAGATGGTTTCCTGGGCAAAACTTGATTCAAAGACAATCGAGTACTTAAAGTGTTGTCATTCTATTTCAATGAATGTTCATACCTGCTAGTCGGATTGAGTGTGATGCTTTCACACAAGTTGTGTGATTAGGAATTAAGCAGATTACATATTCCAGTCAACTACTTGCTCACTACACTACGTTCCCTCTTTCACAGCAGACCTTACGATACCTTCTCACTTCCCACCTCTCACTTTTCGCAGCTCTCTGGGGTCGGTCGTCATATCCAGTCATTGTCGTGATTTAATACACAATATTGATGGTATGTAGGAGGGGAAGGAGGAGGAGAAGGAGGAGAAGGAGGAGAAGGAGGAGAAGGAGGAGAAGGAGGAGGAGGAGAAGGAGGGGGCCGATGACGATGACGAGGAGACGGAGGAGGAGAAGGATATTGGATATCGGATATCATGTCAGAATAGGAGGTAGAAGGGTAGAAGGAAGGATAAGGGATATCATTGTCATCCAGTCGACTTGAAATGGGTATATATGAAAAAAGCTCGAGCTCGGGGCATAAGAGTACAATAGATAAGGGGCAGTCTAAGCATGGTTGGGGACCTGGGATTCGCAGTCGCAGCTATTGTAGTTACGTTGGTTTCCAGAGCATGGGATTCGAAGTCGGTGATTGTAGTTACGTAGTTTTCCAGAGCATGAAAGCGATTTTGCCTAGGTAAAAATAGATGAAATTTCGAGCTTCTACGGTACCAAAACAAAATCAGCAATCAGCAATCACTGCTCAGCCCTTCCCCTTCTCCCTAATCGCTAGCTATGTTGATTAGGATGAGAATTACTAACCGTGTGTGACGAAACTTCCAAAACTAACAATTCAAGCATCAGCATACAGTATGACGGGACATGTCTAGGTCATGATAGTGAAGGGAGGAGAAGAAGGGATTTGTCAGGTAATTGACTTCGCCAGGTGGTGGTTGTTAGTTGATTTGGGAAGATGATAGGTGGAGAGGTGATGAAAGATGACTTTGAGAGGTAGATGACTTGAAGAGGTGGTAGATGACTTGGAGAGGTGGTAGATGGACTTGGAGAGGTGGTAGATGATGACTTAGCGCAGATGATAGGTGACTTGGAGAAGTGGTCATTGGGTAAGAAGAGTAGATAAAAGCTAACTTTTTTCCAACAATACAATGCCAGGTAGTTCCGTACATCCGATCAAACTCCTTCTTGACATACATCGCAACGTCTTTCTCGACATTATATCGCTCCAAAGCGAGAAAACATGTATCCACTGCTCGTTGTTGCATTTCTTCGCTCACTGAAATTGGCGATAGTCAGCATGATAACTAGAGGCCAAGATCCATAGGAAGGAGCGCTGTGGATACTATCAGAAGGAAGAGAAAGATGATCTCCGGTTGTGCGAAGCTGACATCTGGTTTGAAGGCAGAGGGGGAGGCAGAGTGAGAGTAGAGTGTAAATGGAATGCCATAAGGAGATGAAGAAGTCCTCTCGGAGGGGCTGATCACCCGACAACCAAGAGAATGAATATCTGGAAGGAAATCACAATCTACTCACTATCGACATTTTTGATGATAGCTTTTTGAGGAAGCTCATGCGCGACCAGCGTAGAAGGCGAGTCATTCGCCTGATCCATAACGACTGAAAGATACTCGTATGGACGAGGCTAGAGACGCGTCGAGAGCTGATATAGTGCGAAAGAGATACCCCGCAGTACTCTAGGTTTTGATTAGGTCGGTCAGCCGGTCGGTCGGTAACCAGCGGGCCAATCAATGTCTTGTCCGTATAGGCGTCGGTGTCGAATCAAGCTACACTGTGCGCTCAGTATTCTTTGTGGCTGAATATCGCAGTGTGAGAGTGGTTGCGTGAAGCTAAGATGTAGTAGTTGTTGATGAACAAAAAGATCCGAGCGGATGCGGATGGAAGCCCTGACCAACCACCGTTTTGGACCCTCACCTACTCATCTCACCGGCAAATTGCTTGTTAGCTCTTGCTCATCATGTAAGACATGCATGAACAGGTTTACGATCAAGATCATCAGAGTAATACAGCGTATCTCCCCATACTGTTCTATGTGGTTCAGCAATGTCAAGGTAGCAGTTCTGAAATCTAGTGTTCGGACCGGATAACGCCGAGTGTTGGTAGTGAAGAGATGGTGTCGTACTCGAGATATACTGTACATAGACAGTAGTTTATCAGGTCAACGCTTCCCCAACACATCTGCCAGTTCTCAAAAAGGTGTCAGGAGCGTTACGATACAAGACCGAAAACATGACCGACTACGCGTCGTTGAACATGGGTCACCCAGCTACGAGCTGTCGTTTAGTCCTCCTAGCTGGATTCCAAGTCAAGGTTTATGGCCTGGACGAGATAAGGTCCTCAGACCTTCCCATAGCGTGTATAGTGAGCTTGTTGCCTAATTCTAGGGTCTGTGTGTAGCTGACTTGATGGGCGATGTGTAGATAGCTACACATGGACGTTTGAGCAATCAGAAACGGATGAGCAATTTCGTCTATGGTCTACTTGGGCATATTGGACAGATATCACAGGGCAAGAAGAAAAAACGAGATGTGATCGTAGTCACTCTAGTGAGTTGATCCTCAGAATGTCGTATTTGTGTACAGCTGTTGATCATGGGTGCGTGAATAGGATCAACGAAATCACGGAGACCGTCTGGTCGATGGGAATGCGAACCTCGCATATGACAAGAACCCACAACACCTGTTCGACATGGCATCGTCCATTGGTAAGTCGATCACCACCTCACCTCACCTCACCTCACCCCACCCCGTGATGATCAAGCTAGTGGTGCTTACATGATGTTCTGTGTAGTTGGGGGATGTCAGGACGTTTCCATGATCATTGATTTCCTCGCTTGTTACCTCTTTCCTAATGGAGAACGTGTAATCGACGAATGGGTTGCGACTGGCGTTTCGCTAGGTGGGCATGTGGTTTGGCGTTTACTTCATCATGGTGAGTTATGATATGATGCCGCACTACAGAGATGACCTCCACTGATGGCTATGCTCTTCCATTCACCCGGCTGCTTGTGATCACGTACTTTTATTTGTGTCTCTCTCTACCTTGTGCTCGATAGAACCCCGGATTAAACACGCTATCCCGATACTTGGTGTGCCGCTCGAAGCATTCACACGATTAATGGGCACAAGAGCCACTTCGCAAGGCCTCGAATTTGCTCCACCACTCTATCCACCATCCCTGCGACCTCTGCTCGAAGTGCCGATTCCAGAAGGTTGTTATAGCGGGAAGAAGATACTGTCCATCCACGGTGGTAGCGATCCTGTCGTTCCCTTCGAGCTCGGCCGAGACGATATAATGCGTGTAAAGGAAGAGTTTGGAGGACAATTAGAGCTATTCGTCCAGGATGGAATTGGACATGCTGTCACGTTTGAGATGCTGCAGAAGACGGCTGAATGGGTTTGGCTTTGGGCTCTTAGTGCCAACAAGCCCTCAACAGCGTCACAATTATGAATTGCATAATGCAAACAAAAACGGGGTACCTCCAAATGCTTAAATGATTTTTGATACAGATTGATGATGAAATCCACAGATCAGATCAAAGATCCTTCAACCGGAATTGCATTGGGCGAGATCCTCAGACAGCTTGCCGCATCAACTCCACACTCCTCTCCATAGCTTGAACATCTATATCAACCCATTCTCTTTCCTCGCCCCTGCCTGCCCGTAGCTCGCCGACGAACGTATGAAGACTAGCAAAGATAGCCACCAGATCCGTCATCTGCTGCTCAGCCCTACTCATCAATCTGGTAAACATGTACTCACCGGTGTGCGCTCGAGACCTGAAGTAGATGGAGTGACCCAGAAGTAAGTGCAGCTCGTGATCTTGCCAGCCTCATCTGTATGTGGCAATCGGATACTACGAGGTTGGTGCCATTCAAACGGCTTGGCTACCACTGTACGAGCCCTTCGGGGAGTTGATCCTGGAGTGCTCCGATCACGGCGTTGAGGAGTAGCCGGTAGGATTGGCTTGATGTCCTCTACAAGCGGAGAGTTGGCCTTGACCGGAGTCATCCTCCTCAGGATGGCCGAAGAGGTTGGTGGAGTCGGCGGGATATCTGAGGGATTGGACGCAGGTTCGCGTTCGAGCTTGATTGTCTCTTCAATCTCGGATTCGAGCAGATCAACGTCTTGATGTGCCAGTTCCGCATCCCTGCTCTCAACTTTGATTACCTCGTCGTCAAATTCCGCTTCAACCCCAACCACAACCTCAAGCTTCATATTTCCATTTTGACGCTTAGCTGGTGGGCCGTAAGAAGGGACCGCAGTCTTCTTCACAACGCTCTCATAAACATCCCATATCTTCTTGCCAACGAAGCAAACAACTTTTGGACGATTCTCACTGAGCTTAGCTGTAAGATTCGGAACCTGTAGGCGCATCTCGCGGGTCGATAGCTCAGATTGCTATGAGGAGAATCAGCGTTGAGAGGGATGCGTTTGGGGAACAAGCTGGCGCACTTCTGAAGTAGGACGGTCGCAGAGATTTGTCTGACACCGTCAGCATGTATGCGGAATTCTCGAACGTACGAGGCCGAGGTTTAGATCAACCGGTAGAAGGCTGTCTTCTGTAGGGGAGTATAATCGCGGCGTGATACCTGTGTCTCATGAGCTGGGTCCAGGTACTTGACCGAACCTGAAAGATGTATTGCCCTCTGAGCAGTTTTTATCAGCTGAGATGTATATATCCTATGAGATCAGGCACTCACCCAGAATTTGTTGGTAGGATGCATAAAGTGATGTCCTGAAATCGAGGATTTCTTGCCTATCTGCATCAGACCGCCCTAGCGATAGTAGACCAACCTGGACTATGGTATCGCGTCAGCTGCCTGCGTTGACGACTTTGCTGTTGGCCAAACTCACTTAATACCACAGAAGACAACTGGAGTAGCTCAGCAGTGGCAGATGAATGTGCGCTGGAGACAGCTCACGATCTAGATCAGGTATCAAGTGATCAGGAATAGGTCGTAGGTGCTCATAAACCTCTGGAGCAGCATACGGTCTCGGTTTCTTTTTATTCTTCTTCAACGGTCTCTCTTCCTCCACACGGTACACATCGCCGTCGTCGTCGTCGTCAGAAATGACCTTCTGCTTAACTCGTTGAGCAGACCTTGGGAGTCGAGCTACCGGCGAAGGAGCGGAGCGGGAAGGCGTGCTCGGTCCAGCAGGCGAGTAAGCATATTTAGCCAGACGTAGTGCCAAGGCTGCCGAAGCTGGACTATCTTGTGGAGAACGAGTCATGTACTCGATTGGATTGACCGTTTTAAGTGCATGATGGTTGACTTTGAAATCGGACGGACTTCGCCGGCTAAGTGATCGTCGCACGGACTATAAGATAGGCCGGTGGCGAATTATTTGGCCTCGATGAGCGGCGTTCGTCATGCATTCATACTGGTTCTTCCGTCGTCTCCGTTGCACAGGATGCCTGTAGGTGTTTCGGAGGAATAACCGCGTAGCCTGTGTTACTACAATGGTTTCATCGGGAGCGTACACAATGTCTGTGTGTGGTAGATCTCCGGGTTCAAAGGAAAGACCATAGTGGCGCAGTCATGTACAAAGGTTTAGATATGTCGTCGCCGTATGAGACGGAGCCAGAGGACCAAGGAGGTAAGTATTGGAACATACTGATGTGAAAGTGGGCTCTGTGGTAGTCAGAAGGACCGTAGGTCGATCGATCTCTCTCGACTTCACAACCACTGTTTTTCTTTGACCGCTATTACTCACGTATTTGACACGCATTCTCACTGACGGACGACAATCTGATTCACAGCCACATCACTCATCGACCAGCTACTCAGCAAAACGCATGTCTTATCAGTCTTCATCCTCGACCGGTACTCGACCTTCCGACCATACCTCGCGCCGAACAACAACGGCGCCAAGTGACAGGACCACTGGCCAATCCTGGACCCTTGGAACGCCCGGTCGGTCTCAAACCAATCCAGCGAATTCTGAGCGCGATCTCCTTCGAGCACCTAGGTCACAACCGTTAGCTCTCCCTCCCAAGGGGTCTGATTCTAGATCTGAATCTGGATCCGAAATGACTCCGTCGCCACAGGATCCAATGGACGTCGACAACCCACTCGGACCGCTGTTTGAAGGAATACCCCTCAGACAGCTTACCACGCAGGAAAATGAAGAGCTTACTGGCAATTCCAGTTGGGTAGGAGATTATGATGACAGCGTACCCCTCAGTCAAGGAGGCTCTCGTCCCTCTTCCTTACTATCACCGGGATCTGGCAATAGTACATCAGCCTATCTTGGGCCAAATGATCACCTGTCCTCAGATTTTCGCCCTGGTTCTTTCGGGCATACCGCATCTCAGAATGATGTGATAATGTCGGACTACCACTCCACTGGAATGGTACCTTGGAATCCATCGGATGGGGATCCTACCACTTATTCCGCACCGCCTACAATACCGGCTTCCAGCGACTCTCGACCCAGCTTTGACAACAGATCATCAGGACTCAATGGAAACGGTCGCAAGCGTGGGCGGAAGACTGACGGCGATAAGTCTGCGACCACATCGAAGCGCGGCAGATACAGTTAGGATGACGGGAAAGCGGGAAGCTGGTCACCATCTATTTGAGAGCACCGAAAGTTGGAGAGATACACACGAAGCTGTATCATGATACCGATGCTTGTATGAATGTTTGATCTATCAGCCGTCCGAGACTCCAGACATTTTGAGCGTATTCCAATGTCAAACTACTGAAATGTCCGTTATGCCAACTTGAGATGGACGCATCAGGGTGGCTATACCTCTGATCATTTGAACAGGGATGAGTGACCAGTCTGTACCCGTTCACTCCCTCAACTTTACATCCATCAACCTCTCAGTTGCACTATGACTGTATCATTAAGTGAGCAAGAGAGGCTTTCAAGGTAGAATAGTCATTGTGACGTATATACCGAGAGTCTGTAAGCTAGCATGGCCACTGAACCAGCCAGACTTCCACCTACTCCATGAGCTGGGAAGCCAGGCCGTTTGTACTAGCCTCATCATAGTGTCAGCGTCTTGCAAAAAGGATCGGTGAGAAGTGTGAGAGGTTGCATTTTGATGACTTCGATCTCTCCGAAGGCTTGACAAAGGACGAACTAAGCTGAGCGAAGTGGAGCGATGTCGTCATGAGAATGAGCTTGGTCAGCTCGCGCACGGGTTCTTATGCTTACCAGGGGTGGTCGCACAAAGACAGTATATCAGAGGCATACAGAATCTTGAACGGCCTACGGCCCAAGAGCGACTCGCTCTTAGCTGGCTTGACGTAGTTGCGCCGATACGGAACGCAGCAAGACTATCATCTATACTATTGCGGAGGGATACGTTCTGGCTCATGGGAGTGACAAACGTTGCTGGGATCTCATCTTTGTAATATACTACCTACACTGCCTAGTGGAGCTGTATGACGCAGCAGACTTCGTGAAGAAGCTCTATGGAGTGCTTCGAGCCCCATATTTCACGTACGAAACATGAGAAAAGACAAAGATGCGAAGGCAGTAGCTCGGTCTGCAAGTATTTCCCTTGTTAGCTGTTGGAGCCAGTCGACGTCCTTTACGTTTACGGAACTCTTGGACAGTCGAACGAAGGCACGCGCCACCCTTTTATTCTGCAAGGTATAAAGAGACACGTTCGTCGCTCAGTGTCACTGGCTCAACATCCTCTTCCCCACCGTTCTTCAGAAGTATGTCCCGTCCAAGACAGGCCGAAGGACCAACTTCTCCATCAAGTACCTCGCCAACTACCTCGACAATGTCCTCTCCCGCTTCGCCAAGTACGTCCGCAGCCATTTCTACACCAGTTCACCACAGTCGCATGGAAGTACGAGTTCACCAAGTGGGCAATCTCCGAATCTCCCGACTCAACCCGGCGGCGAAGCAAGTTCAGCGGCTTCTACTCCGTCTCTTCAGTCCTACGACTCTTGTGAGAGCGGTACAAGCCCTGCAGCACCGTCGATACTGAGCTCTGTGGGTCTGGGTTTGCCCCCGACCTTCCCACCGGGAGGCTCAGTGGACAGCCTGAGTCCTCCGAACGATGTTGACTCGTACTCCTCGGCGGGTGATCCGAATCCCGTCCCTCCTGATGATGGCAGAATTGCCAGGATATATGGCTGGGGAAGACCGGTGACACTAGGGAGTATTCCCGACTTCTCCAGAACTGAGACTACAAATCGATCCGTTCAGAGGCAGCGCGCGAGCTCTTCGGCACGAGGTCCAGACAACGACGTCTTCAATACTGGTCTTGGAGAGCTGGACGAATACGATAACCAGCGTCGTGCCAGAGCTAGGGCAGCTCAGTCCGGAGCAGTCACACCTACGCCATCTCAGAGGACAGAGGTCGATTGAGAAGAGGAGGAGATGGAGGAGGACGAGAAGGAGAAGGAGGAGAGGGGAAGTCATTTGTATACTCGAATGACGTTGTGTTATTTTTCATGAATTTGGTGATTCAGACTGTTGTGGAGGAGAATATGAGCTCGGACTCCCTGATTTACATGTAGTTGCACGGAAATCATATTGGAAAGGGGATAGCTGGTGATAAGTCTTGGCCTGGTGCAGAACAAGCAAGTACGCATCAGCGGCTCATGCCGTATCTACCGCCTCGGGCCCTTCCGAGAGACTTTGATTAGTACTAACATGGACTTTGAAGCATCAGTAGGATTTAGCCAGGCTGCTCAGCCGACGTGTGTGAGCAACGCTCCGGATGTACCGTAACGAACTCTTGCTCGTTCACCATTCGCAATGTTATGCCTTGATCATTTTTTGTTCCAGTAGACAGGCCGCAGTTGCCTTTGGGTAGAATTATCGTACCTCTAGTTTAGGACGCTATACTAGGTACAGTATCTGCCAGCCAGATTACGTGAAGATCAATACGCAAAACCAAGGTCAAGCCGTAGGCGAGGTCAGAAGCAGGTCCGTGCGCTCCCTGAGCTGGTTGATTTGAGAAGAGCTCGAATCACTACAAGAGGGATGAGCTGGAGCCATGCTAATATCTGTAATCAATGATCTACTGAAACTTAAATTGACCCCTCAGCCAGATTCCGCGTTCCGGGAGGCGGTCGCTGCCAAGGGTAGGGATTCCACAGCCCCCCTGCAAAGCGACCTCTTCTTTCCACTATAATGCTGACAAACAGTCATATCACATTGAAGACGCAGTCTGTGCAGAGAGGAACAAGAATGGATACGCAGTGAGATGGAACAATAGTTATGCCAGAAGGCGTTGTAAGCTCGATGCCCCTTGAGCCACAAGCTCGACACAGAAGCTATAAGCTTACTCGGACCAGTTCAGCCATGTCTGCAAGGAAGTATCTTGCATTCGGCATAGTGGAGCAGAGGTTGTAAGGAATGACGCATCGTCAGCACCGTCATCGGCCACGTCAAGAAACCATTGGCAATCATTTTTCCGTCCGTCCTTTGATGAGATGCCCTTTCAGACCAGATGTATGTGTTTCCAGTGTGGGAATTAGTTTCCCTCATTTATAGACAGAGCGTATAAGAACTCATGCTACGCCGCCCCGAGGTTTGTCATCCAGACTTCGACCTCTTACTTCAACTTTCTTCCAACGATTTGAATTCATGCGTCCACATCACACGATGGCTGAAGGGTCTTCGACAAGAGAGTCAGGACCGACCTGGGGCCCCTTTGGACAAGAACCGTCTGATTCATCGACCGCCAACTACTGGACAAATGCGGAAGACAAGGTCAATATCACACCAAGCCTCCCAAGCATCGAGATCCACCCGCCGGTCCCTGATCCGGTTCAATGTCATGGATCCATTGGATTCCATTCCAGTCAGCGGGGTCGCAGGGGCCGCAGAGCAGCCCCGCCAGTCTCAGGCAGCCGATACAGTCCCTACGGATGCCACGGTCAGAAACGCCCGCAGTCCCGAGTAGGAGCTGGATCGACGAGCAGTCTACCCCCCTCCAAGCCTGGCGACGTCGACACCACTCTTGCGAAATATCTCCAGCAGATGAGTATGGGGGGACCGTCCTCAGATGAGGCTGCGCAAATGAACACAGACGTTGAAATGGGCGGGACAGTTCCAGGGGGATCTTCTTCCACTCTACCAACTCGAACCTCACTTCCGCGGAAAACTGAGAGTCCTTTGTGTGCCTCTCGGGAGTCCAACACTGACGCCACTGGGGGACAGGGCCCCTCGGAGCTCGATTGGTGAGGACCAGGCTCCGCCACCAAGTTTACTGTAACTACTGAATCTATCCGTACTTTATCTGTGTATATTATTCATAGTGAAGAGAATGCTAGTTTTGATGAGTGACTTGGTGACCTGTTACCTAGTAGTGTTATCCCTCTTATTCAGAGATGACCATTGACTTCGAGTCCTGTGGAGACTCTGCTCTGTACAATGGGGTCACTACTGGGCCGCCGTAGCAAAGACCTTGCTTTGTCTGTTGTCCTCTGGAATATTCCATGCAGCTTGGGTCGCCTTTTTGCCACCCTCACTCTACGTTCTTACCCACTCCCTTTATCTTACGACCTGGTGGCGTCTCCTTTCATGTCTCGGTTGAGCGGCTTCACTCCTATGAGATGAGTCTCTTCAGCTCTTGTGGCCCAATTTTTAAGACTATTCAAACGAGGCGAAAAGTCTGCCAGTCCTAAAATTTTATCTTTAGTCTTGAAAACAAGGTAAATGTAGTCGCTGTGCTGGCTGAACACATCGAACAAATGAGCAATAGTAGTCTCCAATCGAGCTGCGTCAACAACAAGATCCTACAGAAGGCGAGTCAACGGTAACACCGAATTCAGTGACCGGCGGCCGGAGCTTGTGGATGAAAGCGCGTCACACTTGAACAATGACGGTGCCATGTTGAAGCTGTGCATCATCGCCTGCCCTTGACGAGATGAGCGGGGGTATGGGGATGATCGATCACCGAGTGAGTCTTAGGACAAACTGTCATTTCGGCGATCCAACTCGTCAGATCTCGGAGACTTTCGGCGTCCTGGCGCATTATTGCGGTGGAAGTGTCTTTCTCCCTTTGACTCGAATGATTGACGTCCAGCAGAGACCGGCAGCTGCGCCGACGGAGGCTGTGTGTCGGCGACCACAAGTCCCTGGAGGCCTACAATCCCTACAATCCGGGCAAATGTCTTCCAGGCGCATCTAGCGAGCTGGGGACTCGCCTAACGCGGCGATTTGTTCGATTCGACATACAGTATAGGGCACAAAGGACATGAAGAGCAAGGAGCGAATGCAGTAGGTCAATTGGCCAGAATGGATCTGTTCTGATAGATCTCTTCGGTGTGAGTGGCGAGATCTGCACGGCATGACGTGTGAAGAGTTTCACCGGAGACTGATCACCTCCACCGCGAGTCTTCAAAGATGGCATAGCTATTTCGTGTGATACAAAGGGGATTGAAGACCTAGATCGATACCACAAGGGAGAGTCTTCCGGGTATTCATAGACGGACTGGAACATTCTACATATAGTCCGTATTCACCCGACAAACACCCTCTTGAGATGGCAAAGTCTTCCTCTCAAACCTAGGTATCAAAAGAGCTGCAGTCGGATGGCGAAGTCGCGAAGCTTCTCTACGGCCATTTCAGTGGGAATAAATCAATCTCAGACAAATGAAGGCTGTACTGAGCCCGGTAAACGTCTAACCGGCTGTGAGGTCATGGGAAGAGATGCACTGCTCACTGCTGAGTGGTCCGAGGGGGCTCAAACTCGAGCCAACAATGCGGTGGTGACTCTTGGGTATAAAAAGGGGGCGCAAGAGTATGATCGTGTCTCAACTCATTCAACCTTTTCCACTCCACACCAGCTTTTGCTCTTCGCGACATTCGCCATCATCACAACCTACCAAGCAGACTCTGATCACTCATCATGTCCAACTTTTCCAACACACAACCGCCATCCCAACGACAGCCTCATAGTCGCACCACTGTACCGCTACACTCAAACAGAAACACAGGTCACCCCCCGAGAACGAACACCAATCCAAGCTCCAGTTGGGCCATGTCCAGTTCGAACCCCAATTACATACATGGCTCTTCGCCTGGGTCGGCAATCTCGCCAGGGATGAGTCACAGTCATCGTACATACGGACATTCATCGAACGCTGGCCAGCAGGGCCACGTCCCGCCATCGTCCTTTGGCGGATCTCCTGGGCCAGTCTTTTCTCAAGGGGGAAGAAGACAAGCGACTGATCCGGTTTCGCCGTCGACTCCGGGGAGCTCCAATGGCTATGGGGCAGATATTTCGGCTTCCAACGGCAGTCCACTCAATCCCTCTCACGGGAGGCCCGCAAGGCAGAGCTCTTCGATACCGGTTACACCATCGACAGGTCCCACTAGGATCTCCGGGGGTTTCGGAAGCAGTCCTGATTCAGTGACGACTCCCAGCGCCTTTGCGCATCACGGTTCAAAGAACTCGCATCTCCCGGACCAAGAGCTCGCCTCCCTCAATCTCGGAGGAAGCGGAAACGGAGGGACGAACGGTCATTCCGGGGGAAGTCAACCATCGACAACTCACCCCAACACTTTCATGGTTGGTTCGCCAAACCAAAACCAACTGTACCGGCCCTCCGCTTCCGATGGGTCCCAGAAATCGAGATCGTGAGGAGGAGCGATCACTATTCTTTGCCGAATTTCTCTTTCTTTTTCGCTATCCTTTTTTACTATGTGTTTAATTTCTTTTCAAAGAATGTCATGCATTGATCATAGAGCTGAAAAAAACGCCACATCTGTACAACGCGCACGGACCTTCTGTAAATCGTGCATCGTGACAGGAGCTCCCTGATGACCATTCGATACTTGACTGTACATGTAGCCCAAGATTTTGCAAGCATGATCGTCTATCTGATATCCCGAAGCACGACCAGAGGCTTGGAGGCTGAGAAACTAAATACATATAGTTTGCAAGGGATTGATGAATCACAAGGTACTCGAACTTTCAGTAGCGAAGGAATTTTTAGTACGAATTCATTGCAAACTAAACATATTCAACCTCACGTCTCCAAAATCCACCATTCGATCGCACTGATGCTAGAAGATACAAGAATAGACAGTAAAATCTACAAAAAATAATCTCAATGTTCCGCCGTTGCTACCCGCACCAAAAGCCTCCTTTTTGGCCGTGCTCGCAAGAAAACCATATCGCACGAAACGCCCAAACTGAGTAGAATGAAATGAGAAGAAGACCCCTTGCAAAACGATTCTGAACCACTTTCGATTCCCTTTCCATCTCCCAGTCCCTCTACTCCCATCCCGGTTTTCTCACTCCATTTCCTCTTCCCCTTACTCCGGGTCATTCTTCCTCCCCCTATTTTCCTCTTACTCCGTCTCCATTCCCATCCTCCCTCCTACTCCATTCCAATTTTCCTGCTACTTCTATTCATCTACTCATGGCTCAACAACCGCTGCTGGCTCACAACCCAACTATCGTTGAAAGGCAAACTGGCTATAAGATTGTTGTGCTGAGCCCATTGGCATTGCGCTGGTCAATGTCGGAAATCCATAATTGGGCATTGTGCGAGGCTGTGGCTGAAGCTGACCGGGGAACGGGTTCTGCTGCGTCGGAGTCGAAGTACCTTCTTGCCTGAAACCCATCGGCTGAGGAGGCATGGTCATGTGCATCGGCGCTGACGGTCGGCGATTTGCAACGTACGAGTGCGAAGAGCCAGGGCGCGAGGGATCGTTCCATGAGTAGGCGGTATAGTTGCTCGCGACAGATCCACGATGCGATGACGCTTCCGACATGGAGAAGGTCGAATCCCGCCTGTCAAAGTCGGATTCAGACGATGAGATTGAAGGTCGCGATTGCCACGGAGCAAACGAGCCATTCGAGGCAGAGGCAGTCTGCTCGCGCTTCTTCTTGCGCCACGCCTTGCGCATATCTTTGAACTCTGGGCAAAGTCAGTAACGAGTGTGAGGACCTCTATGAGCAAACCCACCAGCTGGTAAACGCTTGTCTCCGTGCTTTTGCATGGCAACATGAGCATTCAGGTGGTTCAACGTCCCATATGCCTTTTCACACCCATTCCATCCACACAGGTACAACCGCTCAATCTCGTCGAATCTCCGCCTCGGTCTCTTCCTGGGTACAGGCCCGCCCAGTGGGACGAAGGTCAATCCAGCACCAGGAGTATTGCTGCTGCCAGACGAAGTGGGCCGATCGTCATTCGAAGCATAGGACGCTCGGACGGTCTTGTTCTCGCTGAGCGAGTACGATCGATTACCCGGAAAGTTGTTGCCAGGCTGGTGGATATCGCCCAACGAACGAGTATCCCGGAAAGGCATCAGAGCGGCGGGGGTGACGGATGGAGGCATCTTCTCCTCTCGTTGGGTGAAAGGTGAGGTGAAGTACGGCTGGGGGTCAATCTGGTTGACAATCGTGCGGGCACTCGGCAAAGGGACGTTCGCGCCTGACATGCCGGTGTAGCTGGGTAGCCCATCACTGGTCTGAGGCCGTGCGTTGACATTAACGCGACCTAGCCCTTGCAACTGGGAGTGCTGGTTTCCCGAATCAACAAAGTAACTGAAATGGTTGATGTGAGGCGGAGCCGAAGCCATGGGAAGCTGCTGGATGGTCTGGGCAGAGTACGAGGGTTGCGAAGGCACATTGAAATGTGAATCGGAAGCTCGACGAGTCGAGGGAACATAATGAGGGTCTACTTGGTCAGATCCCTTGTCGTTGTCCTTGACGGGGATGTCAAAGGGATTGGCAAAGAGCTCGTGGTTCTCGTCAATTGTTTCTGGCCTCTCGTCCGATCCAGGGCGCGAAAATGCAAAAGGTCCTCTGGACATGGCGCCGCCTGCAGTCGCCGGTCGACGGGTCTCGGTAGGCGATGGTCGGGCGAACTCACGCGATATCGCCGGGAGAGCATCGGCAGAGGAGAATGAGCTGCCAGTGACTGATCCGACAGAGGAGAAGGACGATCCGGAGGAGTAGTAAGGCATGTTCGAGTACTGGAAAGCGCCAGTTGAGGGTGTCACGCCGGTAGAGGACGACATGGTGAATGATGGGGTCTTTTGCTGTAGCGACGATGGTACAGCTGGCGGCTCAAAGGCGAAGTCTACGGGGGATGAATCTTCGGATCCGCCGGTCATTTTGAAAGGAGCAAGATAAGCTTCCAAGGCCAATAGGGCTTCTATGGAGGAGCAATCGGGAGCTGTCCAACGTAGAGCCGAAGGTGCAATTGCAGACATGTCGAAAAGAGAAAACGCGTCGTGCGATTCAATTGTAGTGAATGGAATAAGTCGTAGATTGTTCCGTACGAATGAGAATCATGCCGGTTAAAATGTATTAATCGAAAGTGGGCGAGAGAAATTATTGTTGGATGGACGTTTTTAAATGTTTCGCACATATAGAAAAGAGACGGATGTGGGGCAAGATGCGACGCGAGGGGGTCATGGAAATAACACGGAAGAAGCAGCGGAGGAAGGCAACGAGTCAGCCTGGTTCAGTTTGGAATATTATGACCGCATAAGGTCCAGGACGATTGTGAAGCAATGCCGTGTCGGGTTAATGTACAACGAAAAGGATGAGAGGGGAAGTGTTGTGATGCAGATAGCATTGGACGAGAGTGTAAGTGTACTGGGACGGAGGCGAAACAGGTAGAAGGGATCAAAAGAAGATTGTTGAGAGCGGAAGTGTTCCGTAAGGGAAGTGAAAAGGGATTGAGAGAATTCAAGCGACAAACAAATGGATAGAACGATATGCTCACAGATTGTGTGGTCAAGTTGATGATGTTTGACGAGTCTTGTGATCCGGAGGTAGACGGAAGAAGCACAGGACACAAGAAACGTATAATATGATGGGCTGTGTTGAGAGGAGGGATGTTATAGATACCCGTGGTGAGTATGTCCGAGAAGAGCGGCGGCGTGGAGACTAGAGTGTCACGGCCGAAGTAGACAAACCGAAAGATGTCGTGATTTGAGTGACACTAGTTTGTTTTCTAATCAAGAAGGAGAACGACAACGACGACAACAAGATACGGTGAATGGGACCGAGTCTAGTCTAATGATGATGGATGATGTGTGTGTCGTCGATCGTTTTAGCTCAATCTGATTGATTCCCAAAGCCGTGAGCAAAAGAGGTAAAAAAAGATGGGGGGGGGGGGGTGGGCAATAACGCTGAAAGGTAGGGGGAGGAGGAGTGGGGGGTTGGTGGTGGAAGAGGGAGAAGGGAAGAGAGGGAGGAGGGAAAGAACAAGTGGAGGTAGATTGGTGGGAAACCTCGGTTGCACAAGTCGTCACGTCTTTTTTCTTGCTGCGGGAACCCGGTGGGGGGCTCGTAAAGAAGGAACCAGGGGCAGAAGGGGGGCGTCCGAGTCGTTTACGCTACGGCAGCGGTGCCGGGCTAATAAATGAAGTAAAAAAAAAAGGCAGGTGTCGAGCAGTTTTATCAAATCGAATACAGCGCGCGCTGGTTATCGGCCAAGGGAAGAAGAGGAGATCGAGAGAAAAGTCAAGTGGGATCGAGGAAGAGAGAGAGAGAGAGGCTTTCACTAGCGTGATTTAAACATCAATCATCAGGGGCCCTGATGTTCAAAACCTCGTGGCGGCCGGACATGACCGCACACTTTCCCGTCTCTCCACCTTCCCTAACCTCTCGTTTTACCCTTGAAACCCTTTTCTCGATCAATCCCCCCAGTTTTTTTTTTATTTTTCCTCGTTCTCTTCGGTGGCAAAATACTTGTCGTCTTCTCTTTCTGCCCCTTTGACCATTTCAACACGAGTATATCCTTTGAGGATTTTTAGTTCAGGTACAACAGGTCATTCAAGCTAGTGGGTACCTTGAAGTTGAAGCTAAAAAGTGCAAAAGAAAAGGTGAGTAATGTACCTTTGAACAACTTTCTGATACGATACCAAAATTTATGGAGTGTTTTGCCGGTAAAGTCTACAGCCGGTTGATACACCGATATCAGATACTCTTTGTTCATTCGGAGTCCAACTCCTTCTAATGTATTTCAGCAGACACTGAGATAACGTAAATGCAACCGGTAACTGGTAAGCGGTAAGCGAAAGCAAGAAGCCATAGTCGAGGATGAAGTAGCACGTGGCCTAAGCGGCCCGAAACAGGTTTCAAAGGCAGATAGAGAGAGAGAGATGCACGGTAAAGGATAATAATCAAGTCATCATGCTGCCCACCGTTCCGCTAGACGGTATATCAAGCTGCCGTACAAAGACATGTTTATTCAATATATCATTTTTGCATGTCCGTTTACGCCTTTGAAAAAATTTACCAAAACCCACCTAGGGCTTGTAAATCACTAGCAACAGTGACAGCATCCGTTCCAATCTGCCTCATCATCTCTCTCTGCCTCTTTACAGGCTGCCAAGCGAATCTCTCCAATAATGGTCCATCTAGGATCCCTCTTGATAATGCTTGTGGAACCAGATCGTTCCTTACAGCTCTGTAAATGTGGAAGAAAAAATATGATTAGCTTTTCCTCTTAGATGAGAGACGAATGGTGTTGATGGTGTGGACTTAGAGACAGAGATCAGACCGCGTGAGATAGGAGACGAAGAATAGATCGCGTGAGATAGGAGATGAAGATTGGATCGCGCATATGGGAGAGTGGAGAGACGAAGACTATAGTTGTCTGGTATAGAAGAGAAAGAATAGAGACTGCCTGAAAGACAAGAGGAAGACTAGAAGGCAAGGACAAAAAGAGAAAGAAACGTGAAAACTGCCTCACCTAAATGCTCTTGGGTTCAATCCTGCAATATGTTGTGCGTTTCGAACCAGTTGATCAGTGACCAATTGTAATCGCTTGAATCGGGCTGGTTTGACAGAAACAACAGTCGTTATTGCGCCTTCTGCCGTCGCTGTATGAAGAGCATCGTCAGCACAGTTTCATTCTATACTAGCACACAGCACAATCACAGCGACTCCGGCACACAGCATAGTCTCAGCGACGCTTGCACGATATTCAGCAGCACCACCACCCCTCTTCCCGCCTGATGAGACACCCCTCTTCCCGTCTCATGACACACCCCTCTCAAACCGCTGAAAACATCCGAATCTCCCAAGAATCGTACACTGTATATCATCTCAACGCGATCCCACTCACCATAAACGATCTGTGATTGCGGTGCCCATTCTTCCTCTGCTGTCTTACGTCTAGCGATAACTCTTGAGCAAGTCACAGGTGCACCGATATGGTATTCCGTTTTCAGAAGTAGTTTCTCCCCATTCAGCGAGTCGGGATCTGGCATTGTCAGCGGAATTCACTGTCCCATATGTCCCCATCATGTGTCCTCATGTGTCTTCATCTGTCCCCTTCTGGCCCACTTGTCTCACCACGACTTGAAATCCCCCTTCAGCAAACTCACCAGCAGGATCAAAGTCCAACATTCTCATTTCACCCTCTCTATCATTCGTGATGAACGTCACTTGACCTTCCTGAGCCAAGAAATCTCCACTCATCAACGAAACAGCTTGTAAATCTTTTGAGATTGTCGTGAATTTATATGGATGTTCCTAAAAGAGTCAAAACCTCATCAGCTTTCTTTCATCTCGCTAAACCCAAAAAAAAAACAGTACAACAGACAGGAAGAGAAATACTCCATCTCAATTGTCGAGTAGACGTAGAAGTAAAAGTAGAAGATGAGATGGAACATAAAACTCACTTGTAATGTAACTAGCCATAAACTCTTTTGTAGATCCGAAACTAGGATGAGGTTTTTCAAAACACGTATACTAGTAACGTATAGATTGATATCGAGGAAAGCGAGACCCATTAATCTCTCATCATCGTCCAAACCTTTGACCAACATCTATAGTCCCTATTAGAACGAATCCAACGCTTTCCTTTGCCATCCATGACTGATCATGGTATGACGAAGACGATCCGACGTACCTTTGGTCCATTGGAATGTAATAGATAACCATTGATGTGACTTAATGCCGATACTGGATTCCGCGCTGGATCTTTACATCTCATACGCAACTTCCATCCAGATCCAGATTGTCCTGGATCAGGTACAGTTTCCAAAACTTCAAATACGTAGACCTTTATCATCATCAACTTTCTATTCAACATCTCATACAGGACAAAGTCACTCACGTTACCTCGAGTAGCTCGATCTTCAGCAAAATCAAAACCTGTTCCCACGGCGATGAAATCGCGGAATCCACTAGGTTGTGAAGGCGATTCAAGCGTCACGCTCTCCATGCATAGTACTTGTTCATTTTGATCAAAGTCGTATCTAATATCGGAATCAGCATCGTCATTTGCAAGACCAAGAACATCAAACAGTCTTTGTCTCACCCGTCGATGACGCGCCAAGGTTCTGATCCTTGCGAGAATAGCTCGAGAGAAGAACGTTCGTTTGTCGGTGGAATCAGATTCTCCCCTAATACTGTTAGTCCCTATCCAGCTTGAACACTGCGGTCACATACCTTGAGGACCCAATTGTATCTCGCCCTCCTCATCATATGCCTGGAATGGTACAGTGATTGCAGTAGCTCCAACATAATGCCCTGATGGCGGGTCAAATGCCAGGTTGGTATATACCCTAGGCATCTCGTATCGATCACAAGGCATATCAAAGTCGGTATTCAAAGTAGGCGGGAGGTAACAAATGAATGAACCCTATCTCCATGTCAGCCCCTCCATTTTAATTACGAGGTACAGGTTACTTACATCTTCGATTCGTACGAAATATTCTCCCGTTCCACCAAGATGCGTAGTTCGACCAAAAGCCATGGCAGCCTGCTTAAGACCAAAAGCCTTTATACCGTGCGCGTCACTCCCTACGATCCAATGTGGTTTTTCACCAGTGATGAAAGCCCCAGTAAGTCCTTCTACATTGGCGAATGGAACCACGTTGTACTGTAGACGTGTGTTGGATGTGAGTGGCAGTAGCTGAGTGTGTACTTTACGATATCGAATAGCAAGTGATCGGCGGGCATGGGTAGATGCGTCGAGCGTGAATCGTGGTAGGGCTTCATAGATATTCAATCGGCCGGAGGAGTGTAAAACCTGTAATTTGTCAGTATAGTTTCTTCTGATTTTGACTTACAAGAAGATGTGGTCGAGGTGTGCGTGCACCAATAGGCAGGAAATGCATCTGCTTGATAGGATCCGATTCTTCGTCCGGCTCAGGCATGATCCCGTCATCAAGATCGTCGGTGAAGCTTGGCTGAGAGGACGCAAGCCCATCACTCTCTAGTACCAATGACAAATCAGACAACGAGCGGATCTATGGTCAGCTTCAACTTGGAGGGCAGCATACCTGTAAAACCCCAGCTTGAGTAAGTAAGGCGAGCCACTGTGTCCCTTTCGAAGTACTGATCACGCTCTCTGTTCCCGCAGTATCCGCCGACGAGATGGCAGGTTTCTCCTCCTGGAGCCGCTTGATCTGCTGTACCGTCAATTGCATCCTCGATTGTTGTCCAGCTTTGATCGCGCTCGAACGGGCCGAAGTCATATTCGCCACCTCGTCTCGTGCTTCGAAGGTTCGATATACCCCAGTCTCATCTGTGAACACCTGAACGGCTTGACAGAGCGGGTTCGACGGGATAGCCTGAACAGACACCGATCGAGCAACAGAATCACCCATCAAGAGCGAGACCGTGTTGTCGGCTCGACGGATAACAATGTACGGATCGGATATACTGGCCGAAATTATAGGTACCTCGGTGGCAGAACAAATCGTCTGTTGCAACTTGCCATCTGTACATCAGCGTCACCAAATTAAGCAAACTCACCTTGATCAAGCAGAACCACCGCGGTGGGCGAGACATGCGCGATACTCGTACGTTGGAAGAACGCTCCAGCAGCAATAGTCACGGCACCTATACGTCCGATTTGCTCTGGTGTAGCTTTTGTTGACAACGCAAAGATCTGACCGGTCAGACTTTTTCTTGCTGGTGAAGACTCAAAAACTCACTCTCGTTTGACCATTCTCTGAGCTAAGCAGGATAGTCGTCCTGTCCTCTTCCATGATTCCTTTGAATCTCTGACCTCCAGCACGCTGTATAGGCAAGAACCAGACGGCATCGGCATGCGCAAGCTCGTTAAACCGCCGTCGTTTCGTGATGGGGATTCCTCTCCGAAAGACGTTGAAAGTGGAACGTTTGCTACCACCAGAAACAGCAACGAGTTGGGGGTAGGTCCGTGCACCTTGATCCGTCACAGCTATCCCAAACTCCATATCAAGGATCTTGCCTATGCCTTCCAGAACATCGTACGGTGAGAGATGTATCGTCGCAGGGCCGTACGATACTACAGCGTGACCATTCGTGTGTCCATTCGCAGTTGGTGCAGAGATATCGCCATAAAGATCTAGCGTTAGCAATGAAGGAAGGAGCATGCTTACCTTCATCCCAGTCCACTTCCATATCCTTGTTCTCGGCTGGCTTTTCCTCCAATACCTCCCTTGCTACGTCAACCTTCGCCAAGATTGAGTCACCCTCTGCAGATCCCACAAATACAGCTCTATCGCCAGCGATCACCAGACTTGAAGGAGGAGGTACGGCGCTGGACTGCTCGTCGACTTTGATGGATCCCACTGCTCTACCATCCATCTCGAAGCGTACTTGATGCACATCCCCGTCCTGCAAGACCAGCAACATATCGCGATCTGTCACAAAGACAGCCTGACTACCTTCGAGAGTAAGTTTCCGTCCTTCACTAGATCTGTCGCTAGGCAGATTGGTCGTATATGACCACCAAGCGTTCACACCTGCGCCAACGATACGACCAGATTGATCGACATGTACCACTCCGGTCGCAGTGACTAAGACAACACCGCCTAGCTCTGCAGGGCAAGCAACGAGATAAAGCGAGTCACTTGGCAAGCCCGTCACGCTAGTGAGGAGCGGGTATGATGTGCCGGAGGATAAGTCGATGGTTCGGATTTCGATACAAAATGTGTCGCGTGCAGAGTGATATCGGCCGGCCCAGGTATGTGAGGGTGAGAATAGGAGAGCGAGGGTAGGAGAATGGAAACCGGGAAGGAAGAGTAGATCTTGGAGGTTTTTCAGGGATGAAGAGACTTCTGAGAGAGATAGGACGAAAGAGGGTGAATAAGGAACATCGCTGCGGGATATCAGTCAATTCCGGGAACACATGTGGGCTATGTACGAACCGAGGAAAGTTGTCTTGCTGAACATCGAAGTCGGTCTGTTCTTGCAATACTGGTAGGACCGCAAGAGCGTCGTCGGGAAGTGTCAAGACCGCAAGACGAGAGAGGGGATCGCTTCGAAGTCTCGGGACGTAACTGGATAGATCACCAGTGGTCATTTGCGTACATCGCTCATATGTGTGCAACGAGACGGTCGCGATATCTCCCCTTGACCACTCCAGCAGAGCCATCTAAAGTCGGTTGTCAGCGTCTCCTGCAGTCTTCAGAGACGCCCCATATCTCACCTTGGCATCTTTGAATGAGACAAGCAAGCGGTCCAGTCCATCAACACTACTTTCTATAGTTCGCAATCCCGCTAACCCAGTCACAGTCCCGTGCAACGAATGCCTCGCAACCAGATGAAGTTTTCGAGTGATTTCGAAACGTAACGGTGCTCGCTATTAGGATCCACACATGAGCCTTTTGGTTGTACTTTTCACAGATGCATGCGACGAATCATTTACCTCTGTCGGACCAGTATCAAAGAATCCATCTTCCACCTCTTCCGGAACTTCTCCTTCGCCTTTCAGAGGTCTTTCAGGAGACGGATCAGCGATAGGTAGGGACTCTTCTCTGATCTCAAAGATCCGTAGATCTGTTCCCCCAGCAACGATGAGGTTACCTGTGACCTTGATTTCGGGCGAGGCGGGAGGTAAAGGAGGAGGGTAAATGGTGGAGGGTGTGAAGTTGGCGAGGTAGAGGGAGTGATGGATCGCCGAGGAGGGGAGGAGAGTAGAGTGAAGGGCGTGCATGGCGACGATGCCCCCACAAGAGACTACCGAACTACAACTTTAGAGATTTCGCGTTCTTGGAGGTCTGGCTGGCTAGTGCCTGGACAGCGTCAGACAGTGATGAATAGGCTCGCCATTGAGACGGGCATCGTTTGGATAGCCAACGTCTGCGCGCCTAACGTCCAGGCCAATCAAGACCGTTCGAATACAATTCGCCACGCGTTTGAAATGCCGCGGCGATTTTCCGATTCCCCTTTGAGAGCGACTGGTTCCGCTGTGCCGTTTGCCTGGCTTTACGACTGCTGGGATTCGTCGATCCTAGGAAATCAATAGATCACCTTCATCTTCCTCCTCTTCTCGCCTTCACCACCCCTACTCTCGCCCTCGATGCTTTCGCAGGCTTTCCCGCGACTCGCTTCACGGGCTTCCGCTCTCCCTCGACTATCTCAGGCGAGTCCCCTTGCTATCTGCTATTGCCTAGGTCCCAATCTGACCTCTTTTTTTGCGTGATATAGGTCCGGTTCAGCTCTTCCTCTACCCAAGCTCAAACTCCTTTCCTCGCTTCTCGGACTGCTGTATTCGCTTCCACTGCTGCCACCGTCGGTCTCACAGCATGGTACGCTCACCTATACGGCATTTCATTCTTGCCTGAAGCATCGGCCAACACGGCTGCCGAGGACGGCCTACACCCTGCTGCATACCCATGGCCCCACAAGGGAATCTTTGAGACTTTTGACCATGCCTCTATTCGTCGTGGATACCAGGGTGAGCCGTACCATGTTCAAGTGTTGCTTGCATGCTGATGCGTTGGGTAATAGTGTACAGAGAAGTATGCTCGGCGTGCCACTCTCTCGACAGAATCGCATGGCGTAACTTGGTTGGAGTCTCCCACAATGTCGATGAAGTCAAGGCGATGGCAGAGGAGATTGAGTACACAGATGGACCCAATGACGAGGGAGAGATGTTCCAGCGACCGTAGGTTACCAGTGTTCAGGAACTATCGAACAGGAGCTGATCCTGGACGCAGAGGAAAGCTGGCAGATTACATGCCTGCTCCTTACCCCAACGAGGAGGCTGCTCGAGCTGGTAACGGAGGGTACGTCTATTCTTTCTCTGCCATATCTCGTGCTAAAATCGCCGTACAGAGGTCTGCCACCTGATCTGTCCTTGATCGTCAAGGCTCGACATGGCGGTGCAGACTACATCTACTCCCTCCTTACCGGCTATGTCGACCCTCCCCCAGGTGTGCACGTTGCCGAGGGTATGAACTACAATCCGTATGTCCTTCTTCCCTCCTTTCCTCGACCTCAGCTCATCAAATAGATACTTCCCGGGCGGTGGTATCGCTATGGCTCGTGTGCTGTTTGACGGATTGGTCGAATACGATGACAGTGAGCTACCTCTTCATGTCGGCACGTACCCAGCTGATCGTCCAAGAAACACCCGCTACTTCCTCGCAAATGGCGAAAGACGTTGTGACCTTCCTGAATTGGGCCGCCGAGCCCGAACACGACCAGCGTAAGAAGTTGGGTCTGCAGGTGAGGCCAGCTTTTGCTTGTAGAGTAGATTGCCGTGCTGATCCATTTGCTCTTTCAGGCTGCCATTATCCTCTCCTCATTGTTTGCCATTTCAATCTACGTCAAGAGATTCAAATGGGCTCCTATCAAGAACCGAAAAATCTTCTACAACCCTCCCAAGGAGGCTCATTGATTGGGGACTAGTGGGTAGTCTTGGCATGCAAAAGTGGCATTTCACAAAGTTTTCATCTAGATCTTCTGAGTTTTGACCAGTCTGTCGTGTGACAGCTGATCGACATTACACTGATTGTATCGACTGATGCTGTCTCGTTACAAATATAACATGCTCCACCTGGCTTGTTGCACAATTTCCCTTTGTAATACACTTTTGACATGCAAAGATCTCTGCCCAAGAGCTGCCAACAAGCAACCCCGTTGGTTGTTGGCTGGATCCATACTCGAAATACAGGCTAGTATTTTGGATCACTTCGAAAGCATGGACAGCATTGACAAAGTACTGCACCTATGAACAGCTCGGCTTCATACATAAAATCAGCAATCCATTATCCTATATCATCTTGCATGTGCAAAAAGACTTACCAAGCCAAGTCCCGATGCCTTTATCTGGTTCTCTGGGTGCAGGACCATTGAGACCCATGACCTTGCGTGGATCGGGCAGTATATCGGGTGGTGGTGGAGTGGGTACTCGGACTGGGGACCTCATTGGGCCCATACCACTACTACGGCTGTTCAGCTTGGCTCTTCTTCAACAGTGGACGTTTCGGATGGACTAGATGACGCTTCGGACGAGTAGGGATGATTATTCGGATGGGGTAGATATGATATGCGTGTAGAAGAGTAGTAGATAAGGCCAAAGGTGTTCAATATAAGCGGTAGAGACCAAACTCACGGTTGAGAAGAGATACTAAGTCCTGAAGCAGGTAGATGAGAGGCTTTAGGTCGAGTAAACACAGAAGTCTAGTCGATCAGTCCCATGTATCCCTTGTGAGCGACACGAGGAGAAAAAGACAAACTTGATTCTGCAAAGTGATCTGTGGTGCTCGAAAGCTTTCAGTGTGCTCTAGATCATGCCTCTGTCCAATAAGTCGGGCTTGTAATGGACTCGAAGTCGAAGTCGGACCCAAACCGGGATCATCAGGAAATGCAGCTACAGATGGTAAAGGTTCGAACTCTTCGTTGACGCTTGGTTTCCCTGACGAGTAGGATGAGAATGAAGATGGGTTTTTTGTCGATGACGCAACGGCAAAGGGACGAGTCGGCGGTACGTTAGTGGGCAGAGCAGCGATAGTTGATAGAGGTTCTGGTGGATCAGGTGTAGGTGTAGGTGTTGAGGGCTTTTGATTATACCTTGATGGGCCTGCAAATGAGAGAGGGTCTGAAGATATTGGGTTCACTCCTGAACGTGGAGAAGGAGGTGTTGAAGGGCGGTAAGATGAAAAGAGTGGATCGTCTCTAGAAGATCTACCGCTGCAACGTACACCGTCAATACGCACCGTACTTGGGAATACGAATACGAAAATACAACAGAGTTGTTTTGGTCTAGAGTACGGGACACTTACGGCAGATCATAACTCTCCGCTGCGGACACTAATTAGAGGACATCAACACCGACATGCCATAATAACGAAAGGAGAGGTTACATACTCTTTTGAACATGTAGCCGCTCAATAACATCAATTCACCACCATATGATGGTAAGAGAGGACCATCCACGTCCACTGTCAAACAGATACGAGCGTAACGAAGGACAGGGATGGGGAAAGGGCCTTTGTATCGTCGTGCACTCTCGATTAGCCGGATGAAAATGCAAAAGGTCGTTCTGCAGAGTCAGGGCGTATATAGATAGACAACTAAGGGTTTTGACTGATATATAGTTTATAAGAACTATCTCGAACGATTTGAATGACTACAATATGTGAGCGAGGTGACTTTGCATCCCATCTCAATGTCAACTGGTATCCGTGCCTTTTATGACAAGGCATGATGGCACAGCGGGACGCTAATGTCTACCTTCTTGATACATGATGCTGTACGAGTGTAACAACTTGGACTGTACGAGTACAGTACATGTACCGATCCTCTAAGATACCGACCGCCAAGGAACCCGATCCTTTCCTTGCCCTTATAACGCATAACGGAAATAAGGATTATTGAATTCGGTAGCATCAGTCTATCCTGTAAGCTTGTCTTCTGCTTGACCAAAGCAGAGACAAAACTCACCATTCCAACTTCCTCTGCGAGCTTACGTCGCTGTGCCTCGCTCAGCAGCTCGCCACGGGCAATGGCCATCTTGTCCCATCGCCTATTCCAGTACAGCATGTATGCGCCTAGAACGAGATGTGTGACTGTCTTGACCACGTAGCCTGCTAGCATTGCCTACGAAATCAGCATGGATAGACTACGAGTAGTGAAGAGCCGGAAGCGGGAATCCTCGTGTGAGTCTAGGAATGACATACCTTTGTCGCAGTTGGATATCCAGTAGTAGCCTCCCTTTCCAACAAGACATGAGGTCCAGCGATATCTATTCATGTCATGAGCTAATCTCCATAAACAAGCGGAAGCTTGACTTACTACCGATACAATAACCGATAAAAGTAATCGCGTTCGTCGTTTGACGCTTCGTATATCCACCGATGTTCTTTATCACGCATAAGCAAGCGCAAGGGAAGATTGCCTGAACGCGAACTACTCACCGCAGATATCATTACCAGACTCAAGGAGAACCCAACACTCTGAAACGATGTAAACCAGAAAGCCACAAGCCGTCCCCAAGTTTCGTGGTGTGGAGCATAGGTAAGAGCACAAGCTGCGACGATACATGTTGCATTGCCGACGAACTACTGGTATCAGCCGGGAAGATGAGGATGGATAAGGGAAGAACGGACCATGAGGATGGCTCGACTATTCTTGAATCTTCCTGCGAGGAATCCGCTCAATATGAGCGAACTGATCTGTACCACCGAGTTCGGGATATCCAATAAGGTAGTTTGGAGTTGAGTAAATCCAAAGCCCTTTATGATAATTGTACTGAAATTCGAGACTACTCCGTTCTGAGCAGCTAATCAGCGTTGTCGACCGCACAGGCTGAAGAAGGAGACGCACAGGGATCTGAGCGGCGATCGCAGCGACGAAGAGCAAGTAAAGCCTATATTGTGGTCAGTTCTGTCCGATTTCTAACCAAGAATGAGATATACTTGGGGTCTACGAATGCTTCGCGTACTTGCTCCCATTTGAACTCGGTATTCTTTGTTCCAGTCTTTGGACCCGATTAGTATTGCCTACATAGCTTGTGGGATGCGAAGCGACAAAGGTTGTCCACATACCCTATTTTCAGCAACACGCTTGACGCCGATGATTCGCTGCTCTGGAGTGAGGAACTTTGCGGAAGCTGGAGAATCGGGAAGGAAGATGAAGATGAATATACCCCAGAGCGAAGTGAATGATCCAAATACCTAATTGTTTACCAAAATCAGCATAACTTAATCCAGTTGAAGGTAAAGTTGCTTACGATGAAGATGAGCTTCCAAGTAGCCACTGCAGAATGTGTGGCGTGTCCCAGCCCACTGACCCACTAGATTAGCTAGGGAAAAGTGAAGATTGGGCGAGGATTGCTGTATGCTGTACTTACTACGCAACTAGAGAACCTATGATACTCGCCACTCCGTTAAAACAGTACCAGGTCAAATGTCGGATTGGTTGTTCTTGCAATGTCCACCAAAGAGGGGTCATGAGTCCCAGACCAGGTCTACACGCGTATCCAATTCAGCCATATTGTATAGAGAAGCAAAAAAAGAGAAGTGGACATACGTGACTGCTGCTTCCAGACAACCTAGGATTCCACGATTGATCAGACCACCTCCAAAGTTGTGTGCACCTGCGATGGACTATCGAGACCTAATATAAGCGTTTATTATCGTCATGATATAACGGGGACTTGCAGCACAAACGATACCCCAAAAGAAAGTGACGATACCCATAACCTTCCCCGTCTAAATTGATTCATCAGCATCTACCTTTCTTATATCCTTTCACGATGAGGTCCACATACAGGATACTTTTGTAAAGCCAAATTGGCAGGCCAAGCGCAAATGAGATACCCAATGTAGAATGCCGAAGCGAACCAAGCCTATTAAACAAGTTCAGAATATATTCTCAGTGTCGCAAAGAGACGTAGGTGGAAATTGACTGACGAATTGCGCGGTAGAGACATGTAGGGAGGCACGCATTCCAAATAGGTTTCCATAGTTTGTCCCTGTTTTGTCTAGGTAGGCTAGACCTTGACACATACAGAACATCGGTAAGATCCAAGCGTCAATCTTCCTTCGTCTGAAAAAAGACCTCTTGTCAGTTCCATCTCTAACGCATCAAGGGAACAAAGGACTTGAATCGAGGAGAGAATAGTGATACTACTGTAGAAGATAGAGGGGATCATGTTGAGGGGATAAATCGATGGAACGTACACTTTCTTAGCTTCTGCTGGAGTATATTCAAGATCTGCGGCATCTCGATACAAGTCCAGTCCGACCTCATGCTCCAGTGCCTCTTCAGTGATCACGAAAGCTGGATTCGTATAGCCATCTTTCTTCTCATCCATCTCTCGTCCTTGCCCTTGCTCTTGAATAATACTCAGAGTTGGCTCTTCACCTCGACTCTTAAACGACATATTCTTGAATTGTTATCCCTTGATAAGTTACAACAGCACAAAAGCACACGATATCATGAAATGAATAGTCTGAGCACTCCCCAGGCCAGTCAGTCAGTCAGTCATATTAGTATTATTACTCGTATCACCTCCACTTCTGCTCCTCCCCACTTCACCCTAACTTTCGGTCAACTGCGAGTGGAGGACAAAACCACATACGCCGAATCATCATGTATATACGAATAATGCAGGATGAAAGACTCCAGTCCTGATCTAACGAGCTCATTACGATAACCAAAAACTCTATCCTTGGCCGTTGAAGGATGAAACCGAGAACACCGAGGCAAAACAATTTCAATTATCTTGGCACGTCAATTTGGCCTGTCGGGATTGTCCGCGATATGATACAATACACTGCTTTGGTTGTTCTTGCAATGTCCACCAAAGAGGGGTCATGAGTCCCAGACCATGTCTATATGAAAATCTGATTTAGCCCATATTGTGTCTATTCATGAAGCGTTTAACAATCGCGAGGCCCTAGCTTGTACTATGAGCCAATGAAGAACTATCAACGCATCAGGGCAGAAGGGAACTTCGAGGGGTACCGTGAACCTCTGCTTGGCCTGAACCCCCTTATATCCCTCGCGTAAGGAAGCCTCGATGTTTCGTGGATCGAGCGGGGACAACCGTAACAAGAATCTACTATAACCCATACAATCCCACCAAGACTTGAAAGCCTCGATGAGAATCAGATTGGCTGAGATTGGGTTTCAGCTCAGATGTGAGAGGAAAATGGAAACGAAGTCTTGTGCCTCGTGTCATGGGTAGGCCCCGGTTCAGATGGGAGGACTCTTGACTCCGTTCCCACATTGATATGATGATGACACCACGTTGAGCCAGAGTCAGTCTTGGATCATGGGCCTTATTGTTCCAGGGATAGCAATACGGTCAACCATTGTTTCCAGTGATGATATGATTTTGCGGCAAGCTCTTTCGGTGTCCACCGTATGTTTGAAAGAATTGCAAGAGGTTGCTATTTGCGTTAGGAGTGAAGATGGCCCGGTTTGCGGGGTTAAAATATACTGCAGCATCCCGCTCACCCATGCGTTGTGGTTGCTAAAGGATATAATCTCACACCGGCGAGGTCCGTTCAAGCTGTGATTCAAAAGCTAAACAACCCACAATCTTCTCATTGGGCTATATAAGCAAGGCTAGAAGATATACATACGAATCCAGCAACAGACAGTACTTCATATGCCTTGATTTACAAAGATGGGACTACCCAAGAATACCTAGTGCATGTACCTACGCATCTTGTGAATTCATGCATCCCTTCAGGAGGCTTATAACTCGGTGCCGACAACTTGGTTATACGGGTGTGGGTATTTTCCCGGAAACCATAGAGGATATCGCTTGAAAGACTGCCGCAGGATGACTCCCGAAAGAGCGGCGCTCGTCAACAAAGTGCATAGCACCAGCCCAAAGCCAATCGTGTAAGGCCGAATATCCCCTATCACGGCTCTGGCACACAGGCCGAAGGACGCGAGGGTTGTGCCGAGGACAATGACCAATAATATGCGAGCCGGTAGCGCTGCTTTAGAGTTGGTTATCGCATGCCTCTTGTTTTCTCGCGACATCTCGGGACTCGAATTTGCTCGGAAGGGTCTCGAATCTGCTCGGAAGGGTCTCGAAACTGCTCGGAAGGCCCAAAATCCTGCCATCCCACATGACGCTTCCATCGACAGAGCTATCAGGCAATAGAGGTTGGGGTCGTGATACCAGTACCATTCTCCTTCGTACGAGGTGGATTTGTCCATCACTAGAATCGCAGTGACCACCACCGTCAGGCAATCTATAGCCTTGGGAACAAGGTCATCCGCTGTTTCGAGGTCGATCCATCCGAGCGAGCTGCATGTAGCCAGGATGATCACCAAGAAAGATGACAGTGTTTGAGGCTGGGGATAATTCGCAGCAGTGAAGGTGATCGCCGAGGCGACGCCGAGGAAGCCCGAGAGATTATTCGTAGAAATTGAGGGCAATAAGTCCCGTCTTTTGAACCGTTGGTTGATGATTGTGAGACCGTCTACCGCGCTTTGTACACTTGCGAGATCTATCCAAGCCAAAACCACGCAGAGGATCATCCAGATTGTGGAAATTCCAGCAGAGACGCTGAGAAGAATGCCACCAACTACGGGGCTGATATCAAGTCGTACGTGTATCCCAGACATTGCCGACTCAAAGGATGTGTGCGATCAAGTGAAAATGTAGGATCGGGATAGTAAGAAGAGCAGACCAGTCTCGAGCAGACCATATTTGAATCTATGGGAACCTCCTGTGAATGAGACTCGCGGAAATGAACCTCCATATCGCAGGGACTTCCGTGCTTGATCATCGCAACTGTTGATTGGTCGGCAAAATGAAGTCTAGATGTTACTGTTACGGCGTTTGATACAGCCATGAGGCACATCGCTGTGAAGCGAACAGGATCCCGCTGTCTTCGAAGGGCGTGACCAGCTGGCGTACTCCCAGACAAGCGGATGCCCTTGTTAAGCTTCATCACGGAGGGTATTCATCCGACTTGACCCGAATAAGGATACAGGGTTGTGATTGTCCATAGTTATCTTGAAGAGCGGCGTGAATGCAGCGGAATCCGCTTTCTACGCTTATCTTCGCAGAGATACTATTACGACCTGACTTGAAGGAAGACGGGACCTAGTCGGGAGCAATGCCGTAACGCAAGGATTTACGGGAACGCTCGACGAAGGTGGCTAAACACCCAAATGAAACCTTATCGTTACCTTGCCAACTTATTCTTGTCACTAATCAATCCATAACGGTCCACTCAGCAACACATGAGGTTAGAGGCGCGGAGGAAGTTGTGGTCGATGAGCTGCTTGCGTCGTCCAGCCGCTCTAGTTTCGCCAGATTCTTGATCGTTGGCCGTTGTTTACGCCATTTGCGATGAAACCGGAAACATGTAAGGCTAAGGCAGACAGTATCAACTATCAAGGTTGTCGCTCGAGCAGCGTGAGTTGCATGCAATATGATTCTGTACAATACATCGATTGCTCTGTCTACGCAATCACTATGACACGTATACTACTGTTCATCAAGTGGAAGCTTCTGATGACCGAGGCTTGAGTCCGAATCCACATGAAGACCTAGGCCTGACGTCTTCTGGAGACTTGGGCCGTAAACCATCTGTACCCTTATGCCGCTTAAATGTCGACTGGGGCTGCCAACCACCTTTACTGGGCCTCTTGCCAACAAATGAAGGAGATCGAGCTCCTCCAGTACCAGGTCCAGCACCATTAACATCCTTTCTGATCGCTTCAACAGCATTGACATTCTCCACTTCATCGTCCGTGAATGTGAGTGCCATGGCATCGAGGTAATACCGCAATCGCCACATTTGCCCAACCTTGACCGACATCAAGTCGAAACAAATTGCAACAATCGGTTTAGGCTTACCGGCCACACGACTCGGGGATCGCGACGTGGGCGAGCCGGGCGGTGAAGTGGGGTCGTCAATCGCGAATCTCGGAAATCTGGGATACCGTTGTGAAAAGTGATTGAGGAGAATATGTTTGGCATTCATGCTGAAAGTCAAGCGTCAGCTTTACAACTCTACCGACACTCATTCAAGCTAAAGCTCACTTCTTGCCAGCTTGTATCGCCTGTGTAAAGGTGCTGTGCCCTTTCGTATCCGCAAGCTCTTCCATGCCATCCTCAAGTGTTGCCTCGTGGATGAGCAATGTCGCATCTTTTCCATGCTTAGCAAGAGAAGCGCAAGGTCTCGTATCGCCAGAGTAGCTTCCAGTGATTCGTCAGTTATCATAGTCAACGTAGGCAAAGTGCACCACTTTACTCACACGATTCTCCAGCCACTAACATGACTCAAGACCAATCCATGTGCTCTTCCGCGATGCCAAACGTCGGGAACCTTGACACTCTTCAGTCCTAAATCCGCCCGGAGTTGCCTGTAATAAGACTTCTGCATTTGATTCCTGCCAAATATCAGTCAAGATTCCAATCGACCTAATGCTACTCACTCCTCTGACGGTGAGAGGTCGTAACGGGGCCACCTCTGCTTGCCCTCCGTATATACTGCTGCCTCCTGGGCAACGTCCTCTTCGATCTGAGTCTCGGGTTCCAGGTGACGGTCCGGTGAGTTTGGATTGAGAGTCTCGTTGTTAATCCACATAAGATTGTTAAGAGCTTCTTGAGGAACTTCGTACTGCCAAGAGGCGCTTTCTCGTAGTGACAGGGCGATGCCATATGGGGCAATCAAATATAGAGGGGACGAGATGCCTAGCTACGCAAGAGATCAATTCCATCCATTGTTGCCATCCCTGAGTAGACTCACACGGAAGCGTTCTTCTAGCAGTGCTTGAAGACCGAGATGATGATCAGCGTGCATGTGGCTGATGAATACGAGCCTGAGCTCTTTCAAAGCTTTCTGCGCGCCTTCTGGTCCGAATCGCCGTCGAAGCTGCCCCAACGTATTCTCGCCAGCATCCAGCAGAATATTTCCAACGTTCGGTATTTGCAGTAGCGTCGCAGACACGTTACGGTATTTCGACGGTACTGCACTACCAGTCCCTAAAGTGGTAATGGTAATGTCATCCCCAGCTTCGGATACTTCTGCATTCCATCTAGGGTCCGCCCGTACTCGCTCGCGGGCAATCTTCATAGCCCTCTCGAAATCTGGCATGTCGGCAAGCATCTCTCCAGTAGCCGCTTCAACTTCACTTGCTGTTCCAGGAAAAGGCACGTCTCTCTCATGGTGTGGGCTGATCACGGGTGGTTGCTCTGTGGAAATCTCAACGACATGACTTTCAGCCAGCAAAGCTGTCCGAGGAGGTAGAGATATCTTGTCGGTGCGTCTGGCGATACAATGAAGGAGGGGGAATATGTCGCTGTCGAGGAGCCATAGGCGGAGAGACAACCACGCAGCGCCATGAAATGTGGTGCTTGTGCGCGGTTTATCAGTAAGTGTTACCAAGTGCTGGAATCGTTAGTGACTTTCGCACTGTTTCTTCGCAAACTCACCTCTGTCGAGTGGCCAAAGCGACTTCGCCAAGCTTGGTATTCTTCATTCAACCAGACATCACTGGTGACGCGATGAACAACTAGATTAACAGTCTCCGCACTCGGAGCATCGGAAGAATCGTTTTTAGGTTGATAGGGAAGGAAGGCGGGGGAAGAGAGCAAGGCAGGCAGATTGCGGGTCGAGCAATTGACAACAATAAGGATCTGCTGAAATGTTAGAACATGAAGCAGGTCTGACGGCACCCAAACTTGCCGGTGGTGGTTGTCCTGGCGAGACGACCTCTTCTGGCTTAACAATCCGCACTCCACCTTCAACACTCTCGTCCTGGATTTCAACAGTCTCGCCTTTGACCAGCTTTGCCCGCAACGGCCCATTTGGAATATTCAGTTCCTCAGCCATCTTCGCATCGAACTTGCCCAATCTAGGGGGTCCATGACAGATATAAACCATCTCGGTTTCAGTGTCTTCTTGCGTTGGTAATGGATAGGCTTGCTTTCGGTCATACATCTCCAACAAGAACTTGCCGTCGTCAGTGAGAAGTGGAGTGTCAAGATATTCAGCGATGCGATCTGGAGATTGATATCGAGATGGTTCGATAGCGGCTACTTTGCCCTCGCTTTCATGACCTGAGCTGGTAGATTCCGTGGCGCTGGTTGAGGCTGTTGGTTGGTCCGTGAATTCATTCCGGCTTTCGCGGAAGTCGGCGTTGTGTATATTTGGGTGCAAGGCGACTGCTTGGACGGAGAGAGGTGATTTTGGGTAGATGGGTACGGCATCGCCAGGAGGTGAGTTTCGGGGGAATGGGTAACAGCGTACGTCAACTTGGCCTCTGTGAACCGGGTCAGTGATATCTGCGCCCGAAGCTGCTTTTACAACTCACTTTGTCACTCCGGCAACTGAAGAGCGAAAGGTCGCGAAATGGTGGGCTGTATCTGGTGGTCCAATGATATCAAGTGCATCCACTCCCTGAGTTGCACTAGTCAGAATAAGACCTGTACAAGGATCAGCCTCTGTCAGACGGTAAGATGTTACCTGGCAATCCATTCCTTCCAGCTGCTCTACCACTAGGCAAAAAAACGCCCTTCAAACCCTTTATGTTGAGCCGCCGTTGGTCCATTGCCCGCTGCATTCCCTCCCCACATCCAAACAAGAACCTAGCATGGTCGAACTGGACCCAGAGGGAAAGATCAGAGTCGAGACTTGGATCAGTGAGGGCCCGAACTTTCCAATGGTGGTTGACCATTCCCCCACGACTATTTCGCGATCGATCAGGACGCTGAAAACGGCGTGGTGGGTATGCAGCTCCAGGGCGAATGAAGCCCCGCAAAGGCCTGAACGAGGATGACACGGTGACAACGACCTATGAGTGGGAGGATGGAAGATCTTTGAACGAGCATAGACTTTTTGTCAATCAACCACCGATCTGAAACGAGCGGAGATCAGACACAAGTCCGTCCGTGAAACTGTACGGTGTTAAAACCTCGCAAAGAATGTTGCTCTTTTCTTTGCTTCATAGATACTCCATTTAGGTAACTAACTCTCGAAACCTCTCATAGTATAGCATGCTGACCGAGTACAGAGTCGCTTGACCGTCGAGTCCCACGACTCTCAGGTGCTCGGAGAATCTCAGATTACAGCCCGCCCCCCTCCTATACAGGACGGGGGTTCGTCCAGTAGTCTTCCGCGGTTCAGTCCGGGTCCTCATACTCCTTGCAAGGGTGGAGGACATGAAGGGTGGTCGATACATCTTGTCTATATTCGCCTTTATGTTCTGTATGCATGAGGATCTTCTACAAAGAGTTTCTCCAATATACAAGGCTGGTTGGTGCGGCGTTGTCCGACGATTCCAGTCGTGAGCGCGTGTTGAGTTGTCATAAATAGTCGCCTGGTGTCGAGATCCGGACTTACTCTTCTCCATACTGTTTAAAAGCAATAGAGATGCGTGCCCAGATTGTAGTCGGCCTCCTGGCCTGCTTGCTGCAAATAACGACAGCTGAGAAGACCCAACTAGATCCAGATCTCCACCGGCAGCTCCTGCTGTCGGGCCGACCACAGGTCGGACTCTGGCAAGCGCTGATGAAGCAGAAGCAGCTGGAGTCTGCGGTCGCTACTTCCGAGTAAATTCAGAATCATACCTCCTCGCGTTTAACTGCTGATCCAGCTTCTCTACTAGCTCAACGCAGCATCCTTTCGTCACCCAGGATCCAACTTCGATCTACGAAGCACATTGCTTTGAACAGCCCCTCTCTCATTTCGACGACAGCGTCAACGGGACGTTCTGTCAGCGCTACTGGTTCGATGCGAGTGCATACAAGCCTGGTGGACCTGTTTTCGTGCTTGATGGAGGAGAGACGAGCGGAGCAGATAGGTCAGTCTCATCGAATTCCAAACCTCGATTCTGGCTCATCATAATATCAGGCTGCCATTCTTGGAGAAGGGCATTATCCAGATTCTCGCGAATGCTACAGAGGGTCTCGCGATCGTCTTGGAGCACAGGTATGTCTTGTCCAACCCTCTTCGTAGTAGAGATCAAATTGGCTGATTGGCTAGGTATTATGGCGAATCCATACCGGTTCCAGATCTTTCAACGGACAATCTCCGCTTCCTCAACAACGCCGAATCACTCGAGGACTCAGCTTACGTACGTATCACCCGCTACTCTAGCCATTACTAGCTGACATGCGATCCTAGTTCATCGAGAACTTCAAACCCCCTGCATCCCTTGTAGATTTGGTCGACGAATCAGCTCTTCATCCAAATAACACACCATGGATATACTATGGCGGATCATATGCCGGTGCGAGAGCAGCACACATGCGGACTCAGTATCCCGATATCGTTTGGGGCGCTATCGCTTCTAGCGGTACGTCTACCCAGTGCATTGGGCATGACCAGCTCCAAGACTGATACACTTGACAGCCGTGACACATTCTCAAATTATCATGCCAGAGTACTTTGACCCAATCATGCAATATGGTCCAGAAGACTGTATCTCGACCCTTCAATCGACGATTCAAATCATCGATAAGTTGCTGGAAACGCCTGAGCCACTGCCTAGTCTGCTCAAATCGTTCTTCGGCCTGCCAGGACTGAGTAATGGTGATTTCGGCGAAGTATTGCAATCTCCCTTGGGTAAGTCGTCATCGAATACATAGGAATCTCTGTATCTGATTGAGATATACAGGGCTCTGGCAGGCAAAGAATTGGGATCCCGCTGGTAAGTACCCCGGACGATGCTAGAAATAGAATTATCTGACAATGCTATAGTTGGATCAGAGGCTTTCTATGGATTCTGCGATGCGCTTACCGCTGGCGGAGCTGCAAGTCAAATAGGCTTGGTTCGAATGTGAGTCAGAATCCCACTATGCTATCCCCGAGACTGATGATAAAATAGCCCAGCCGCGGTGGTAAATTTCGCTGGATATATCAAGACTGTCCGTTATATTTCTTGATTCTCTTCTCCCGAGTGAACCCTTACAATGAAACAGGAAGTCGTCACAACCTGCCCCCCAGGACAGGATGAAAAATCAATTCAAGACGTACGACCCTTTATCCTTCTTTTCCACTTTTTTAACGAGTCCCGTAGTGCTTTGGCAGCGACAACGATGCAAAGTTCCAAGTCACAGATCTCAGTCAGACGTGGCGCCTTTGGCTATTCCAAGGTCTGTCGGCTTTTACTCAATGCAAGATATGCCCGAAGCTGAAGCGCATAACTACCAGTCTGTACCCAGTGGGGATATTTCCAGATCGCTCCGACTGACGGACCAAGTATCGTCTCGAAATTGTGCGTGCCATGTTCCACTTTGGCCCGAAGTGCTCTCTGACATGTCTGCCAGCCTCGACCTGGAACAAGGGTCTAAAATCTGTCGACAGGCTTATCCACCCGGGAAATACTTCACCGTGCCAGAATGGCCTGATGTGGAGGAAATCAATCGTAGAGGAGATTACGGGATTGCTATGGACAGATTGGCCTTCATTGACGGCGACCGTGACCCGTGGCGACCCATGGTGAGCTATCCCTCCTATCTCTGCGCAAATTCAAGGTATTGACAAGTCCAAAGACTCCAGGAGCCGATATTGCTCCCAAGCGAACATCGACCGTCAAACGACCTGTTCATATCATCTTCGGTAAGTCTCCATTATCATTGATATAAAGCAGGCTAATGAAACAACCAGATGGAGTACACCATTACGACGAGGTGAGCAAATACTTGGTTGTTATGTGTTACGTGGAATAACGGCTGATTTCATTACAGAATGGCCTGACAGATCATTCTGCTGAACCTGCCAGGATCCGCGACGTGCATGAGCTCGAGGTCAACTTTGTGTCAGAATGGCTGGAGGAATGGAAAGAATACAAGTTTTCGCAGTCGAGTTAATCCACTCCATAGAATGTCTCGGACCGTCTTTAAAAAGTTGTGCATGCAGCAAAAGAAACAAGTATGAATTAATGAGCCAATACGTACAGAATCTGTTGAATTCCCCCGAGATTCCGAGCGATATTAAATATCGGATCTAACCGAGGTAGTACGGCGGTGCCGAGTCACAAGTACTCTTGGTATGTATTTTCAGAAATAGTAGTATGAAGTAAAAGTCTCGCGAACACTACTCGTTTCACTCACCATTCTGATATTTCCAAGAACAAGTCTGCGAGTCAGTTGGACTCGCAGAGTCGGCAAAGCCACCATGAGTAGTTTCCTGCCTACGCCTCCAGCCGAGGGATCGACACCTGCGAACCTATCAACAGTATATCTTCCATCACCTTTCCACCCCAAAGCCGAAACGTACGCTGAGACTCGATTCGCTCGTGTACTTCGTCCTGGACAAGATGGCTTAACAGCAGACGACTGCTTAGCTCAAGCGGATGGTATTTGTGCGTTTCTTTTAGTTTCCCAGCCGGTATTGATCTGTTGTGGAAACGTAAGGAGATCGGTGCTGATTCATGAAACTTGGTAGTGTTACGTATTGCCAATATGGGAAAAACAGAGCTTGATAAGGCTACGAAATGTCGGATCATATGTAGGAATGGAACTGGGACGGATATGATTGATCTGGCGGTTTGTAAAGAGCGGGGTATCGCTGTCACGAATCGTCCAGGAGGGAACGCAAAGGTATGTTGGACCTGTTAGAGCCTGCACCGGTCTTGTGATGAGCAAAGCTGATATGAGGTTATTTTGCCAGGCAGTGGCAGAGCTCACTTTGACTTTGACGTTAAGCGTGCTCCGGCGTGTCAAAGAGTTAGACTATCGTATCTGTTCTGGCGAAATTGTGCCTTCAATCCGAGCATTAGCACCAGGTCTTCATGGCAAGACAGTAGGACTGATCGGTATGGGTGATATAGCCTACGAATTCGCGTTGCTCTTACAACCATTTGGGATTCGGCTGTTGGTCTTCTCGCCATCTTCACCAGAATCACGCTGGCGTATCCAAGATAATCGATATCCAGTCACAGTACAGCACGAGAGGGTATCGACGCTTGAAGAATTTCTGAGACAAAGCGATGTGGTTAGCATACATTGTCCACTTACACCAGGGACCAGAGGACTTTTGGGAGATAAAGAGATGGGATGGATGAAGGAAGATGCAGTGGTTATCAATACTGCTCGAGGTGGGATCATCGATGAAGAAGCATTGGCTAGAGCATTAAAAGAGGGGAAATTGGGAGGAGCAGGCTTGGATGTCTTCGAAATCGAACCTGCTCATGCGGGAACTTTGGGAGAACTAGGAAAGATGCCTAACGTCATTTGCCTACCACATCTGTGAGTTGAAAACACCAAATCAACTTGGAAGGTGTAACGAGGTCTTGATTACCTTGGTGACAATCGAGGTTTCTGTTACTGATCAGTGGTATAGGGGAGGATCAACAGACTCAGTAACGTTGGATGGATGTGTAGATGCTGTAAATTGGTTGGCGGATTATCTAGATGGCAAAAGTGTCCCACATCGTGTCGTATAGATCATAGAGATAGACGAGCTGGCATCTCAAAGCATGTTCGGGGCAGTGAAATGTAAATCCATTTATTGTCCTTCACAACGAAGCAGATACAAGCCCCCGGAAAGCTGCGTACGAAGCCCATCTTGAGGCTCGTCGAACATCATTCCGCAGGCCTAAATGCCATGCATGCAAGAGTGGTGATAGGACCCCTATGAGAGTGAAACCGTGGCTCCAAGATCTGTCAATGTCTTTTGCAGTTTCTCCGCATCCTCCTTTGGTACGTTCTCCTTTATCGTTTGAGGCACAGATTCGACGAATTTCTTTGCCTATCGTCAAATCAGCATTTGCAGCATCGTCTAGTCCAGTCCTCGTCCCCCAAGAATCATAGCACGGCTCGCCACGCTTTCATTATTGCTTGTTTATCCACCATTCTCCTCCCCAGGTCACCCTGAGACACCACATGCGTCGTCTTGAGTGCTACCTGACGGTAGATATCTCCCAACACACAAAACCCTCAGTGCACCAATCATCGAACAAGCTCCTCCCGTGTGACGAACATGCCGCAATGCCATGATCTGACCAAACTCACCTCGACCAAGTTCATGTTGGGCATAATTGCCTTGATTTCTCTGATAATCTTCGCCTTTGCACCAGCGTCAAACTTCTCCAACTTGACAATAAACATTGTCTTCTCCTTTGGTTTCTCCTCTGCCGGTTCTGCTGACGCTGCTGGGGCTGCCGCCGGAGCTGCGGCTGAGGATGGCATTGCAATTTCGGAAATGTTTAGGCGTTCCTACGCTTATCAGTAAAGCTGTCCTAGCTACATGAAGGACTGCGTGGGACGAGATAAGGGTTGGAGCTCACCTTCAATGCGGATACAAGCTCGGAAACTTCAAGAAGGGAGAGCGATGAAATGCTATCGACGATCGGCTGGATTTTTGGCGAAGCAGCTGATTTAGGAGGTTGAGCAGTTTGTGCTTCTAGCGCTGTACGAGAGGAAGAAAACTGTCTTGATGACAGGGAGATTGACCGAGGAGCATATCGAGCGGCTCTGATTCGGTTGTCAGTTTCCAAGTTGATTGCACAGTTGAAAACTGACCTAGAAGAGCACTCTGCAACTCGAAGTACAGATCGACAGGATCGCTAGACATACTTAGCTATGAAACGTTCGTTTCTCCTCGAAATGAGACTTACCGACATGGCTGGCTGATATAAGACAGACTGGAGAGCCAGTATCAATTTTGAGTGACGAGTGAGCAAGCCAACCGATATACTGTGCTAGATATCACTTCTTTTGACCTCGTCGCAACCTCGAAATCTTGGACAAAAGTCTATTTAGTACCCGTGTTTAACGAAATAACGCCGCGTTTCTCCGCCCGCTCCCTCCACCTCGCGCGCTGGAAGCTTGAGCCAGAGTAGACCATCTTGTGTAGGCATCTATCTACTCGTTGTCCGGGTCTGGACAGCTCGTCGGTCTTGTGAAACATGTCGAGACCGACCTTACTACAGTCACAGACAAATGCGCTGTTGACTCTGCTGAATTTGAATCAGCCAGTACCGATAGCTAGCTCTTCTGCCGGACCTTATCCTCGACCTTCTTCACCTTCGACATCTATCGAGGAGAATGCGCATGGACCGTTGGTGTGGAAGGTGCTTGTGTTGGATGAGTTGAGCAAAGATGTCTTGGCGACTAGTTTGAGGGTACAAGATTTGCGGGAACAGGGCGTAACACTGCATATGTAGGTTCGAATTGTCCGTGGTAGTCACCTCGAGCTGACACTTCTCAGGCAGTTACATTCCCCGCGACCACCTTTAGCGGATGTCCCAGCTGTGTATTTTGTCTCCCCAACCCTAGCCAACATTAAACGCATCGCAGAAGTGAGTCACACTCTGTTGAAGAGCTCTAGCTAAGTGATGTTCAGGATCTAAACCCGCCACTATACTCGTCGTATTACCTATCCTTCACCTCATCACTCCCTCGGTCATTGCTTGAAGAGCTAGCATCCTTGATTCTCGCGGACGACCCTACTGGCTCGACTGGCCAGCTAATTGCTTCTGTCCAAGACCAATTCCTCGACTTCCTCGTTCCATCTACCAATCTCTTCTCCCTCTTACCTCGCCGAGAAATCAAGCCTGAAGCGAATGGCGTCGGTGGTAAAAAGGGCTCAAAGCCTCCGAAGGAGAAGGAAGTGGAAGGACGACCGAGTTATGTGGTTTTGAATGATCCTAGGGCGCAGGAGCTGGATATCGAGGAGGAAGTTGAACGGGTCGCTCGTGGACTGTTCAGTGTCATTGTCACTATGGGTCAGTAGTGATCTTGCCTCCGTTAAGTCGATACTGACTCATGATTAGGGTTCATACCCATAATTCGATGTCCAAGAGGGAATGCGGCTGAAATGGTGGCTAGGCAGTTAGATAAGAAGCTGCGGGATCATATCGCTTCAACAGCGTCGCAACGAGGAGGCGCAGGAGGACGTGATGGGCCATATGGGGGAGACGGTTTAAGCACTTTGCAGAGACCTTGTGAGTCTACCGCATATCTCATGCGAAGAGCTTGCTGATTGCAGTAGTGTTGGTCATTCTGGACCGCAATGTAGACCTTATCCCGATGTTGTCACATTCTTGGACATATCAGGCTCTTGTTCATGATGTCCTGGATATGAAGCTAAATCGAGTGACAGTTGAGGTGCGTGCCCACAAGTCTTAGCAAGATAAGTGCTGATGTGATTAGTCTCCCGAAAATGGACGTTTGCAGAGGAAATCATATGATATCGACTCAAAAGACTTCTTCTGGGAGAAGAATGCTGGCAACCCGTTCCCTCAAGTAGCTGAGGATATCGACACAGAGTTGAGCAGGTAAGTTTCCTGCATACTCATCTGGTCTATTCGCTCATGATGTCAGGTACAAAGCAGATGCTGCGGAAATCACTCGGTCTACTGGGATTAGCGATGTCAACGACGTTGCTCAAATGTGAGTTGGACGTGATCCCTGCAAGATGAGGCAAGCTGATATCCGCAGCGACTTTTCTTCAAATACTTCCAACTTGAAGACTGCCATCACCGCCCTTCCCGAGCTCACAGCCCGAAAGCAGACTCTTGACACGCATATGAACATCGCCACTGCCCTGCTTCAGTCCATCAAGGAACGAGGTCTCGACAATTTGTTCCAGATCGAAGAAGCAGCAGCAAAGCAAACAAAGGCCACGGTCATCTCTGCACTGAAAGGACAAACCGATGAACCTGGGCAGATCGCCCATCCTACCCCCGAGGATCAATTACGACTAGTCATCATCTACTACCTCTCAGTCTCCGATAATGCGATGCCCAAGGAGGATCTCGCAGAATTAGCGAATCTGCTCAAGGAGTCCGGGGCCGATGTTGCAGCATTGGAATACGTCAAGAAGGTGCGGGAGGTGACAAGGATGACGATGATGGCCAGTCAGCCAGCAGTTGCGCCACCAGCGCAGGGTGGCGAATGGACGAGAGGGTTTGGGGCATTGGGTAGTCGTGTACCTTCTATTTGTTTTCTCTTGAATGTCTCACTGACACCCGCACAGATCACGGACAGATTACGGGAGGGTGGTATCACAGGTGTTGGTCTTGATAACATCATCTCAGGAGTCAAGAATTTCCTGCCAGCTCGCAAGGAACTCACCGTCACCCGCTTGGTTGAAGCCCTGATGGAACCCTCGACCGCATCAACCCAGGCTCTCCAAGATACGGACGACTATCTCCTCTTCGACCCTCGTGCGACACGCGGCCGCAATCCTACACAAGCTGGTAGAGGCAGGTCACAATATCAGGAAAGTGTTGTGTTTGTTGTCGGTGGAGGAGGTTATGTGGAATATGGCAATCTCATGGAATGGGCTCAACGGAGTTCACGAGAAGGGGGTGGAGGTGGAAAACATATTACTTATGGGAGTACCGAGATTCTCAACCCAAAGGCTTTTGTACATACGCTTGCTGCGCTTGGTGCGGCCTAGACTATATCATGCATCTATGGTCAGCAGCTGCAGCTCACGGTTTAAGAGGGGGTTGAATGGCATATTTGCCACCCGTTGCCCGTCAGACGCGTCGCCGTTACTATTGCCACGCGACGAAGGAAAGAAGTCAGTGCTCAAGTGCTATAGAGGAGGTTGAAACAACAAAAATCGTCTTTTGTAGTGACGTTGGATCTTCTATATCAGTGGCCGACTGAGACGACACGCAGACTGTGCTGGATCGCCAGAGTCGGATAGTCGGATAAGAAAATGGCCTCATCCGCAGCTGTTGAGGATGGGGCCTCTCAACCATCATCGACGAGCGGAATGAACTTTGATGTGCAGGTCTTCCGTGACTATCTAAGCTCACTCTTAATTCCTGGTAGGTACTGAGACGTACCCGATACGCTTTATGAAGCTCGTCGGAGACTGACTGCAATGATAGTCATGACTGCCACTGCGCAAGATATCCAAGACAGCCTCTTCGAGGATCCTTCGTTCGACGACAAAGCGACTCGATTTGCGACGGATGCAAGCTGTCAAGTGGTATATGTGGTCAAGGAGAGATACCTTGATGTCGATGAAGATGGTAAGCTATGCCCCTTTCAAGCCGGACTAACGAGAAAAGATAACCCTGTAGCTCGAATCACTTACTTACTTCACCTTCCTCCAACACCTACACATTCAACGAACATCCTATCCACACTAGCACTCATCAAATCATCACCCACTCTTGATTCTTTGAATCCACTTGGGTCTCAACTTCACTTCGTACTTCTCTCGTCGTCCGCTCCTACCCCACTACTTGTTGGAGACGATGGTACAACCTCTGCAGCGTCAACTGTGATTTCAACACCTTCTGCTCAGGCCACACCATATGACGGCTTGCATAGCTTGGTGCATTGGGGTGTGGCACCTTGGTTTGATGCGTATGTCAATTCGAAGCAAGGTCTGGTTGAAGGACTATCGACGGGGAAGAAGGGTGCGGAAGCTCAAATGGGTGAGTAGCAACGAGGCACTCGGCTCTGTTGCGTATACTGATGGTGTCCAGGTATCCCGGTCACCAAAAAGAAGTTTGCAGAGCTTGAACTTTCCCTGCTCCATCTCAAGCAGAACGTAGAGATTCCAGAAACCCACCTCGCTGTCCACCCAGCTATCCGCAAAGCAGTCGCCTCATGTCATGCCTCGGGCAGCAGAGTCTCGATAGACGCAGTCGAACCACAGACGCTCCTTACTGATCCAGCGTTCCTCAATAAGCTCCAAGCTGACGTCAACTCGTGGATCAAGGAGGTCCAGGCAGTGACAAAACTCTCCCGAGATGTTGCATCGGGGACTGCATCGCAAGAGATCAACTTTTGGCTCAGCATGGAGCATGCTTTGGAGGGGATCGAAGCTCAACTACGCGGGGAGGAAGTGTCTTTGGCATTGGACGTCCTCAAGCATGCTAAGCGTTTTCATGCCACTGTCAGCTTCATTGCCGACACCGGCTTGAAGGAGGCTGCCGATCTAGGTATGTGAAAGACTGTTCTCATCGACGTCAATCGTCTCTGACGGTTTCCAGTACACAAACATAACATTCTCATGAAGGATTTTCCGCTTGATGAGCTCCTTGCTGCGACAGATCTAGAGAAGGTCCAGGAATCAATCTTTCTCATCTTCGCCCACATCAATAAAAAGCTCAAACTTTCGTAAGTTGATAGGATGAATTCTGCTGAATGTCAGACCATATCCTATCCGACGTATCCTACCCCTCGTAGAAGCAATATCAAGCGACTTCAACGACCAACTCCTGCGGGTACTTGGAAGTCAACGACTCATGTACATGGATTATGCCAAGTTTGAAGATGTGATGAGCACAACTGCCGAGGTTTTCGGGACTTGGGACGAGAATATGAAGGATTTTACAAATGTGGCACGAGAAGGTAAGTGATCGACCGTACGTCAGCTGAAATATTCCAGTCTCGCGAAAACGGGCGGAGAAATTCATATCGATCAAGATCAATCCTGCACACGCCAAACTCCAAGAGCGCATCACCTATCTACGAGCCTTTAGGCGGTCGCACGAACAGCTTCGGGTCATGACAGGTTCCACGCGTACATTCAGTAGACTCGGTGGTGAAATGCCGTTCGAAATCGACATGGACGAAGAAGTCAGACTCAGTTACGAGAGTGTTAAGAATGTCGATGTGCTGGACGTCTCAGCAGAGGGATCAGAAATTTGGTACAGCGCAGAGTCCGCGTACAATGATCGGGTCGCCCGCATCGAGAACCAAATCATTTCCCGCTTGCGAGATCGCCTCGCCACCGCACGGAATGCTCAAGAAATGTTCCGAGTCTTCTCTAAGTTCAACTCGCTCTTCGTCCGACCCAAGATCCGTGGTGCCATTCAAGAGTACCAGACACGCCTGATCGACTCTGTGAAAGACGATATCCGTCGGCTCCGACAAAAGTTTACCGAGAACTACCGTAATTCTCAAGCGTATCATATGTCTCAACTTCGTGACTTTCCTTCGGTGTCAAGTGCCATCATCTGGGCTCGCCAGATCGAACGACAACTACTGACCTATATGAAGCGGGTTGAAGATGTCTTGGGGAAAGGCTGGGAGTCGTACGCTGAAGGCCATAAGCTGCAAGTGGAGAGCTCCTCATTTCGCGCAAAGCTCGATACCAAGCCTTTGTACGAGGCTTGGATTGGAGAGATCACCCGACGGGGTAACTTGACAATCAACGGACGGCTGTTCGATGTGATCAGGTCTCGGGCGACCGTACACAACGCTCAAGGACAACTTCAGCTAGTGGTCCAGTTCGATCCGCAGGTAATCGCGCTATTCAAGGAGGTCCGAGGACTCATCTGGCTCGGATTCCCGGTGCCTCTCACTATCAGTCACAGAGCGAAAGATGCCAAGCGAGTTTATCCTCATGCTGTCAGCTTGATGGAGTCGGTAAGAACATACTCCCAGACACTCGATCTTATCGATGCGAATGCCGACATTGCTATCCTTCTCGCGAGCTACCGATCTCATGCCCAGCAAATGATCTCTAAAGGTGAGTTGGACAGATTGCAGGTCTTTCTAATAAGTAGGCATGAATATCCAGTGGGATCACCTGGTCAATGCCTATGAGGGAAATCGCTTCCTGCCTGATGTCAACGATGGACGTGAAAGCCGACATTTCGTCTTTGTACGGGAGTTTGCCAGTGTGATATCACTGCTTCAGGTGATTTCCAAGCCGAATGCGCGCTTCGTGCAGTACTGATGTCTAACAGGACAAAGCCACCGCAGTGATCGAAATCACTGACGACATCTCACGACTTGTTGAGGAGCTTTCGACTTGCGCCTTCACCTCAGAGGCCTTCAGTGCTTTATTGGGTCGTATACAGAAGACTGTAAGTGACAATTGTGATTGGTCGACGAGCTGACGGTGTTCAGATTGATCAATTGAATCTCGAGAATTACAGCAACCTGGAAGTCTGGGTGGCGTCATTGAATGAGAGGATCGATGCCGTCCTCAAGGAGAGGCTTGTCCACGTGATCGATGTGTGGTGCAATGAGTTTTCCAGGTCAGAAGATTCGGACATGGTCAATGAGAACGCCGAACATGCTACGACGCACAAGAAGGTATGCAGTCACATAATATATCGACTGACAAACTCCAGAATGCCGAAATCAAAATCGAGCCACTGGTCCACGAAGTCCGGATCCGCAACCAAGTCATCTACCTCGACCCGCCTATCGAGATGGCCCGATTGGAGTGGCTGGGACAGTTCCAGGACGCGCTTGGTATGTTGAATTGTGTGCAGGTCTGATGTTTCCACAGGCATCGTCTGCAATCTGAACCGGATCCGAAGCTCGCGATACGAGATCAGCCTGAAGGCTGAAGAGGAGTCGGCCGAGGACGTGACATATTTGTCCTTGGTCCGTACAGGTCTTGCTGAGCCCTATGCTGCTGACTATCTCCAGTTGTCAAGCTTCACAGATTCGACTCTTGAGCGGCCATTGTCACTGATTGAGCGAAAGGTCAGAGAAGTCAGCGAATACGTGGACAGGTGGCTGCAGTTCCAGTCATTATGGGATTTGGAGGCTGAGGCAGTGTACCAGGTATGCCGAGCGATGCAATGAATACTGATGATCAGCGGCTTGGAGATTCGCTTTCAGAGTGGGGTCACCTTCTTTCTGATATTCGCCAAGCACGCTCTACATTCGACACGGCCGATACCAAGAAAGATTTCGGTATCTGCATCATCGACTATGCCAATGCTCAAAGTAAGGTTAATGCCAAGTATGATTCTTGGCAGCGGGACCTTCTCGCTCGATATGGCGCAAAGCTCGGTGCATCAATGAAAGAGACTTACGCTGCTATTCTGCGGAGCCGCAATGATCTTGAGACTCTCTCTATCGAGGGCAGCTCGACCGCGCAAGCCGTGTCGTTCATCACCTTTGTTCAAGATCTCAAGCGAAAGGCCAAAAAATGGGGCCCAGATATCGAGCAATATGCAAAAGGGCAGCAAACTCTCGAGAGACAACGATACTCCTTCCCTAACGATTGGCTCTACGTCGATCAGATACAGGGAGAATGGGGAGCTTTCACGGACATCCTTAAGCGGAAAGATGACTCGATCCAAGAGCAGATCGGTGTGTCCCTAAGCGCCGTATTTGTCCACAATTGCTAACGAACCCTGTAGCTGGGCTTCAACTGAAGATTGTGGCAGAAGACAAGGTTATTGACGGCCGCATCAAAGACTTTATTTCCGAATGGGATGCCAATAAGTGAGTGCCGATAGGTTGTGTTACCAGATACTGACCTTGTGAAGGCCATTACAAGGCAACATCAAAGCAGAGACTGCGATAAATACGCTGAGCGTCTTTGAAGGTCGATTGGCACGTCTGTTGGAAGAATACGATCTCGTACGCCGAGCGAAGGAGGCATTAGATCTAGAGCATACCAAGGACGAACGTCTGCAACCGGCAAATGAAGAATTGCGGGATTTGAAGGCAGTTTGGACGGCTCTCTCAGGTATTTGGTTGCGTTTGGCTCAATTGCGTGAAATTCTCTGGTCGGCTGTGCAGGTATGTAGTTGGTTCTCCCTAACGATTACCAACTAATCTGAGCAGCCCCGGAAATTACGACAAGAACTCGACTCGATCCTATCGTCTACCCGAGAGATGCCAAGCCGTATGCGCCAGTATGCCGCGTTCGAGTTTATTCAAGAAACCATCAAGGGATTGCTGAAGGCCAATGTGTTGATCGCCGAGCTGCGGTCGGAGTCTCTTCGTGAGCGGCACTGGTCCAAGCTGTATAAATCTCTGCGTATACCCTCAAGCTACCAGCCGTCAAGGTAAGAAACGTGTGCACCTATGGCCACTGACTTCTAGCATGACCCTTGGCCAAGTTTATGATCTTGACCTTAAGCGAAACGAGAACCTCATCAAAGAGGTTGTCGTGCAAGCACAAGGAGAGGTGGGTGTCGTGCTGCGGTGAGGTAGAATGATGTGACTAAATAATACAGATGGCATTGGAAGAGTTCCTCAAGCAAGTCCGGGAAACGTGGACTTCTTATGCCCTCGATCTCGTCAACTACCAGAACAAATGCAGGCTCATACGGTAGGTGCTAAAGCTTGCTCAGGTCTGACAATCAGCGGTTGGGATGAGCTGTTCAACAAATGCAGCGAGCATCTGAACTCCTTGTCTGCCATGAAGCTGTCGCCATATTATCGAGGTGTGTCCTCACATCGCGTTGAAGTCTGACTGACCCATACCCAGCCTTCGAAGAGGATGCAGCCGCGTGGGAGGAGAGGTTGAACCGCATCCACGTACTCTTCGGTACGCTTTTCGTCTTCGGCTTCTTGAGGTCTGCTAAGGAACAGATGTCTGGATCGACGTTCAGCGTCAATGGGTGTATCTCGAAGGCATTTTCGCCGGAAGTGCGGATATCAAGCATCTTCTTCCTGTCGAGTCTTCCCGATTTCAGAATATCAATTCCGAGTTTCTTACTGTCATGAAGAAGGTCAACAAATCGCCATTCGTACTCGACATCCTCAATTTACCTGGGATCCAGAAGAATCTCGAACGACTGGCCGACTTGCTTACCAAGATACAAAAGGCTCTTGGCGAGTATCTAGAGAAGGAACGGTCGTCTTTCCCGCGATTCTACTTCGTCGGAGACGAGGACCTTCTGGAGATTATCGGCAACAGCAAGGATATCCGCCGAATCATGAAGCATCTCAAGAAGATGTTTGCCGGAATCTCCACTCTACAGATAGATGAGGACGAGAGCATGCTCCTTGGCTTTGCTTCGCGAGAGGGTGAACAGGTGTCTTTTAGTGCCCCAATCGTGCTCAAGGACTATCCTAAAATCAACGACTGGCTTGCAAGGATTGAGTCAGAAATGCGCATCTCCTTGGCTCGACTTCTCTCTCAAGCAGTTGCCGAGCTCCGTTCGATTTTGACCGTAGATCAACCAGTCCCGTCGACGACGTTCTTATCATGGATCGATTCTTATCCGGCGCAGCTCGTCGTGCTAGCTGTACAAATTCAATGGACGACTTTGGTAGAGCGAGCCTTGCCCGCGAACGGTCTTGAAGCAGTCCTCAATCTGGTGGCGAACTCGCTCGATCTGCTCGCTGACACAGTTTTGCAAGATATCCCAGTTTTGCAGCGCCGCAAATGCGAGCACCTGATCACCGAGCTGGTGCATCAACGAGACGTCATTCGGTCGTTGCTATTCAGCAATGTTAGGGATACGACAAACTTCGAGTGGATGTACCACATGCGGTTTTATCTCAACGACTCGGCGGACGACATACTACTGCGACTCGAAGTCCGGATGGCGGACGCCACATTCCCGTATGGCTACGAGTATCTGGGTATACCCGATCGCCTCGTCCAGACTCCTCTGACGGACAAGTGTTATCTGACCCTTACCCAGGCTCTCAACAATCAGCTAGGTGGATCACCGTTCGGCCCTGCGGGTACCGGGAAGACCGAATCGGTCAAAGCACTGGGTGTCCAACTTGGACGCTTTGTTCTTGTCTTTTGCTGTGACGAGACTTTCGACTTTCAGGCTATGGGCCGTATCTTCTTGGGTCTATGCCAAGTTGGAGCTTGGGGCTGCTTTGACGAGTTTAATCGTCTTGAAGAAAGGATTCTGTCAGCAGTTTCACAGCAGGTACAAAGTATCCAACAGGGCCTTGCGCAATCCGCGTCGGACCCCGATGCTGAGATCGAGCTGGTCGGCAAGAGGCTGAAGATCAACCCTAGGACAGGTACGAAGTTATCTGGAGCCGTAAGCTGATGAAGCAGGCATCTTCATTACCATGAATCCAGGATACGCTGGGTAGGTGCATTAACGAGTGAAGCTGACACAATAGGCGCTCCAACCTACCGGATAACCTGAAGAGTGAGTAATCTTTGGTACCTTTGAATCTTTGCTGATCAGCTACCTAGAGCTATTCAGAGTCAGTTCCTTTCCAATTGGTAGGGGTAAAGAGGCTCACGAGGACAGAGCATGTCGATGACTCGACCGGACCAGGAGCTTATTGCGCAAGTCTTGCTATTCTCGAAAGGTTTCAGAGCCGCCGAGGTGCTCGCCTCCAAGGTGGTACCCTTCTTTAACATTTGCGCCGAGCAATTATCCTCACAGCCCCATTATGACTTCGGTCTTAGAGCTCTTAAAGCGGTCTTATCCAGTGCCGGCATTCTCAAGAGAGACCGACATCTCCAGAACATCGCCGATGGGGATATGGTCATGATGGAACAACAAATCATGATTCAGAGTGTCATCGAGACAATCGTACCCAAGCTAGTCGCGGAAGATGTTGCATTGCTTCGAGCGTGAGTACCGTTCTAGGCTATGAGCTGAAACCCGCAGTTTACTTGAAGACGTCTTCCCAGGCGTCGAGTACATACCTGTGAACCTCAACGCTCTCAAGGTCAAGATAACTGAGGTCTGCGACGAACGTCGGCTCCAAGCCGCTTCTTCCTGGATCGAAAAGGTCGTGCAGCTTTACCAAATACAGAGCATATCGCATGGTCTCATGATGGTTGGACCATCCGGATCAGGAAAGACCCAAGCTTGGCAAGTCTTGCTTGCTGCTCTGGAACGCCTGGATGGCGTCGAAGGGGCGTCATACCTGATTGATCCTAAAGCTATCGATAAAGAAGCTCTGTACGGTACTCTCGACCCCACGACTCGCGAATGGAACGACGGCCTGTTCACCCATATTTTGCGCAAGATCGTCGACAACGTCAGAGGCGAGACGACCAAGAGGCACTGGATCATCTTTGATGGAGATGTTGATCCTGAATGGGTGGAGAACCTTAACAGGTGAGCGGTCATTTGGTAAAAAGCGCTGACCGTGTAGTGTCCTGGATGACAACAGGTTGCTCACGCTACCAAATGGAGAACGTCTCAATCTGCCTTCAAACGTTCGCGTTATGTTCGAAGTTGAGCATCTTCGCTACGCTACTTTAGCTACTGTCAGTCGATGTGGTATGGTGTGGTTTAGCGAGGAAGTGGTAGATCCAACCATGACATGCCGGCATGAGCTCGATCTGCTTTCGACCGAGGCTGTTGCCGCAGAAGACGAGGAACCCACAGGTGTTATCCAAATCACCACTCAAAAACAAATTGTCTCTCTACTTGATCCCTATTTCACTGAGGACGGTATCGTTCTTGCGACATTGAATCTCGCGTCGAAGTCTGCCCACATCATGGACTTCACGGTGACTCGAGCTCTCGGTACTCTGTTTTCACTCGTCCGCGGCACCGTCCGGAAGGTTCTCGAGTACAACGCTCGCCATGCCGACTTCCCCCTCAGTAGCGACAAATTGGAAGCTTATGTCTGCAAGCGGCTGCTGCTCGACATAGTTTGGTCATTTGCCGGCGACAGTCCGTTAGCGATCCGCGCAGAGATAGGCCACTTTTTGCAAAAAGAATCTGGCATAGAGACGCCCCAACTGCCTCTTGGAGGCTCACTCATCGACTTTGACGTCGACATTTCATCTTCAGGCTGGGTGTCTTGGCAGAATCGAGTACCCGTTATCGAGGTCGAGACGCACGCCATCACCACTGCCGATACTGTCATTCCAACTGTCGATACTGTCCGACACGAGGATGTGCTATACTCCTGGCTCGCAGAGCACAAACCGCTCATCCTTTGCGGTCCTCCCGGCTCCGGAAAGACGATGACGCTCTTCAGCGCTCTTCGAAAATTACCGGATCTTGAGGTTGTTGGCCTGAATTTCTCCAGTGCGACTACCCCAGAGCTTATCCTAAAGACGTTCGAACAGTATTGCGAATATCGCAAGACACCCAACGGTGTAGTCTTGGCACCCGTTCAAATCGGTCGATGGCTGGTAGTTTTCTGCGACGAGATCAATCTTCCTGCGACCGACAAATACGGCACACAACGCGTTATCTCCTTTATGCGTCAGCTTTTGGAGAATAACGGCTTCTGGCGGACTTCAGATCTGTCCTGGGTCACACTGGAACGCATTCAGTTCGTTGGTGCTTGTAACCCACCAACGGATCCCGGCCGAGTACCATTAAGCCATCGGTTCTTGCGTCACGCTCCGGTTGTCATGGTGGATTACCCTGGCGAAATCTCCTTGAAACAGATCTACAGTACATTCAACCGCGCTCTTCTCAAAGTCACCCCAAGTCTTCGAGGCTACTCAGAAGCGCTCACGGACTCAATGGTCCGGTTCTATCTCGCTTCCCAACAACGCTTTACTGCCGACAGCCAAGCCCACTATATCTATAGTCCTCGAGAGCTCACTCGTTGGTGTCGAGGTGTCTATGAAGCGCTCAGGCCACTGGACACACTCTCCCCGGAGGGCTTGGTGCGCATCTGGGCGCACGAAGGGCTACGATTGTTCCAAGATCGTCTGGTTACGGACGACGAAAAAACGTGGACTGATCAGACGATCGATGCCATTGCCGCTGAATTCTTCCCTCAATTTGACCTGACGGAGGCTCTTGCTCGGCCAATCTTGTTCTCGAATTGGACGTCCAGGGAATATGTTCCAGTCGATCGGGATCAGTTGAGGGAATTCACTAAAGCTCGACTTCGAACGTTCCATGAAGAAGAGCTCGATGTCCCACTTGTCCTTTTCAACGACGTACTAGATCATGTGCTGCGGATCGATCGAGTCTTCCGACAAGTCCAAGGTCATCTCCTCCTCATCGGTGTCAGTGGCGGAGGCAAGGTATGTGCAAATTGGTTTTAGGTACTGATGATTTCAGACTACGTTATCGCGCTTCGTTGCTTGGATGAATGGTCTCAGCATCTTCCAGATTAAAGTATCCAATAAGTACACGGGTGCTGACTTCGACGAGGACCTTCGAACTGTTCTTCGGAGAGCCGGCTGCAAGGGGGAGAAGATTTGCTTCATCATGGATGAGTCTAATGTCCTGGACTCGGGATTCTTGGAGCGAATGAATACCCTACTCGCCAATGCGGAGGTCCCAGGTCTTTTCGAAGGCGATGAGTATGCTGCCCTGATGACCGCATGCAAGGACGGCTCGCAAAGGGATGGCTTAATGCTTGACTCGCCAGAGGAGCTTTACCGATGGTTCACCCAGCAGGTCGCGCGCAACTTACATGTTGTCTTTACGATGAATCCACCAGCCAACGGTCTCGCGTCTCGCGCTGCTACTTCGCCGGCTCTCTTTAATCGATGCGTTCTCGATTGGTTCGGGGACTGGTCCGATCAAGCATTGTTCCAAGTCGCTAATGAATTCACCCAAACCCTTGATCTGGATTCCGCCTCGTACTCGCCGCCTAATCCGTTTCCCATAAAGTACCAAGATCTGCCGATGCCTCCTTCCCAGCGGTTTGCCGTCATCAACGCCATGGTCTATGTTCACCAGTCGATGCGGAATATCACAGCTAGGTTGGCGAAGCGTCAAGGCAAGTACAATCACGTCACACCAAGGCATTTCCTCGACTTGTGAGTTTCTCCATTAGCTGTGCTGATATAAAGCATCAATCAATACGTAAGGCTTTTCAATGAGAAAAAGGAGGAACTCGAAGAGCAACAACGTCACCTCAATGTTGGTCTCGACAAGCTTCGTGAAACTGTGACACAGGTCGAAGAGCTCAGGAAGAGCCTATCTACGAAGAGCGTACAACTTGAAGCGAAGAACGCTGAGGCGAACCAAAAACTGCGTCAAATGGTCGCCGATCAGCAGGAAGCGGAAGCAAAGAAAGCAGCCTCGATAGAGATACAAGCAGCTTTGGAGGAACAAGACGCGTACATCCGGCAACGTCAGGAGATCGTGCAGAACGATCTTGCCCAAGCGGAGCCTGCTGTGCTCGAAGCACTAGCGGCTGTAGGCAACATCAAGAAGCAGCACTTGGCAGAGGTACGATCCATGGCGAATCCTCCTGAAACCGTCAAACTGGCGATGGAATCCGCATGCTCTGTTCTTGGGCACCAGATCGACAGCTGGCGAGCGGTTCAGAGTATCATCAGGAGGGAGGACTTCATCTCGAGTATCCAGAACTTCGACACGAAGAAAATGCCAAAGTCCGTCCGAGATAAGATGATGCGCGATTATATTGGCAAGCCGGCCTTCAACTTTGAGACCGTCAATCGAGCTAGTCGAGCATGTGGGCCTTTGGTGCAGTGGGTCATCGCTCAAGTCCGATTCTCTGAGATCCTCGACAAAGTCGCGCCCTTGCGGCAGGAGGTGGCGAGTCTCGAACAGCAAGCTGAGACGACCAAGCATCAGGCTCGGGTCGTCATGGAGACGGTGGTAGAATTGGAATCCAGCATAGCCCGTTACAAAGACGAGTATGCCTTGCTCATCAGCGATACGCAGTCGATCAAGAGCGAGATGGATCGGGTGCAAACCAAGGTCGACCGTAGTCTAACGCTCCTGCAAAGCCTTTCGTCAGAACAAGAGCGATGGGATGTCGGAAGCAAGACATTCGAGTCAGAAATGGGCACTATCGTTGGTGATGTCTTGATATCTGCCGCGTTCCTCGCGTACGCTGGATTCTTCGATCAGCAATATCGTGAGATCGCACATCACGAGTGGACAGACCACCTTATCGAGGCCGATATCACCTTCAAGCAAGATCTCGGATTGCCAGAATTCCTGTCCACAGCAGACGATAGACTCGGGTGGCAAGCGAATGGATTGCCGACCGACAACCTCTGCGTTGAGAATGCTGTCATGCTCAAGAGATACAACCGATACCCTCTGATCATCGATCCAACTGGTCAGGCTACCACTTATCTTCAGAACGAATACCGACAGCGTAAGATAACGGTCACAAGCTTCCTGGACGAGGCGTTCCTGAAGAACCTCGAGAGTGCTATTCGATTTGGTAACCCGCTTTTGATTCAGGACGTGGAAAACCTCGACCCTATCCTCAACTCGGTTCTCAACCGCGAGCTGCGTCGTACAGGCGGTAGGGTATTGATTCGCATCGGCAACCAAGATATCGATTTTTCGCCCTCGTTTACGATGTTTCTGTCTACTAGAGACCCGTCCGTAGAATTTTCGCCTGACATTTGCAGTCGAGTGACCTTTGTCAATTTTACTATGACGAGAAGCAGTCTTCAAACACAAGCTCTCGACAAGGTGCTGAAGGCTGAACGACCTGAAGTGGATCAGAAACGGACGGATCTCGTCAAACTGCAGGGCGAATTCCGTCTGCGATTGCGACACCTTGAGAGATCTCTCTTGCAAGCGCTGAACGAGTCAAGTGGTAGCATCCTTGAGGATGACAAGGTGATTGCTACGCTCGAAACACTCAAGCGTGAAGCTGCCGATGTACAACGAAAGGCCGATGAAACGGATTGGGTGATGAAGGAGGTAGACGCAGTGATAGCAGACTACTTGCCTCTCGCCCAGGCCTGCAGCGGCGTGTACTTTACCCTCGAGCAGTTGGCCTCAATTCACCACTTCTATCAGTTCTCCCTCGAGTTCTTTATGGCTATCTTCGAAGACGTCCTCCTGCGGAATCCACATCTCAATAGCGTCGCCGACCCGATTGCAAGAAAATCTATACTGTTCAATGACCTGTTCCTGGTGACTTTCCAGCGCACATCACAATCACTGCTGCATACAGACTTCTTAGTATTAGCGATTTCTCTGGCCAAACTTCGACATCGCGACAATGCATCGGTCACCGATGAGCTTGACGGTCTGTTCGACTTGCCGACCATCTCGTCACCGCACCTCGATCTGTCTCCCGATCAAAGGCGAGTCTTGGAGTCATTCATGGGCAAAGAAGAAGTAGAGATCTTAGTCAAGAGCCTGGAAAAGGACGTGGAGACTTGGGCAACATTCATGTCAGCTGCTGAGCCTGAACTTGTTGTGCCATGGCCTTGGGCGCAGGCTGATGGTAAGCTCGTGCAGTCATACCCGCTGACATCAGATCTAATGACTGCCACGCGAAATTTGATGGTGGTGAAGCTGTTCCGACCCGATCGAGTGTTGCAAGCGTTGAATCGATTTGCTGGTCTGGCAATTGGATCCGACCTCTCTGCTGATACTGCATATGGTATGCGCAATGTCGTTGAACAGATTCGACCACACAATCCTGTAGCGCTTGCATCTGTGCCTGGATACGATGCAAGCTACCGGGTTGACAACCTCAGCAAAACCGTTGGGATGTCCTGCATCTCAGTCGCTATGGGGTCTGCCGAAGGATTCGGTCTTGCGGAGCAAGCAATCGCCAATGCAGCTCGAACCGGGACTTGGGTCATGCTAAAAAATGTGCACCTTGCCTCGGCGTGGCTTGGTCAGCTCGAGAAACGGCTTCGTACTTTGACTCCTCATCCGCAATTCCGACTTTTCCTCACCATGGAAACGGTACCTAGCATCCCAGTCAACATTCTTCGTCAATCCCGAATCATCATGAATGAACCGCCTCCTGGTGTCCGTGCGAACCTTCTCGACACTCTGCGATCAGTATCACCTGGAAGATTGTCGTCTGGCCCAGCAGAAAAGGCCCGCCTCTTCTTTCTACTCGCTTGGTTCCATGCGGTGGTGCAGGAACGACTGCGTTTCCTCCCCCTCGGATGGTCGAAAGGGTACGAATTCAATGACTCGGACTTCGCTGCAGCTCTGGATACCATTGACTCATGGCTGGCGGAGCAGGCACAGGGAAAGGCCAACGTCGATCCAGCTCAGATTCCTTGGGTGGCGCTAAGGACCCTAATCAAGCAAGCAGTGTATGGGGGCCGAGTGGATTCTGACTACGACCAGCGCATCGTGGACGCCTTTGTTGATGGTATTCTCACAGTTCGAGCGTATGATCCGGACTTCAGGCTGGTTGAGCAGGAGGGAGTATCATTGTCGGTGCCAGAGGGAACTCAGATGGCGCATTTCTTATCATGGGCTCAAGGGCTACCTGAAAGGGAGCCGCCTGCTTGGCTCAGTCTCCCGAAGAGTGCTGAGGGCGTAGTCGCAGCTGCAGAAGGTGAATAAAGGTCTGTGTAACGTACTGACAGACTCAGGCGATTCAGTTATCTCTAAACTACGCAAAATGCGGACTGCCGACGACGATGAAGACGATGTGACTGTACTGGGTGATAGTGGTCGACCTGCTTGGATGACCGCTCTCAAGACGCATGCCGGACAGTGGCTTTCCTCGTTGCCGGAATCTGTTGCAACACCCTCCGCTGGGTCCTCGCCTCTGGCGCGCTTCTTCGCCCGGGAGACTTCGACTGCTCGAGCACTATTACAACGCATCCGGCGCGACTTGTCGGAGGTCGTGGACGTGTGTGACGGAACGGTCAAGCAGACGAATGAAATCAGATCGTTGATGTCTGACCTCAATAAAAGTAAGATCGCGCGGTATCATGAAGAAGTACACTGACCATTCAGGTGAAATCCCTCTACACTGGAGACGCTTCAAGACGCCTCGGGGGCTATCAACTGTGCAGTACATTGCCGACCTGGTGCAGCGCTTGAAACAGCTTGACGCCATTGCGACGAACGCCGAGATCGGCAGGGCTGTGTGGCTCGGCGGACTTCTGCGACCAGACGCATACATCACTGCGACCAGACAGACTACCGCACATCAGAGCGGGTGGTCTCTGGAAGAGCTTGAGCTGAGCATAAGGATCGGGGAAGATGTCAGCGGAGAGGCATTTGTGATTGATGGTGAGTGGCCATCGAATGACTGTGTGAGAGTATGAGTCCTGACATAGAGCAGGTCTCAAGTTGGAAGGAGCTGCATGGGAAGACTCGCGTCTTCTGCTAAATGACGGGCAATTGATCAACCTCGGCGTCTCACAATTGGTTTGGCGAAAGCGCGACTCGGTTTCTCAGCGGACTAGCACTGTCAACCTCCCTGTCTACCTCAATGGGGACAGGAGCGATGTCTTGTTTAGCGTGGACCTTGAAGCGGCACCGGGACTCGCGACTGCGCAAGTGGCCCAGAGGGGTGTATGCCTGACTGCGGCGTGATGGACAGTGATGGCCTTGGAGCTCGAGTCTCAATGTTGAATGTTGATACCAAGCATCTATGTATACATCTGAGAGATACTTGACCCGCATGGTTGCGTTTACTGATGCTATGTGTGCTACGTGCGCCCTTGACCAAACATTCTCATACTTTTTCTTGAGATATCAGCATCTAGCGATGAACCTTGGAACCGGCGTTTGACCTGCGAGGTGGTGAACCCAAATGCGCCTAGTCCAGACTGAGATGGTATAGCTTGAAGCTTCTCCTCGAGCTGTACTGGTTTTGGAAGTACAGGCGATTGGGTGACAGGCGTCACATTGACTTGGTGTACGTAGGGTTCAAGTGGAATAGCTTGACTGGGGCTCTGGCTTAGTGCAAGAGGTCGAATGCCCATTGCTCGTTTGTTGGCAGCTTGTTTGAAAGGGTTCAAGTTGTGGTTGAGAGTGATATGTGAGGTCGGGGTCTGGGAGGATGAAGGATGTTTGAAGGGATTTGGAGGATTCTTGAGAGTATTTGAGGTTGGAGGAGTCGAGCTCTGCGAGGACGAAGGATCTCTGTGAAACTGTGGTTTATGCGAGGTCGAGGATGAGCCTGGGAAAGATGTAGATGTGGAAGGTGTATGAGGCGGAGAAGATGAGGGAGGAGAGGAAGACGGTAATGTTATTGGAGAGACACGACCTGCCGACAAGGTGATTTGAGTGGATGAAGCACCAAGTATATCTCCAATAAGACCACTTGTTGTTCCCTTTCTGATACGTTGAGTTGCACTTATCTGTAAATCTGCGTGTGAATTTGTCGACTCTGTCGTAGTTGTTGTTGTCCATGTAAACCTTTCCCAGCCATCACTGACCATTCTCACCAACATGAGTTCGGGCTCTCCATCTGCCTCGACATCAATATCCATCCCAGCCTTCTTCCCAGTCCCTTTGACAAATGCTTTACTCCTCCCAGTAACAACATCACTATCATCTTTGAATCCTTTCAGTTTCTTTTTCCTCTCCTTTTCGATCATCTTCCTTTCCTTTTCAGCCGATGCTGCACTCTGTTTCTTATTCGTTACAGGATCTCTATCATCCCAGTATGCGTCCCATCTCTTCCAAGTCCAGTTTTCAGGCTTGAAGTTCTTGGGTTGTAGACCCATTGCCGCTCTTGCTTCGTCTTCCGCAACCATATGTTGAACTCGGATTGCGTTGGCTACTTTTTTACGATGTTCTTTCACTTCATCTCGGACCAAGGCGACGCCAGTACCGTATAACTGACCATATTCACCTTTGTATGCTGTAGCCGAATTGCGCGAAGTATAGGTTGATGTTGATGTGGAAGTCGAAGTAGACGGAGGTGTGGGAAGATGTTCGGGTGGGATGGGGCGATGAGAAGGGATAATGTGGAGTGCTCGATGGGGCAGATGTGGTCCTGAAGATGGTTTGAGAAGAGTGAACGATAATTTGTTGACTATCGATGCTGGGTCAGAGGTGGCGAACAGCGGGCGGAGGGTAGTTGGACAGGGTTGTAGGTCGGTGTTGCGACATGAGAAGAGCAGTCGTTGTTGTCGATTGAATATGCCTGCTCCGGCAGTCGTCACTGACGTATCGCGTACATCTACAATGCAGAATCAGTGCCCTTATCTTGCAGAGTAGACCAAGTCATTGGTGGATTTCTCTGCCGAGTAGATTTCTCTGTCGGGTAAATAGGATGATAGATAGAATTCTCTTATTTACTCGGTTCTCTTCCGAGTATGCAAGAGACAGATTAAGTCTCCTTCTTCTTGAGTAGACGAGGTGATAGATAGACAAATATACTAACGAAAACTCGAAAACTCACCTATCAGACTGAGACCAGGCCACCTCGCAAAGACTTGCATACTTCTATCGGTGACTCCCTTGCACCCATTCACGCCGAGCACTCGTAATCGCCATGGTCCCATTCTTGCGCCCTCATCTTCCGACAGCGTAAGACAACTAGCCAATAGCCGAATCCCTGGATCAGTGATCTTGCACCTATTGATCCATAGACAAGTGAGGTGTGTGGCATATTTGATTGACTGAATCGATGTGTCCGTAACACTAACATCGTCGCTCAGTGTTATTGTCGTTAACATCGTCATACTGGATTGAGGGTTAAGTGTCGCGTATAGCTTCGGAATAGCAAGTAAAGGATGTTCATCGTTATTTGAGTATACCCCTGGAACGAGGTGAAGTAATAGTACAGGCACCGAAAGAGCGAGTGTATGATGTCGAGCAGTACCGTCACTATCTTCCTCTGGATCAAGACAAGTCGAATATGCCCAGATAGTAGCTTCGTCAGGTCTAACACCAGCTCGAGACGGTGTATCTTCGTATAACCTTTCCGCACGTATCCGACTCAAAAGTCTTTGCAGGATTGGAAGAGGAATTTCTTTCAGATCTTCGGGAGAGTACAGGTGAAAGTTGCGTGAGATGATGCCGAGAGATAGCGAGTGGAGGGATTTTACGGGACCACGTGAAGGTCTTGAAGTGATTGATGGGTTGATTTGAGAGAGTGGAAGAGGTTTTAAATGCCATACTGGTCGAGAACCCAGTGCGCTGATCGCAAAACATCAGTATCAAGGAGAACAAAGGGGGAAGAGCTGCACGAACGAGAAACTAGCATCGGTTGCCGCCCCGCCTACTCCGGTGAGAAGATGCTGCATCTCTGCTGTAGTGACGAGTTCCCAGGTGTCCTCTTCAGTCTGATTCGTTATCGTTCTCCGCTAGGTTACTCGAGTATAATGACATTAATCGAACGCGTCGGAAGACAGTCGCGTACATTTACTTCCGCCGCCACCACTGACAAGCTTGCAGCAATACTGGGGCAAGTCGAGTCTAGCGATGCTGACTGGCAAGCTAGCACGAGGTGGAAAATATCATCGTCAGACTGCGCATGTACAAGTTACCATGATGCATCACAATAGCATTTATGGACCAAAATGAGAGTATGGCTAGTATATAACAAGTTTCTGCCATTGCGTGAAAAGAATCGTATGCTGTATTGAATAAAATGCAGGTTATTGCTTCCCACTCCCCATCTCTCTTCCTTCCCTTCCTTCCATCCCTTCCTTCTTTCCTTCCTCCGTTGCCTAATCTCCCCACCGTCCTGGCCTCCTTTCCTCTACACGCCGTCTATTCCTTCAATATAGGAAATGACCACCGACGAGGTCATGCCTTTCTGGCAAACTCGTTCGCAGTCAAATCCAAAGCAAAGGTAGTCCTAAACCCTTTCGAAGGCACGATGATCTTTTGTGTCCCCTTCTTCTTGCCTGCAGCTCCGCCGGCTACCATTCCAGCATGCGGGATATCATTCGCCTTTCGGGCAAACAAGGCGCGAGAAAGGGGTTGTGCTTTTGGCAGGTTCGGTACAGGACGAGATGTGGTGAGAGGCACGAGTGTTCGGGGATGGGGATACGAACGAGCATGATGTTGGAGTTTAGCAGGGGCTGGAAGTGAGGTAGGCGGCGAAGGCGGCGAATGTGCTTCCATCGTTGGAGAGGTTTGATCGAGGTCGGGTGATGTTTCTCGCTCTTCCTCTTCACCACTGGTGGAATCCTCGCTGCTGATCGGAGAAGACTCGGTCCACGCGGGCAGATCGTCTTCGGAAAAGGTTGTCGAGCTGGCTAAGCTACTCGACTTGTGTGGTTTAGGAATATAACTTGACGAGCTGGACGCGTGTGGAGCGGTATACAAGGCCATGCTGGGCAAATGAGAGTTATTGCGACAAGGTGGGGTGGAGCTGTGGAGAGTGATCTGTCTTCCATTTTATAAGTATAGAACATTGGGGCAAAGGAAGGAATCTGCTCACGTCACAGTGGCCCCAAACTGATGGAACCCCGTGCGTTTATTGATGCGCAGGGATGACGTTGGTCGAGTGATTGGCGAGTATCCTTCAGAGTTGTCTATGCACCTTGTCCCGCCGAACTTGACAGTGGTTAGAGGACTGAGTGTTGGATGTACAGAGGAAGTGAAATTGAAAGATGGGATGAAGAAACGTAAGACGACGTGGGTTTTCAAGCAAAATGTTATTATCCTTGTCCTTCTGAATCCAGCAATGGCCAAGCCACCAAAAATCGTCTGGGTTTTTGGGGCAGATGGGGCTCCACATCCGTTAAGATTGGAATCCGATCCCCCAATCCGGCAACTAGGCACGGGACCGGAACAGTCGCGCTGGCAAGTTACGGCCGAGCCAGTCGCGGTTGAGTTTTCAATAGGAAGCGAGTACCGTAGACTTGTAACTGCTGTAACTGTCAGTCGTGAACGAACAATTACGCTACTACTGAGTGTGGCGAGCAGCGGGCTGACTCATTTCGCTTGTACGTAAAGCAGCAGAGGCTCTCGTTGCTCGTCTTGCAACGTTACATCATCAGTCCGTTTCAGCTTCCCCTTACCTGCCGGTTGTTTAACGACATAGTGCAGGATTCGGGACACTTTCTAACCGCGATGCTTGCCGACTGATCAGGCCGTGCTGGTTCATCCGCTAATATGGATCTGTAGCAGATGTGACGGAGGCGGACCTGTTGATGAGGCTTCCCACAGATCACACCCGGGTACTCCTCAACTAAAGCGCGTCATGGCATAATTCAGTCCTATACTCTTGTGTTTGGGATCCTTTGACGCAAGCGCGGCCATGATCATCTAACACTTCACATCAAACAGAAGCTGACTTGATTGTGACCCTGATTCTGTCTTTCGACGACAAAAGATGATACACGACGTCATTGTCATGTCTAATTATGATTCTCTTCTTTCTCTCTCTTGACGACAAAATCTGATCTGATACCCGGGATCATTCCTATGTCGAACCCCTTCAGAAAGGAATTCTGGCCGGCGGTTCATCTCCACTATGACAAAGGAAGAAAATTAAGAAACACTGTAGATCCTCGGCCTCCTGTTCGACCCTTTTACGATGTGATAGATCCAGTTCATCTCGGCATTCCGGCTCTGCAGTCCCGTGTTTTGAGTTTCGAGAGATATAAAGCGGCCTTGAGAGATGCTTTGCCGTCCTGTACGACCTCTGCACTCTTGTACTGAACCCTGGAATCCACAACACACTTATCTCTACAAAGCTGATCCAGTATGCCTGGGGTCACCAAACGATATGACACCACGAATCGAAGGGGGACCTCCAGGGGAGGGACTACTTCCACAAAGGCCAGCAGTCGAACGACCCGCCCATCAGGTTCGGAAACAAGCCAAGTCGAACATGACGACGACGACGATGACGATGACGACAGCAGTTTTACCTTCCTCCCATTCTCATCCTCAGCACATTCGCAACCACAATCACAATCACAATCACAACCAGAGTCGACTGTCACGCAAACCATCAGAACGGACTATAATTCGCGCCCTAAACTCACGATCATCACAACAGGCCTTCCCCGCTCCTTGTCGACTCAGGATCCGCCACACCCTCCGAGCGTTGAGACAAGCAGCTTTTCTCAGTCCGCTTAATAGCAAGAAATCAACATTGGTCGTACTCTTGTAACTTCAGGGTAAGGCGCTGTTGAGATATCCATATGTATATAAGAATCATGCATGATGTTTCGACGAACCTCTTTAAAGAATGTATGAAACGAAGATTTGGTCCCAGCTCCTTTCGGACGGTCCGTGCGCAGGTATAAGAATATGTAGACTGTATGATCAATGATTGCCTCCAAAGATTGTCCTCGACTGTCCGTTTGTAGTGAGCCACTCATTGGACTTTTGATGATGAGATACAAAGTGGTGCCACGAGATTGCTACTTTGAATAATCGTTGTTAAGAGGCGTAAGCACTAGAGTTCAGGCTCACAAGACTCCAAACAAGCTCACAAGACACGGATCCTTCCTTGTGCAGTCGAATATCTTTGCAAACTCAGGAGAGACGATACACTCAACAAAACAGCACACGTTCTTCTGGTGGGTCATTACGGAATGTGAATCACTTGAGACGTAAATCAACCCCACGCTGGAAGATTCCAGGCAGTATGGGCTATCAAAGGAGGGTCTAGCACCCTGTATGACAGATTCTGACTACGAGTGTTAGATCACGTAGTGCTGGAATATTCGAGAGGATGGCTTTCAAAGGAGGTCCACTCGCTACGAGCATATCCAAGTTGTGTACAAGCGACAGCGACGAAAATCTACAAATGAAAAGAAGTTGCCTATGGTTCGGGGAGTTCGGATATGGTCAACTTGCTTACCTTTGAGGGGTTCGATGATATAACACGAAGCGGGCTTTGTACATGGATATTTCCATCCATGCAAGGGGCTAACGAATGAAGTCTTAGCTGTGCAGATCCTCTGACGACCTAAGTTGTAGGTCTCATTTTCGCCACTTTAATGAAAGGTGGCACGTGAGAACAGGCAGTAAGATGGCCAGGACGGAAGACGCTCCAGACTACGGCGAGTACGGCTAGTACGGCTAGCACGGCGAATTACACCTTCGATACAGCAATCTTGAGAAGCGTTCGTATCTACGTTCTGGGACAGTAGTATTAGTAATATATAACTAGTAGTCGCTTACCCTGTGCATCAAAAATTCATACAACATCACTTTGCAGTTTCCGCTCTTGGCATAGTACTGTATCTCACTTTGCTACATCATGTCATTTTGCAGCTCTTCGTCTAGATCTTCTTCATCTGAACACAGCGGCCAGGTCCAAGTCGAGCCCTTAATCGGCATTAGAGAGGGGACTTCAAACCTCAGTCGGGGTGAGATCCAGGATCCGCCCTACCCACCCGGTCTCGGATACTACTATGACAGCAGCAACCACCACGACACCACCACCGCCAATCACACCAACACCACTGACACTGACTTCACCATCACAAACATGAACAGACCCAGCCCGAGCATCAACACCCACACCCACACCAACAACAACAGCATCTCCAACATCTTCTCCCACTCCAGCCCCAACTCCAACTCCAACTCCAACTCCAACTCCAACTCCAACTCCAACTCCAACTCCAACTCCAACTCCAACTCCAACTCCAACTCCAACTCCAACTCCAACTCCAACTCCAACTCCAACTTCAACCCCGACTACATGAACAACTCCATGCACTCCATGAACAGCGCTACGAACAGCGCCACCCCGAATCACGATCCCGGACCAAGCCAGCGACGGTTTTCTTCTGCTGCGTGTCGTGAGATGAGCGGCGCGCCTAGCGCATGGCGAGACGGGTCGTCAGGTAAGGGGCGAACTTGGAACGTCGCGCATCCGGGTATTCCTCCGTCCAGAGGTCGGCTGCCTCGTGGATTTGAGGGTACGACCAACACCAATACTTCTGGCAATGTTGATACAATACAAGTGCGCGCCGTTCCGGCAGACGGTAGTCGATTGCGGACTACGGGAGAGCGAGAAGCGTGATCTCTGGTGAATGAATGGTACGAAAGTGGGAAATTACAGTCAGCATGCATGACCTTTTGCGTTGCTTAGTCCAGCCATGGGTTGGTCCGAACACCCATACAATATTCACTGCGTAAGATACGGGAAAAGTAGTGCTCTATACCCTACAAATCTCGAAGCTGACGCTTGTAACGTTCAGTCCGTACCCCTGTAGGTGTGAGAGACTAATTTAATTGGCTGTTCCATGCCTCTCCGTGACTGTTGCAGCGAAAGCACTTGGCCAGTGCATAATTACGAATATACACACAAGAGGCCCATGGTTGTCTCGTGAAGTAAAACGCTGCTCATGGTCAAATCACATGCACAGCACTGAAATCTTAAGCCACATCCGAGAGAGTTCTGGATACGACTTGGTCTTTTTGCCACCGCGCATCGGTAGGACCGCGCCTGGACGAGACACTTCGTAGTCCAGAGCCTTCTCTTGGACAGAGCTCGATACAACGGGGTGTATGCTGTGTGAACGCTCGGTGGGGCGAGACAAATCATGACGTCGGACCAGCGTCACTCCATTCAATCCTCCCTGTTCGCCATCCTTTGAGCTGTTTTTGTGGGGAGGATTTCAAGGATGAAACGAGGATCTGACGTCTCAAGACATGTATGGAAGGATCGATTTGGGATTCTCTTCCCCACCAAGGGCAAAGCACTGGGGAAATAAAATGCTGACAAAGTTTCCCAACACATTATACTGTACGCTCTTCCTCTCAACGTTAACCCTTCCGAGATTCTCTCTCAGTCGACTGCTGTATTCTAACAAGACTTTCCGAGCATGAGCCGGGACCTTTACTCTCAAGATCTTCCCTCAGGTGGCGATACCTACACCCGTACAAATCCGACCAGATTTACTTTCTGCAGTCGTTCGACCAAGTTCCTGAAGAAGGCTTTCAGTCGTACTGGTCATTCTATCGCCATGATCAGCTGTCTTATGATGCCGAAGCCCGACCTGGATAGATTCAACCGACTCACAAACGGACCAAGACTGGATACCAAGCTGAATACATCCTATCAACCCACATCCTACCGACCTACCGGTACATCCTACCGACCTACATCTGATCTCACTACCTCCGTCCAATCTCCTCGAAATACAGGTTATACCTCTTCGCGCCATTATGCCAATCCCGGGTCAGGTATCTCTTCACATGCCGGGGAGAGCTCTGGGGACAGAACTAATGACGGCATTGACAACTCAGCTACTTCAGTAATTGGCAAGGCGCTCCCGCCGATATTGGAAGTTTACGACAACAGTCAAGAAGAACAACTCGCCAGGACGGAAATCCCACCTGAAGGTGGATCGACTTCCACAGAGTCCGATGTGACCGACATGTCGCTAGATGGAGACATTTCCTCATCTGAAGGCAGTGTGACTTCAATGAAGTCTTGCACGGCCGGCGCTTCATCGAACACAGACATCTTCATGTTAAGGCAAGGGCTTGGGGCCATTGCTACTGCTTCCAAGTCTCGCTTGACATGCGCGCCCCGCAATACTCAATATTCCGGTCAGTCAAGATTTGGTAGATTTTTTGGTCGCAATCCCAAATCACACACCTACCCATCCGTCATCAACAGTCAGGCGACGACCAACCAGCACGAAACAACTTACATATTCACGAACATTCGAAAGCAAACACCGGGTGGGTCAAGGGCAACACTGGGGATCGATGGTGAGAACGCTGGGGGAAACAGTGCGTGGAGGAGGTGGTGGAAGAAATCGGACACCAACGGCAAGAACTCGGCTCAGAAGTCTGATGGAGTTATTGTGACAGTGGATCGGGAGACATTTATATAACGTAGAGCGATCGAATTACCGAAAGCGCAACTGGAATTCCCTCGGAAACGGATAGGGGAGATTGGTCTAGGATTCCGAGCTCTGGATTTCGCCAACCACCCTTTCAGCTGGACAACATCTAGCCATATTTCAAGCGCTTTACGGGAGAAGAAGACAGACAAACAAGAATAGGGCGCTTCCCTGAGTGTAGCAGGAGACGGAGGAAGCGATGGAGAAGGTCCGTGCGACAGCCGACCGACACCTGTAGCAGACACCCGCGAGAGATGTATGGAGGATATGGAGAGTATGGGGACATAGAGGGTATCAATCATTGTAGTATAACGGCATTCCGAGTGTAGGGCAGATATGGACAGCATGGATAGCATGAGAACCACATGGAGAGTATGGAGAGCGTGGTGTTTGTAGATTGTCTTTCTGCTTGTCTCGCTTGTTCATAGAGTTCTACCACTTCTATATAGATGTATCAAGGTGTTCTATCCTTACTACCTCACGCGGTGGTGATTGGAATAATGAGCAAATGGCAGGTAATTGTGCGTCAGCTCTCCCCCTGTGAAGCTGCCACTCGGCTGGGTTTTGAATTTCGGGTACAACCTTCCTCGCTTAGGTCCGATGAGGGGTATGCACTCGAAGAGTCGTGTATACCGGGACGAACAATATATGTACAGAGAGAAAGTTTCTCCCTTGTAGTCAAAAGCGGCGAGATGACCGAACATCATCCTTCCCATGGTCTTCTTCTCAAAAGGCATTTATATGTATAAGGCAACCTTAATCAAGAACCGACGTTCTTCCACACCTTCACAATGAGTCATACAGATTACCATCCACCGAGATCCGGATATCAGAGTACCGATGATCTTACGACTGGAGCTACTACCGCACAAGTTATGGAGACCGCAGGAGAATCACAAGATCGGTTAGATGACTTTACCAGCGGGGGATTCGGAACATTCTCCCTTGGACCTCTCCACAATTGGATCGACCACGACAAGACGCCGGATGAGACGACCCGAAAACGGAACTCATCCAATCCCAATGCACTCTCATGTCGTCCGACTTACACCTCAAAGCCAACGACAGCGAGTCCTCTTTCTTCAGAAGTGGTAAACAGTCAGTGTCAGATGGGTGAGAGCAGCCACGCCAACCCGTCAACCGACGACAACACTCGAGAAATGTCCGCACTGCAAGCGAGCGAGCAGGTGGTGAAATGGCTCGATACCCATCTTCCACAGTCCTCTCTATACTCCTATCCCGACCAAGTGCCCGAAACCGGATGGGACGAGTTTCGAATCCTGTTAAGCGAATGGAGATCCGCCGCACAACGAGAACAATCCTCCAGAGGAGCGATACAGATTCACCGTGCTCTGAGGAGCAGATACTGGAGTTCTGGCGATGCACCAGTGAGCCTTATGCAAGCCGCTAGCTTGATTGAGAGCACGGTGAAAGAGGAAGAAGAAGAGAAGAGAGGACGTGGAAGGGATAGGACTGTATCTTTACTCCAGGGTTTACGCAGTCGCTTTGCCCAGAGTACTGCATCGCTCCTCAGATGAGCGAGAACGTGTATGTGTAGAACTTGTGGGTGCAGGGTGAATCGATTACATAGATGAGATGCAAAAAGAAACTGTGCATCTACTGTAAACATTGCGGCGATTGCCACCCAAGTACTTATGAAGTGGCGGTCAGGCTCGTCACATGTAGGCTAACAGCCGATAAGCTGTCTGCTCTTGTATCACCTTTATGATCCTGCTGTATTGATCTTCAGTCAGTTGTTATTCTGACTTTCAATGACCGGAGACTGTTCAAAACACCCATGCGCCACTCCGTCAATTTGCCAGACGATTCGATGACGACAACTCCTCCTTTTCAACATGCCCTCCCTTTTGCAAAGGGGTAAAAGTACAGTCAGCGGAGTCAGGATTCAAGTCTTAAAGACTTCTCAGGCTGCTAGGTCGGTATGACTTTTTTTACATTGAACAACCATCCAATTACTTCCTCACACTACCTCACCACTTCACAATGGCTCCACAATCAACTTCACAACTTCTCAATGTATCCAAGCCAGCTCGATCCCACCAAGCTTCAAAGGATTCGGACTTCGCAAGCAGCGAGGCTTCTCCCCCTTCCACCGACTCAAGCAAGAAATTCCACAGGCCACCATCCCTCTTTGTCTCTACCCGCTGCCTTCACAGTGCCAGCGTTACGTCAAGTACGAATTTTTTTCGACGAGGACATCACCACAGAGTTCCTCAGAGAGATGGGTACAACAGCGAAAGCGAGGACGACACCATTCCGCCGACTTCTCCAAAACAAAATCCTATCATCGTTCTGCAAGGTCTCCGAGAAGCTGCACGACGGCAGACGGCGCCATGATCCATCAGCATGGCTACAGACCTGGCAGTGACACTGACAGCGGCGCTTCGACAGTGGGTAAGAACAGTAGTGGCAGCGATTCTTCTGGTCAGCCCATGCCACTGACAACGTTCCACCAACTGTCAGTCAGGAGTCAGAAATCACCACCACAGACGCCGACCCAAGCGGACAAAAGTCGATTGCCGTTCACCGGGCCCAGCAATCGGTCTTGCTTCGGTTATTCTGATGATGATGAACATCGAGACACCAAGAGACCATGCTCCCAGGGACTGAGAGGGCTGAACGTGACATACTGCGATACGATGATGGACGACACCGGCTCTAGGTCGAATGTCGTGATGAGTGGAGGTATTCACGATGCTATGGATGTGTCGTGACATCCGTCCGCTCATCATCCCAATGGCAAGCAAAGTCGACTCCCAATCGTCTTTTTTCTTTTCTTTGTATACTGCAGTTTCATTCGTACATGGCCACCATTATGCATTTTATAACCCAGACGGTTCCCATCCCCATGACATCAGCTCTCCCCTTTCAACTGGACCACCTCTTTTAGCTGGCCCTCCTTTTTGCAGTCTGCAGAGGACTGAGAGCTGCTCAGTCTGGTTTCACGTTTCAATGGCTTCTTAAGCTGACATGGTCATTTCTCGCTTCACTTACCAATTCACCGCTTTACTATACACTGCACTTTGCCACTTGACTTTCCCAATCCATTTTCGCCACTTTACCAATCTACTGTACCGTACCGAGCCGCATGACATCATCCACAAAGGACACTGATCTTGCACCTGCCCAAGAGTCAACTATCTTTTCAGAGTTGACGACACCAGTTGATCACTGGAACAGCTCTGAAAACGACAGCAGTGATTCTAATGACGATGACGATAATCGTCGTCGTCGGGGCAGTCTTGGTGGGGTTTCCAAGCGACGAAGCCGGCCAACTTCACCCGTCCAGTCAACTGAGCGAATGATGGGGAGAGATAATCCAGCCACAAAGCTACTGCTGTTGCTTTCAAGGTACGGAGGGGCAGAGACAGCGGTTCAGGAGAGCGAGGGTGAGGGCGAGAACACGAGTATGATGCAACAAGAGTCGCAAACAAATCAGACCCAACAAAATATATTGGTGTCCACACTGGGTGAAAGGGTTCGTACATGGGTCAAGAGTGGAGATCACAGTGGAGCGAGACGAATCTTCCCGCTCTTGGGACTTGTGGGTATCAAGGAAGAAGAAGTTCAGGACATGAAGGCTAGCGTGGGATATGTTTCAGATGACGAACACCATGATGATTTCTTGGGATTTGATGACTTGAATGTGAAGAGCGATTGATGTGTCAGGACACTGTCGGGGAGGAAAGGAGCCGCATTCGTTTTTGTTTGGATTTTCTTTATACAGTATGTCACGGGTTTTGTCTTGAATGATGCAATAATATGATACGACTTGAAGGTGACTGGAGGCATTGGCCAGTGTTTTCAACGTGTGTCTTCGGAGCAATCGATAGTGTCGTGTTCAGGAATCGTGTAAGCAGTCAAGTCAGCGTATGATCGAGTCGTATCCGTGCTCTTATGACTCATCAGTACCAGTTCGACTCGTACTCATCAACCGTGCCAGGAACCAGTATGCATGGATACCTAGACTATGATAAGATCCTCAAACAAGCATGAATAGTGACCTGACCCCCCCTCCCCCCTCCCCCCCCCCCCCCCCCCCATCATCGCTCGTAAAACGCCAATCTGAACAGATCTCAGGTCTGAGATGCTAATGATCCCAGCCCCGTTTCCACGTCTAATCTTCCGACTATTCGGACTGATCTCGCTTCATCCACTCTTCAACCCCAACCCTGATCCTCTGCTCGATGCTCTGGAAGCTATCCAACGCCGGCCGCACATCAAGATGGAATACAGGATTACCCTCTTCGTCCGGAGGAGCAGAGTAATAGTCAATAACATATCGAGTGGTAGTGGTTTTGGTAGTGATACCGTCTGCTGAGGTCGTAGTAGTCGTGGTAGTTTCTGTTCGAGAGTTGGGAGATGTCGTACTCGTTGTTGAAGATGAAGAGGTCGAAGAAGAAGGAGCGGGCGTAGTGGGAGGAGATGTGTTGGTAGTTGGTGTTTGGAGATCAACAGGACGAGTAACTATCCAATCGTGACGATCGAATGGGGGGATAGTACTGTCCAAAGTCAGCTTAAGCCCACATACTAACAGTGCCAAAGCTCACTTGAAACTATCAGGGAAGACTTTGCCTAGCCAAAGATGCATTCTTGCTTTTGGCGAGAGTTCACCTGGTCTGCCTTGGAATCTTGCCAGTTGGGCATGTTCTCCTCTAAGCAATGATCAGTAAGTGATCTCACGCTGATTTCTAATTCTAATTCCGATTCTGACTCTTCCAATTGTTGCTCGTTCGGTACACGTTCAGGATCAACTTACCCAGGTAGACGTTTTTCCCACTTCATGACTTCTTCCCAAGCGCGCTCGTTCAAGAAATTATGAATAGCCACTACCATCTCTATACTTTCTTCTGGTGTTTCCCAGCCCTTCCTCACCAGTGCATTATAGAACTGCTGTGGTGATGGGTAATCCCACGTTTCTCCACCACCTTCCGCACCTTGATCATCATTGGATTTAGGTCTAGGGATAGTCGAAGTTTCTCGATCTGTCGGAAGAGCAATTTGCTGCCCAGGTGCCTTTTCAGTGGTACTGATTCCTAAAGGGATATGATTCAGTGGATTGTATCCACCGTTTGTTGAAGCTGTTTTGGATTCGTGATCGATTGGGCATTTGGCAGGACCTTTTGATTTAGATTCATGATCGATAGGACATTTGGCAGGACCACTCTTGTTGTTATTGCTCAAGGGGGAAGAGGAGGAGGATGTAGGGATAGAAGATGACATGGGACATGATGCGGGTGGACGATGAGATGATGAGGTTGATGGGATAGGAGGATGACCAGCAGGTAATCCAGTGGTATCGGAAGTGTCCGAGGAAGAAGAGCTGCTCGAACCGATGTTCCACCTCATTCTTGAGTGATTGAGTGAGGATTGAGTGAGTGTAAACCAAGACAAAGATGAGATATGGGAAATCAGTCCTTCTTGGGATCGATTCAATTGATGGATACGTTGTCGTTGTCGATCTCTCGTTTCAACTTTTCCAGAACGACGGAGCATTCCAAGTTTCCGCTATATCAGGGGGGCATGAATAAATAAATACAAGACATTCTCTAAATAGGCTTACTACTTGGTTACACGCCTGACAGTATTGGACGCACGCCTTGTAAACAGCATAGACGCGTCGCGACTGTTTCTGTTTCTGTTGTTCGAGCAATACCACCCTAGCCAACATCTTGAAATCAAAGCCAACCTAACCCCCTCTAAGCAGTACTCATAAGAACCGTCAAGCTAGCAGAGCAGGTCTTTTCCAACACACACAAATTCCAACACAAAAACTCGAAAATGTCAACGCAAACGATAAAAACACGACATTACGCTGCACTGTCGTCTCGCTTGAGGGCTTTACAAGGGAATTTGTCAGAGACGGAATCGCAACTTGGTTTATTGGCTGTACATCTTCAAGCTATGGCCAAGTTGGGTATACATAATGGTGCACAGTGAGTGTTACTTTGCATTATGCGCGTTACTTGATTGACATATCTATCTGTCTACCATTCTACCAATCTTCATTTATGATCTATCTATCTATCAAACCATCAAACCATCAATCTACCTCTATTTATCGACCTCTACCTAATTTCTTGCCTAATCTGCTCACTCGACACAACCAATGAAAATCATCCGCTTATATCCACACCACACCCTTAGGTTCATGGCCGTTTCGAGACTGCTTGACAAGGAGTTGGAAAAGGCTGGAGATCAACAACGGCTAGAGGAAGAAGAAGAGGATGCACAAGCGTTGAATGTTCAACAACGCGGTGGAGGAGTAGGAGGAGGAGGAGCAGAGCAAAGTGTGAGGGCATGATTGAGGATTGGGGATTGAGGATTGAGGATTGAGGATCATAGGCTAGAAGGTAGAATGTATAAGGATTGGTCTCTCTTTTATACGCTACAAAGGTGGATTAGACAGATTCTCATGTTGTACTGTATGTATCCATTCGACACTCATTCCAACACTCAAAACAAACACTGCACTTAAAATAAACACTGCTGTACGTGTACCACTCGATGAACGAGCATGTTTATCTCTCCTCTATCACAACCATTCTACCATCACTGCATAGACCTTGCCAGATCCAAAATTAACCCTCAACTTAAAAACCTTCTTATTACTCTCTCTCCCTCTCTCTGTCTACTTGGTTCCGTGCGTAATCTCAACCACCAAGTCACCCTGTCCAATAGAATCACTCTCGCGCACCAAGACCCGCTTGACCTTGCCTGATACTGGAGACGAAACGACTGATTCCATCTACACAGTCCATCAGTTCTGCACTCTTGCTTGTTGGGACTTCCAGGCGAATGGGACAACACTAACCTTCATGGCAGACAAGACACAGAGGGGGTCACCAGCCTTGACGTCCTGACCCTCCTTGACTCGTACATCAATTACAACACCGCCCTACAGACCGCATCAGTATCCGACAGCTACCTAACATTGCAAAAGTTACTGACCATTGGTGAGCCAACGCTACCGGGGTCGCTGGTCGCCTTCTCACGTGCAACATGCTCGATTGCTGCGTTTCGATCAGTGATGACCACGGCTCGAGACTACAACAATCAGCGTCGTCTTTACTGAACCACTGCACTAGCTTACCTCTCCGTTGAGCTCAAAGAAGCATTCTCGAGTACCCTTCTCGGTATTGAGTGGACCAACCGCCAACAGCTTGATGGTCAAAGTCTTGCCCTTCTCGATCGAGATTGTCAATTCCTCTCCAATCTCAGGTTTCGCCAAGAAGTATCGTGTTGGCACAACACTAGAACCATGAGCACGGAGATTGAAGCTGCGCCTTTTTCCCCAACACTCACCTGAGATCACCGTATTTCTCGACAAAGCCTTGGAATTCTTCAAACACCTTGGGGTACATGCAGTAACTTGCCACATCGTAATCCGTAATGTGTTGGCCAAACTTCTCCCTAAGCTCCGCCTTGATCTTCTTAAAGTCAAGAGGCTTCATGCCGATACCCGGTCGGCCGTCTATGCGAGGCTTGTCACGGATAATGTTGGACCGAAGAGGCTCGGGGAAGCCGCCGTACGGCTGACCGAGGAAGCCCTGGAAGAACTCGACAACAGATGACGGGAAGTCGAGGGTAGCAGCTTTGTCAATGACGTCTTGCTTGGATAGCTGGTTGGACACCATGAACTGGGCAAAGTCGCCCACCACCTTGGACGAAGGCGTAACCTTGATGATGTCGCCACACTGAAAGTATCAGCAGCCATATAGTTGTTAGCCGACTCACAAGCTGGTTCGCTTCAATGTACTTCTTCTTGATCTCGAGCCATTGAGTGCCAAGACCAAGTTGTGAAGCCTGGAATTGCAAGTTGGTGTATTGACTTGACATCAGCTACTCGTCATTCATGGAACTCACCCTCCGGGCATCTCGTGATCGAACACACCCGAGTCGGAAGCTCGGACGTTCGCCTCAAAGCAGCCGTAAAGCACTCGGATCTGCGACCAGTACATGTTGAGGGCCTGGATGTTCTCATGCGAGATACCCGTGCCAAGGCCGGTCTGTTCAAGAGCAGAGCAGACGGCACCCATTGCTGGTTGCGAGGTCAGACCGGACAGGTCTGCGAAGACTTAGCACACCACACACACACAGTCGAAGTCTTAAAGAGGTACTTACCATCAATGGCAACGTCAACAACATCGGCTCCAGCCAAAGCACAGGCGAGCATCGACGCAGCGGCGATACCAGCAGTGTCGTGCGAGTGCACGTGGATGGGGAGGTCCGGGTGCGCTTTTCGAATAGCGCCAATGAGGCTGAGTGATATAAGCTCGTAGAACTCTCTTACACCAGGAGACTTACATCTTTGCGGCTTCGGGCTTGAGCAAACCGGCCATATCCTTGATACCCAGCACATGGATACCTTCGCCAACCAGCTGGTCGGTAAGGTCCAGGTAGTACTGCAAGGTGTACTTTGTGCGCTTGGGGTTGGCGACATCACCCGAGTAGCAAATGGTGCCTTCGACGACACCGCCGGCTTTCTTGGCTGCATCGATACCCAGTTTGAGGTTCTCAAAGTAGTTGAGCGAACTAACAAATGAGCTTGACTCTCAACAAATAAGTGCAAAGCTCACTCGAAGACACGGAAGATATCAAGACCCGCCTCTACCGCCTTCTTTGAGAACTCGTAAATGGCATTGTCACTGTAGCGTCAGCTGAATTCGAGCGGGATAATCCCAGCTCACGGATAAGAAGTGTATCCAACTGCGTTTGCACCTCGTACCAAAGCCTGGAGCGGGATGTTGGGAACAAGTTTTCGCAGGGTACGCTGAGAACATTAGGAAGGATACAGTATCAAGCAAAGAGCAGCTCACAAGCCTGTCCCATGGATCCTCGTACAAGAAGCGCATGGCAACATCGAATGTCGCACCACCCCAGCATTCCAACGAATAGGCATTCTGCAGCGCGTGACTGGTCTCCTTTGCAATGTTTGCCATATCGACAGTCCTCATCCTGGTCGCAAGGAGCGACTGGTGAGCGTCTCGCCATGTGGTGTCCATGATGAGCTGAGAGGGTCAGTCGGGTTCTGTCAATTCACAGAGATCCACTCACACAGCCCTTGTAGGCCCGGATGGCTTTGGCAAACGCCTCGGGACCCTCTTTGACAATGATGTTTCTCCAACCCGTTGTGCACGATTCGCTGGTATCAATGATCTTGCTAGAGTCATTGACATCCCTGATTTGCGGGATGATCGCAGCAGTCTTGAGTCCCGGTTCACCCATCTGACCAGCGATGGAGGAGCCATTGACAGAGATATCTCCGAGGTAGGCCAACAACTTCTGAGCTCGGTTCTGCGAATGAACAAGTTTGAAGAGATCGGGAGTGTCATCGATGAAGGTCGTCCAGGTCTTGCCGGATTCGAAGACTGGGTGAGTAAGAAGACGAATGAGGAAGGGGATGTTGGTCTGTCACCGTCAGCTGTACATCGACCATCGTATCATAGTTCAGCTGACTTTAACACCCCGAATACGGAACTCAACCAACGCTCGGAGCATCTTGCGCCTAGCAACCTCGAATGTTGCACCGCTGACCGAGCACTTGACCAAGAGCGAGTCGTAGTGGGGCTACAAAGATCAGCTCAGCCTCAAGCAAGTAACATACAGTGATCTGGGCACCCGCATATCCCGAGCTGGCATCCAGTCGGACTCCATTACCACCTGCCGATCGGTACACCTCGATCTTGCCGGTATCGGGCTGGAAACCTGCAGCAGCATCCTCGGTTGTGATTCGGCATTGAATGGCGAATCCTCGTCGGTGGATGTGCTCCTGAGTCAGACCGAGCTGCTCAAGAGTGACACCTGCGGCGATCTGAATCTGAGCAGCAACGATATCGATTCCAGTGATCTCCTCTATAACGAATCAGCTGATAGAATAGGACAGTGAGGAGGAAACGGACCAGTGATGGTGTGCTCGACTTGGATACGGGGGTTGATCTCAATGAAGTAGTGCCTGCCCTGCTGGTCGACCAAGAATTCGGCGGTACCTGCGTTACGGTACTTGACAGCAGCAGCAAGTTTGAGCGCATCGCTGAGGATGGCTTGTCGGATGGACTCGTCGAGATGAGGAGCGGGAGCGATTTCGACGACCTGGATTATGAGCTGTGCTTCAAATGTGAATAGCTCTTAGCTCACTTTCTGGTGTCGCCTCTGTACGGAACAGTCTCGCTCAAAGAGATGGACACAGTTGCCTTCTCCATCAGCCAAAAGCTGTACCTCGATGTGTCTTGGGTGGTCCAAGAATCCTACTCGTCAGGTCACGATACCAAGCGATCAACTCACGTTCAATGAATACGGTACCATCACCGAAAGCGCTCTTGGCCTCGCTGACAGCACGTTCAAAGTTCTCCTTGAAACTCTCTTGATCCCTCACAACACGCATACCACGGCCACCACCGCCCATAGCTGCCTTGATGATGACTGGGAAACCGTATTGCTCGATAAAGGCAGAAGCCTTGTCGTACGATTCAACGGGACCAGGTGTTCCAGGTACGACGGGGACGTCAGTCTTCATGGCGAGGGTTCGAGCTTTGGTCTTGTCTCCGAGGGCATCGATAGTCTCGGGACGAGGTCCGATAAAGGCGATACCTGCGTCTTCGACCTTTTTGGCGAACTCGGCGTTCTCAGATAAGAAACCGTATCTGCGAGGAGTGTCAGATATGTACACGATGGGTCATGAGGAGATGAGTCAAGACGGGGACTCTTATGGGGAGAAAAGTTTTCAAGACGGGTGATAGAGAACAAGGCAAATCGAGATATGGATAGAGAAGTTCGGACTGACCCAGGATGAATCATGTCTACTTCGTGCTCTAGCGCGAGCCGGATGATATCGTCTTGTGCCAAATATGCGCCGACGGGCGTGAGACCTTTACCGACTAGGTACGATTCATCGGACTTGTACCTGTGTGCTCCCATCCGATCTTCGTACGAGTAGATAGCTACAGTGGACATAGCGAGTTCGTGGGCCGTACGGAAGACACGGATAGCGATCTCGCCACGGTTGGCTACGAGGACTTTCTTGAGCGGTCCAGAGTGGCCAGCTTGTTTCCTTCGAAGGTTGTGGATGCTAGGTGAGGTGTGAGCTTCATCTTCCAGACAAATTCCATATGAGAAAGGAAAGAAATGCAGAACAGGTCGGATAGATTGTAGGTGTAGCGGTCCAAGGAGAAAGAAAGGGGGAGAGAATTGACTTACGTAGGATTATTACTGAGAGAGGGCGAAGAAGGGGTACTGGGTAGAGAAGTATCAATACCCAGGTGAGATACCCATGCTTCGATCTGAGAATGTGTCGAGGGCGGTACATGGGTATACGAGGTGATATCGATGGGATTAGGAGAAGGAGGGCGGGAGACGAAGACATTGGCCATTATTATTGTCGACGAGTGACAAGTGAGAGAGAAGGAGAGTACAGAAAGAAGAGAAAACAAGACGTCAGCGTGTATACTTGTACGATTCACGAGCTATGAAATCGTGCTAGACGACTACTCTGACTCTACATCCCATCCCGTGACGACGACAAAGGATGCCATGTAAAGGCCCGGTACGCCGAGAAGCACAAAAAACGACAAACGTGCGTATGGCATGATATTCCATTGTGGCTTCCACAAGGTTTCATCATAGCACGACAGACAGATTGATACTCACGGGTGTTTGAATTTCTGCCATCTTGATGATTTATGTCGAGGCGATTGATCGTCGTTCTCTTGGCGGAAAAGGAAGGAGAATGTTGGTGTTCACTCTATCCCACAAAGAACCGGCGCCGGTGAATCGATCTGACAGGCTTTAAGACCCAAAGGATATCTTCAACAGTATTGAACTGCAGAGGATAAAGGGGAAAGGGTTGTAGAGAACCAAAAAGAAACGAGTTGTCACTCTACCGCTGACCCAGGACTCGACTCGGCCAAAGGGGAAAAGGTGAATGACGAACGGGAACAAATTGCGGGGTTCCGCCAAATTACCGGCTCTCAAGCCTTTCCAACCAATCACACACAGTAAAGATAAGAGGAGCACCACCAATGAAGATCGAGCTAAAAACTGGGAGGAAAAGAGGGGGTTGAACAACAAGCCTTTCCTCCCAGTAAACCTTGACATGTATTCATAGCTCCAGTGGTGACAGCCAACAGCCCAAGAGAACCGACCAAAGCCGATGGTCGATCCCATTCATAGCTCGGCAGAAAGTCATGCCTTCACCTAGAGCGGCTATTAAGTTGTCTCCGGCCCGCGAACCGTGGTTTGCCGTTTCCGACGGGGTATCCGAAATCGATGCATAGGTATGATTTGATGCATGAACATGCGCTCTAGATGGTAGTATGGGCTACTCAGACCTCTTGTAGGATCTTTGGTTGTGCAGCTCAAGCCTTTTTAGGATCTTGTCCCAATCCAGCGGCACTATATTCATCAACATATGCGAGTGAAAGGGAAGGAAAGAAAACGACTGACTGATTAGTAGCAACTTGAATTGCCCGTGCCATTGTTGATCTCACACGACCGTCCTCCAGCGTAAGCAGACCAGCGATAGTACATCCACCGGGCGCTACGATAATAAGCACGAGATCGAGAGCTTGACAGTCGAGTGAACTCACTCGTTACGCTATCTTTCAGTTGTGCGGGGTGTAAACCAGCATACAAAGCCATTCTAGCAGCACCCTGCATTGCTTTACGATACCGTCAACGAACATGTCTTTATTGACGATATGAACTTACTCTGCGCAGCCAGCTCCAAAGCTTCAGCCCTTGGTAGACCCATCATGACACCTCCATCCGCCATAGCCTCCAATACGAGGGCTACGAAAGCCGGCCCTGAACCCGCAACGGCCGTACATGCGTCAAAATGCTTCTCGTCCAGGAAGCGACAGCGGCCACACGAGGTGAAGATGGCAAGGATGAGAGCGCGGGATAGGGGGTCGCTTAGTGGAGTCACGACTGTCATTCCTTCTCTTATCTGGAGTGAATCAGTATATGATAGTACGACCAGATGTACGCCCAGAATGATGTTTGGTCACACAACAGTTGTAGGGCCACCGGTAAGAGGAGGGTGTGATGATACCAACGCGATATGGGGTAAAGCGAGAAAGCTGGAAAGCTGTGGCATGACTCACCTTGCAAGGAGTATTGGGCATAGCGCGAACCACTTTGGTACCAGCCGGTACCCAGGATTCGAGTTGAGCAATTGTGACACCCGCACAGATTGATACCACGAGCTTGCCATCTATAGCATCGCTCATGCCTTGTTCGGCGAGAATGAGTTTTGCGATTTGTGGTTTTGAGCTGAGGGGTTGAGTAAGCTGAATAAACATTGCGTAGGTGTAGACGTAGGAGTTGGCAGTAGTCTGCTCTCGCTTCAATTGACAACGAGGTGGTTGCTTGCTTCGTTCCTTGATTTACTCACTGAGACTCACCAAATGAGAACCACATCAGCATCTCTAACAGCGTCCACATTCCCCTTGCCAGCCCTAACCTCTACTCCAGTCCCTAGACCCCCCATAGCACCAAACACCTTTTTCAACTTGCGTCCCGTCTCTTCTCGTCCAACAGTAGCGATAAACCGACTTGGTAGAGCTGCATCGGGAGCATCAAGGAACTGTGATGCTGTTGGAGTTGAGATTCCGCTTGGAGGTTCGTTGGATGTGTTTTCCGCGGTGGAAGAAGTCGAGTTTGAGCCGTTGGATTGTTGAGAGCGAGTTTCCAGCGATGTTAGGACACCTGAAAGGATCGCTATTCCCATGGTACCGCATCCTAAGAGCGAACTATCAGAACCAAGAAGGACGAAAGGCAGCACGGCATTAAGAGGAGGAAGGAAGGGTGTATGGTGTTGGTGATAGGGAGCAAGGAAAGGAGAACGGAGAGGAGACGTACCGAGGACAGCGAGTGTGTAACCCATCTTTTATTCACTGCGTGTATGGTATCTAGTTGGCGATGGTGAGTGGGAGATGGCCTCAGTGCTGATCCAGAAGATTTAGAGCAAGGTTGACAAGTTAAAGTGCGTTTTATCTATCTCGAGTCGCCATGGATTTTTCAGTATCATCCCGGAGATCGCCGGCGGCAAATTCGGCGTTGCCGATCGGGCTTTTTGGGTGGGTTGTTCGCCGATCCAGTCAAGTCTTGACTTTTGCCAGTACGAGTACGAGTACTTCTTAATACCGCACTTGTTTTTAGTTTTACTTGCACGATGTCCACATCTTCGATCCGTGATACTACCGCGTCTTCTTCTTCATCTACTGTACGTCTGTCGGTGTTTCATGTCGTCTTATCACTTTGACTAACAAAAAGTACCTAGGTCACCAGTCCTTACCCACCAATCATCAAAGGCGCTTCACTGCTCATTGCGTACCGACTGGAGAATCGTCCAGTACTCTTAATAGGAGGTGGAGCCGTAGCTGCTGGACGTCTTTTTTTTCTTCTTGAATCAGGTGCACATGTTACTCTGGTTTCACCCCGATCAGGCCTTGATCCGTCAATCTTATATCGAATCGAAACTTCAAACACGTCTGATATCACCTATCACGATCGATATTTCCTAGGTCGATCTGATCCTTTGAACGTATCGGACTACGCCATGGTCTTGACTGCCATTGACGATAACCCACTCTCTTACGAGGTATACGAATCATGTCGAGATGAAAGAGTGACAGTAAACGTTGCGGACGTACCGCCAAAATGCGATTTTTACTTCGGTGCTCAACTTCGTCAAGGTCCTTTACAAATCATGATATCGACCGGAGGCATGGGCCCAAAGATAGGTGCAATGGTCAGAGATATAGTCAGGAAAGCCATACCGGATAATATTCAAGAGGCTATTCAAGGTGTCGGAGCCCTTAGGACAGATTTGAGAAAACGAGCTCCAGGTGTTGGAGGCGACTTGGGGAAGAAAAGAATGGAGTGGATGATTGGCATATGCGATAAGTGGGGTTTGGGAGATATGGCCATATTGAGCAAAGACGACATTAGGACTAAAGTCTTGGACCAAGGTTGGGATAAAGGGAAAGTCGTCGGACCATCAGATGTGGGTGTTGGAGGCAAGCCCAAGAGCTCAGACGGCTTGGTGAGCTTGCTTGGAGGTGGACAAGTCGTTGCCGGAGCCAGTGGCCTCCTCGGTGGTCTGGCGATTGGCATAGTAGGGACATTGATTTACCTGCGTCATGCGCGGTGATCGAGACATGAACGGGGATCAAGACATGGCGGTGACCACGGTAAACTCGACACCCGCGACATTCAAGATGATTCTCGACATTCTCGGGTACAAGAAACCACTCGCGGCGACCACGAATTACTCTCCCCTACAGGGATTCCAAAGTCAGTGGACTGCTGGGCAATCTGTATCTCTGTACTACCTTCCACAGCCGCGGTGATACATCTCAACTGTTTAGATTTCTATAATAATGAGATAATTATATGGTTGTACAACGCTGTCTCATCTCAGCACCTGATCACCTCCTCCCCCTTTCAATGATCTGGACACCTACAGTGATCTGAATATCTCAAGTAGATTGAGTGACCGCTTTGACCTCTGATTCACGATACAACTTGTGGTCGTAAATGTACTGAATGACGCTATTTGGTAACAGGTATCTGATGACATCGAATTAGTTTGGATGGCTCATTGAAGTGAAACAACTCACTTGATACTCATACCTCTACGAACAAAGAGTCGGACTTTAGTAGATGAAATGTCGTTGTAGATGAGTTGCTTGATGACGATTACGTTACGTCTGTATCTTGAGTAAGCGAATGAAAGAGTGAAAGAGTGAAAGAGTGAAAGAGTGATAGAGTGAAAGAGTGAAAGAGCGAAAGAGCGAAGAAAGTGATTTGATTTAATTTGAGCAACAAGAGAAGGACGAGGGATAAGACTAGGGCAAGATTGAACTGAATTTGATGGACATACCTGTGATGATACAATATATCATGTGATAAGAGGAAAGCCCAAACATCTGATCCAGCGCGCTCAACGATCAAACATCCAAATCGTCCCAAAATGATATGAAGCTAATTAATAATCCATCAGCTCAAATCTCCATCTCTCTCCATCACCATCACCATCTCTATCTCGCCCTCTTTTCATCGCTAGAGTACTCACATCGGGTTCACTCCAAACTCCTGGTTCACCAAAACTTTCAATCAAATCACCACCAGCCAACAACATGATTTTAAATCTTCTTTTCTTTCCATCACTCATTACGATGCCTCCACCTTGACTATTGAGCATCTCGTCGAAATGTTCCAATACAACGGCTGTACGTTGATATTCAGATTGTCCAGCTTCCCACGGATCAACCATCAGCCAAGTAGAAGTATGTTCTACTGCTAATTCGCACATTCGTACTCTGTGTACTGCTGGTGCTAAACCTGATTTCTTGTAGTATGACGAAACGGGTGAATAGTATCCTGCCATTATTTCGTACGTCTGTGATTCGAGGATCTCGTCTTTAGCCATTTCGAACATTCGTAAATGGAGATAAGTTGGAGGTGAAAATGATCCACATGCGACTAGGTTTTTCTGTCAACATATATTCGAAAATACAGCGGTATAGTTGAGCTCACCAATAACGATAGGTATTTTTGATTCGTCTGAGGTAATCAATCGTCAGCGTAAGAAAAAAACATAGAGATGAAAAAGGATGTTTAGACCTAATGCTCACCTTTCATAGTAGTTCGTAAACGATGCCGTGGGAAACCGTATTGTCCAGCTTCACCACCTGCACCTCTAAGATACGCTTCTGTTGATCCCTCCGCCTGAGGTGCACTCTCATCCAGATCTGCTTCTCCATCGTTCAAGCCATTCAAAGCGTCATAACCAGTCTCTCTATCCCTGCTCTTTTCACTCTTCTTCCTAGATAGCTGAGCCGAGCCTTCTCCAATAGTTTCCTCTACATCAAAAGGAGCCTCTTCACTTTCAGTAGGTGAGACCTGGGTTGTCCTTGGATCTACCAATGGTGGTGAATCGCGTCCGAGACTAGGAGGTGTATGATACAGTTCTTCAGCGGTTGATGGTGGTCGACTATCAACTGGTGAAGGGGGATTACCGAACATATAACCAGAGACGAGTCTCCTTGAACGGGATAAAGAGATATTTTCGTCGGTATTGGAAACTTCGCGATGATGACCTCCTTGTTGTCCTTGGGGGTCGATAAGAGGACTACCAATTCGTATTGGCATAGGCGCAACCATATTTGATACGGAAAGGTCGACTTCCCTTGGAAAGGTAGTCATTTGAGTGACCTTTTGAGCCGACTGCGAACTAGTACCGAAAGGACGGGCTTGCGGTCGAGGAGGGAGTGTCTGAGAATCATCTAAAGATAGATATTCAGGTTCGGGATTCGCAACAATACCAGCGCCATTGAATGGTGGACTATGTAAAAAAAATCATCATCAGTCAGTCTAGTCGAGTAGTCAAGGTATAAAGTATGCAATCAAGAGCTCACGAATCATTATGAAAACTATGTAGACCCATAGCAGGCAAAACAGGAGCGGGGCTCTTGAACCCGTTCGAAGTCATTTTTGATTGTAGGCCAGAGCAGAATTGAAACTGGCTGGCCAGGAGACGAGAAAATACCCCCCTAGCACCGGTGGAGCGTTGTGATTCGAGCCAAGGCTGAGACTACAGGGAACCGCAGTTCACTTTTACAAGATGATCTTTTGGGTTTCAAGATTTATAAACAAGATTGTCGGCCACTTCTATACAACAGTCACCGACTGGATACACTGAGTAGTGGAGAGTTGATTGACAATGCCTAAAGATGGTGTGGTTGAAAGTCGTATGCTCGACTCGGACGACCAGCCGACTTTTACCGCTTGGGCAGGTGAATGAATACTTTTGATTTGATTCCGGTTGTGGAATCTGGAAATCTGGAATCTCCGGTTGTTATGACGAGTCACGAGTGATGGCGACAACCGGCCGACACACCTTGTCTGGACTCTGGTTTTTTCTCGGCCATGCACAATCTCCGGGCGGACTTTGTCATTTGCCCATCGTGTTGTGGTTGTTGCGATACTCGAAAGCCGCGAGCGGCCTAACTACTGGCTGCCGTGGTAGGTTATATGCCACGACTGGGACTGTGATGAAGGGTCAAGGCGAGAAAGTCAGCAAGGCGCCGATCAATGGTTTCTGCCTTTCCTGTGGACGGCTCATGCGTATGCATTCACATCCTCTCACACGGTCAGTTTTATTCTCTGATCGGCTCTTCCATGTAGCGAGTGATAGTCGCGCGGACCCTACTCCTCGTAAATACTGTTCATCATCTTGTCGAGCACAAGCACACGATAAACGTTTGTCTCCTATCCGCCTCGAGCTGGCCAGAGTATATCACCTCCATCTCACTTCTCGACCACAAGGGAGCGTTGCCCTGTGCTCGGAAGTAGAGGGTGCTGTGACATTTCCGGAGACGGTGGAACCGTCGCAGCGACGTGAAGAAGCAAGACGAGCTGCAAGGAGGTTGGTCAATTTTGGCTTTACGTCTCAAGGTGTCGAGGAGGAAAAGCCTGTAGAGGCGGTACAGGATCGGAAGGTTGTGGAGGGAAGCTTTGCCAAGGGTGAGTGGGGGATACGATGGGCTGAGTAGTGTACCACATTCGAGCATTCAGGCAAATATTAGTGTTGTACCCTATGGCAAGCTCCAGTTTTCATGCATTATTCCAGTTTTCATGCATTATTCCAGTTTTCATGCATTATTGTTTGAACTCGAGAATGAAGCGCAGAGTACGTCCTATGAGTCGCTCAGGTTTACGGGCGAAACAGGTTTACGGGCGAAACGACCATCTTCACTCCTGACATCCAACATTAATTACATAGAGAAGCGTACCAAGGGCCACGTCAGAAGAATGCCACGTCATGACCTCCACCGGTCCGGCAAAGCATACTCTACACTACGAGTACTCCATTGATAATCTCACACATTCTACCTCTATAGTCTTGGTTCTCTGTAGGGTGAAGTCGGGACAATCGTTCCGTACCACCACCATCATCGTCCAGGATGTCGCGTACGACTGAACAGATGGCTGCGTTAGAACAGCTCTGGGCCGTTACGGCTTCAGAAACGACTGCGTCGCGTGATCGGGATGAACGTCTACTTCGAGAGAATGGATGGGATGTTCAAGTAAGTTGGTATTTCCAATTCCAACTCTTCTGAATCAAGCCTCCAAATCGTGCTTCTCACATCATTTCTCCCAAGTCAAGCCTCTTAATCATCCCTCCCACATTCATCCACTCTCCAAGCCTCACAATCATCCTACTCACATGAACAATAGAGATTCAGCTGACCTTTGATGACAGAGTACTATTGAACAGATCTTCACTATGAATGAACGCCCACCTATCACTAGTGGTGGCCCATCTCGGCCTGCACAGATGGAAGTCGAGGATGATTCCGATACGTTTGCACCTCGGCCGCCTAGTGGGTCGAGGCGATTATCTGGTTCTCGGCCTCGTCATAGACCTGGGCCAGTAGGGACAGGATTGGGAGTACTGGGAATACTTTATTGGCCTGTATCGCTGTTGTGGAGTGTGGTAGGCGGAGGCTGGTACTTTCTCAGTAAGTGTAGTGATACCTCGAGACTCCAGAAACCTCGACATTACGGCTGCGGACTGAAGCTGATATATACTTGTTTTTCTTTTAGTTCGGACATTCATGCCTTTATCGTTCTTACCATACTTACCGCCCTTCCTTCGCCCACCTTCACTAGCCGCCTCGTCTCCCCGAATCTCATCCTCCCGTGACCCTCTCACTCAATCTCTAGACTTCATTCATGACATCTCATCATTCACTGGCTGTTCACCTGCCGATGGTACTCTTCCGGACTTTTACGAAGGTGGTTACCGCGACTTTCTCACTCATGTGCGTAAAGAAGGAAAAGTAGGATTGGTGCTCTTAGTGTGTGGGGAACACGAGGACGATGAGGAATTCAAGCGGGATGTGTTGTGTGATAGAGAGTTTGTGAGGTGTTTGAAAGATAAGGAGATCTTGATCTGGGGTGCGGATATCCGTAGTAGAGAGGGATACCAAGGTGGGATTCTTTCTCTTTGTCTGGCTCTATCTTTTTGTTTTGTTTTTCTTTCTCTTCCATCTTTTTCCCTCTGTCTTTCGCCTGTATGTAGACTGGACTGATGCTGACTCTGATTAGTGTCACAGACGTTATTGACGACCACATACCCGGCGTTAACGTTCGTCACTCTAGTGGCAGGAGTGAATAATTCTGTATCTTCACCTAAACTATCAATCCTCACGACGATCTCCGGACCACCATCAACGACTACCTCTGCAGCGTCGTTGATCCAAACAATAACCACATCGGTCCTTCCTCGCGCTACACCATTCCTCACTCGACTTCGTAGAGAACGATCAACATTAGCAGAAGCGAGACATCTCCGCGAAGAGCAAGATCGAGCTTTCAGAGATGCCGAACGACGGGACCGCGAACGTATGGAAGCTCGTAAGAAAGAGGAAGAACTGGAAAGAATCCGCAGTGAACGTGCCGAACGAGAAGAGAGGGATCGAATCACCAAGATTGAAAAGCGCAGAATATGGAGAAAATACGCAAGGAAAAATCTACTTTCTCCATCATCATCATCATCTTCAGGAACAATTCGAGTAGCGTTAAGAACACCATTCAACAATCAACGTAATATTCGACATTTCAAACCTTGTTCATCGACAAGAGAACTATTCATATATGCTGAAACTTTGTTGATTCCCGATTCTGAAGATCCATCCAACGATCCAGATACGCCTCCAGAAGATTATGAGCCCGAATTCGATTTCAGAATAGTCACTAGTTATCCGAGAAAAGAGGTAGAACTGGTAGATGACGATGGCGAAATCATGTGGGATCTAGTAAAAGGTGCTGGGGGAGCACTGTTTGCTGAGAAATTAGATAATGGGAATTGGGGTGCAGATCAACAAGCACAAGATGAGAGTGATGAAGAGATAGTAGAATAGAGTAGACGAGTAGGAGTATATCTGTGGTAGGGTGTTGTGGTTGTTGGGGGTTGGACCGAAACAATGATTTGTCAATGCATTTTTACATACTCGTATTTCACGAGGCCTTGGCTCCTTGAGCAGATAGGATGGTTGAACAGCTGCACTAGATTGACCAAACAGAGCACAGCACGACTTTGGGTAACAGTATCATCGAGACAATCGACCACAACAAACAATTGATACATGCATTTTTGAATGAGTTTAACAGCAATCACACCCCAATACAATGGACCTCACGTCTCAGCATATACAGACGCACGCACGCAAGCAAGCAAGCAAGCATGAACAACGAATGCAATGGTCAGTACCATAATGTGATACTCGCTTCGAAAGAGTTAACTCTACTCGACAAGAGTCAACTCTTTGGTCCTGTTCCTAGCGTACACGTCCTTATATCTGTCCCAGATCCTATCGAAGCCCAAATAGGATCAGCATAGATCACCTACATTTATTCATTGAGATTAAGGAAACTTGCCGCATCAATTCTTCAATATACAATTTCTGAGTCTTCTGTACGACCTCATGTGACGGATTCGGGTCCCTCGTCACTGATATAGGTTTCCCGACTGTCCCACCGTTAACTTTTCGTCCGTGCTTCGAGTTCCAAAGAGGTAAGTATATGGATGACTTACTGACGGAAACGATTGGATGTCGGAATGGCTGAAAACAACATCAGTATGGTATATAATAGATCAGACATGGGATTGGGACAGATTTGCTACGTACCATTAGCCCGTAGTTGTCTGAACAGAAGGAACCGTATCAGTATGTTCCTCCTATAACCTCGGATACCAGCTTGACTTACAGTTGAACAAGCTGCAGCAATATGATCAGCGCGACCGCTATCGACGAGACTTTTCAATCGACTCACCCTCTACCATAGAATAGCGGTAGCGTAAACCCAAATATCTTCTGAAACCGTTTTTGAACTTTGTACACGATTGATCCTTTCGCATTGGCTCTTTGGCCCTACATGAGCTTTGGTCCAAGTTTCCAAGATAATCATAAATCAGGCTAAGAGAAACTCACAATTGCTCGTAGATCTGACAGATCCAGCTCAGCCGACGGTTTAAAGTTGTTGTTGGATCGACTCACATCATTTTCTCCAAAAGAAAACACAGGTACTAAATCCGCTCCTTCTCTGATAGCCATCTTGATGAAACCAAATCGTTTCTTGAGTGTGAGATCTGCTGTTCCCGGATGGGCAGAAAGACTTTCAGCCGCACCGCCAATGACGATTGTGATGGCGCTTCCTGGGCCTTGAGCGAGGATGTTGGCGCATGATGGTTTGGATACTGATGAGACGCCGTGAAATAAGAGCAAGTCGCGATAGAAGGGCATCTTGAAGTTGGACTCTGACCACGGTTGTCAGTATTCGAGGGAATCGAGGTAGCTATGAGCAGACTCACCGAGAGTGAGTAGGTGGGGTTTGATCCCTGGGAAGAGCTGAGAAAAGTTGGTCCCTTCAGTAGCAAATGTTGCGAATGCGCCCCTTGGTCTCATCAGACCCCGCATCTGTTCTCAGTACAGAGATCACTTACATCCCAATGATTCCATGAGGATGATATCCAAACAGATATGGTCTATCAGCAGGTAAATCTGCCTCCTGGAGTGACGGATCAGCATAGTTGCAATTCTTGCCAGAGTTGCGACTTTGACAACAAACCTTGACAATACTACAAGGATAGTACTGCGCAAAGTACTTCCATATCGAGCTTCCTCTAGCCCAATGTTTCGGCCTACCACCATGATCTGGCGCACGATCGAACTGGATCCAGATCAAGTACGGGATAAGTACGACCCATGTGGGTGGAAAGGACCTTTATCCGCACAGTCAATATGGGTTTTCAATTTGTTCCAGAAGAGACAAAGACTCACATGAAGAGGAAGAAGAAGAACAGACAAATGGGGAGTAAGAGAGCCCATAAAGCTACTGCAGCAGTTTGGAATCGGCGATGAGGAGGGATATGTAAAGGTGCGAATCTAAGAGGATTTTACCCGGGATCAGCTTCATCTCTCCATCGCAATAAAGTCAATAGGATAGGAAATTCACTTGATTTCAACATTCTTTGAGATGTGTTCTCGTAGATCATCGAGTTTTAAACTACTCATCAGAGGTGATCTTATCCTCTCTTTCATTCTTTCAAATCCAGATCCTCTTCCTTTTCCCGCATCCTTCTTTGAATTCCCCTTCTTCGAACTAGTCACCGCTGTTTTATCTTCTGTCACATCTTCCTCGACATCCGCTTTCTTCTCTCCTGTTTTCTTACTCTTGCGAGAAATCTTCCGCCGCCTTAGAGTCGGTGTTGCTTGAGCATCCTCCTCCAAAGGACTATTATGACCGGTATTGACTGGAGTTACAGAATTGTCCGAAGTGCTATTATTACTCGATGGATCGGTGGTCATCGTTGCAGATCCGGAATCGAGAAAAGGTATCGGAGGAGGTGATTCTAGTCGATCTGATATATCAGGTAGTGGACTATCATCCAATACAGACGCCATCTTTGTGTCTCCCTTTTCACAACTGGGCACGTCGACCCCGTTTTAGAGGCGTCCAAGAAAGAATAACGTAAACGGCAGTTAGGGGCTGAAATTCAAAGGAATTGAAATGCTACTCTTTCAGTTTTTGACGTCACGGGAACTGAGACAGACCGGACCGAAACCGACGCGTCGGTCCGTTTCTCTAGCGCTCTCTGCCAGCTCGTTTCCCAAGATATTCCATGTAATGCTAGGTATACAAGGCTGGCCACAGCTACAACTAGTCTATATGGAAAGCAAAATGACGAAACGTGATAATAGATCAACGACCAGTGAAGCGGCGTTCAAGATATCGAGTCAAGATGAAGATAATAGCAACCACAGCGAAACCAAGCTCCCATCCCACATCACCTCTATCAAATCATGCCATCAGCTCTTGCAACAAAGAAAACGCGGGTTTTGACTCACGCTCCGCCGATACGTCGGGCAATCCAACCGGTCCACCAAGTCTGGGACATACCAGCTGCAACGACTGGGATTCCCTATCATTCACTCAGTCAGCTCTCAAGGTTCCGCCATGTCAAGATAAAGCGACTCACACAAGCTGCTGCAGCTACCGTGGCAATACCTATTGGTAGTTTGCCTGGGCGATCCCATACTTCAAGTGGATAAGTCTTTCGCGATACGGGTCGACGGAAGACAAGAGGCTCGATCAAGACTGGCGGAATGTAGATTGCTGTCCAATAAGCCAGGACTGACAGAAAGTTTGATAGCGCAGTATAGAAATGCGTAGAGCCGACAATGGCCACTGGAAGATAAATTGCTGAAACGACAAAGGCGAGAAAATATCGGGGAACTATGGTTACGTGAGTTGAAGTGCCGAAGATATAGAGAGATAGAAACTCACCTCGGACCAGCCATGGAATGGCGACTTGGCCACTGAGACCAGCACTATAGATCGTAGGTGCGGTGTTGGCACAGACACTAAAGCAAAACATGACCATGACGAATCTCGCGGCATGTCCCGAACCAGTCATAGCGAACAAAAGGTTGGGAGTTCCGATAGCAGCGGCGTCGTTCCATGCGGGGATGGAGAAAGCTGCAAGCTGACATGCGGCTCCAAAGATCTGGATGAGGACGATAGGTACGAAGAGACCGACAAAGACGCATAGGAACAGTTTAACTCGAGATGTATGCGGTGGGAGTGACGTAGTCTGCGATTCAAATCAGCATTTTGGCAGGGATAGAGAAGGGTGAGGGGACTCACGAAATCACTGGCGAGACTACCATAACTGATTGTGAATCCAATCAAACTGGCTCCATACCCTAAGACACCGCTAGCAGTGACAGCTGTGGCAGCCTTGGCGATATCGTTGGTGGCGAACTGCAGTTTCGAACCAGTTACTCCGGCAAGTGCGATGAAAAGGACGAGGATGATGGGGAATGAAGCGAGGGATAGAATATGAAGTGCTCCAAGACCGACGAATGACAGCTGCGTAGACGGTCAAGTCAGTACGAGTTAAGCGATTATTCGGAGTGGAGGCAGAGTAAGAGAACGCACCAACAGAGATATAATCGCCACAACGACAATCCCAACTGACCAAGACATTGAACCTGCCGATGCCAAGCTCAAACTTTGTCCACCAAGAATCACAACAAGCGATAAGAAGCCCATTTGAGATATGGAATTGACAAGTCCGATGATCATTGCTGGTACGTATCTAGGACACTCGTCAGCCCTTTCGTTCTCTTTGCTTCTCCGGTTCCCTCATATCGATTCGAAGTACAAATAGGGAAGAGCAGCGAGGAAAATGAATATTCACTCACCCAAGCGCAAATCTAGCTTGTACCATTTGTCTCATCCCGGTCCTGGGGCCATTACAAGCCAAATATGCTGGGGGGAGACAAGATAAAGCGGTGAAGAAGATGATACAGAGTACAGAAGCCTTTAGGTCGAGTCCGAATAGCGTTGGCCCGATCATTCCTTCGGAAAACTGCAGCTCAGAGTCAGACCTTGCCCAAACCGTCGTCGGTTCTGATACGGTGGGAAGAGTAGAGTACCGAAAGATTCAAGGAATAGACGTGGGAAGAAACTCACAGTGAGGATATTCGTATTGAATGCTGCCCATAGTGTGAATTGAGGCAGATAAGACCAGGTAGATAAATCTTCTCGTTCCTATATATATATACATTAGCCATACATCTATGAATCCTATCTCATTTCATCCCATCCTTCCTCGCCCATAATCATCATCGTCCTATCCTAAAGAAAGACGAGACAAACTTACATCTTCAGGTCTAGGTACTATCCCTCTCTCTTCAACACCATAATGAACCAATAAATCTGTTACCCGCCTTATCATTCCTCTGAATCCTCTATAATCCCTTTGATTTCCAAATGGATCATACCCATACATCCCAGCTTCTGATCCTAATCCTAGTTCAGGTGCTCCTCCTGATCCTTCTTCCAGATCGAGATCTGTCACGGGTAGATGCGATTTCGATTCAACGTCGTTCATCGTTTCGACAATTTATAGAGATACCTCGTACAGGCTCTTTCAACACTAACCGAGGATTATAGACAGTTGCTACTTGAAGGTTAAGAAGAGAAAAAAATACATGTTCAACGTTCGAGTCGATAAACCACCCCCCCTCATTCCCAAAAAAAAAATCAGATCGGCGCGGTCCGAAGCGTCACTTTTGGTGCCTTTCGAATTCAAATTAGCTTCCGTTGTCCTCTTTCTCCTTTTTAAACAGCATGTATGGATCAATTTACATGCATTCCACACAAGATAAAGACATATGTGGCCATATCAGGCATGATAAAATTGCATATGTACTCTACGTTTCAACAAATCAACTCCTTTGCCCCAGAACTACCATCAAACTGAAGAGAATCAGCACAAAGGAGGACTTTAGAGGAACTAGAATGTCTCTCAGAGCAGCCAAGCCCCACTCTGCAGTCAAAGGACCCTCCAAACCTCCAAGGATGCTCCTAACAGCTGCTCAAAGCTGTTTAAACTCACAAAACATGCTGCCAAGAGCTTATACAGCACCCAGCAGCATGCCTTTCTCTGCAGGAGTCCTTCTCAAGCATGAGGTCATGATTTTGTGGGGTCAGGAGAGGAAAGGATGGTATGGAATGGCAGATTGATGGATTATGATTAAGGTGGGGACAAATTAAAGGATCGACTCACCATGAAAATTTGCTTCCGTTTCCATCCGCTGATCGGGGCGTCAACGATATTCTGGGCTGGTATATGGAATGGATGTTACTCACTGATTGACAATAAACGACACGGTACGTACCGACAGTGAAGAGGCGTAGTCATGATGTAACAGGAACAGAAGTATTAGATGGCCTGAGACAGGTCAGCCACACCAAACATTCAGCGAGTATTCAAGCAAGCAGCTCACCCCGCTGAACGTGGCCGCAAAGTCGTCGGCCGCGACAAACTCTATCTGTACATGGAATAAGCAGTGCTGGTGTGCAGACAAAAGGGGACTTGCCGATCCGCCTACTCGTTCTCTCATCTCTCGGTTCAACGAAACCTCGCCGACGTAGATATATCGCCTGTAAGGCAAGATATGTGGTCTTGCCCTCATGGCTGCCAAGTCGGCGATCTGGCTTTGCTCAATATCGAGCAGGTTCAACTCGATGGGCGATCTCGGGCGTATCGAAGGGTCCCGAATAAAGCTTTCGGGTGTCACGCCCTGACAAAGATCCACAATATCTCCAAATTCTCGTTGTTCCAGGATTTTGTGCAGCCAGCTCGTCCACGCTGCACACGCTTCTGGCCTTTGCACTGAGGGTGGACAGCAAGAAATCGCGAGACCCCCGCCTGTTGTAGCCGTCGAGCCCGATAGCTCCAAGAGGCCTTGATCCATAAATAATGCTCGAGACAATGTATCAAAAGCCTTGATCGGATCCGGACAGCGACTTTGGTATCATCAGCTACGCAAAGACGATCAGGGGTCAGTCTGTGCTTACATTGTGTGCTGCCACGATTGATTGGCCCACTCGACTACAGCAGGCAAGATATATGCTCCCCAAGTCTGTGCCGCAGACCTCAACATCTTTAAGATTTCGGCAAATTTGTCGGGCCAACGCAGGATGAAGGTCGGAGAAAAGGTTACCAGACCACCTGTCGACCAGATCTGTCCAATAGGATAATCTCGTGTGGAGAGCTGCAATGCAGGACCAACAGCGTAGAAGCGAGTCCGACGAGGAAGAGCAGAACGGAGACGGGTAGACCGAAGGGAACGGAGCATCTTGGCGTTTGTGATGATCATGAAGTCTGGTGGATTGTCCCCAACCGCTTCACCCACATTGACCTGCTTGAAACATTTTGTGATGGCTTGATGTAGCAAGTCGGTAGGTCCAGTAGCGTCCGGGTAGATAAGGCCAGTCTTCCCTCGCAAGGTTTGCAAGAAAGCAGGACTCAGCCCATAACTGTCAAGCAACGTCGTCGGATTCGCGTTGATTGTCGGGATTTCGTCCATTTTCGTAGCATTCAGATCGGCCTTGACGGGATTGGGAAGTAATGAACCGGACGATGTGGTGGTCATAGGGAGCGCCACGAGAAGGATAATCAAGCTCAGTTCCTCTAGACGCCAGTCTCCAAGTCCCACGTGACTCAGATCGACTTGGTTGGAGGAAACGAGCACAACGGCATGGTGCGAAGTAATTTCACCCTGCATCGAGCTCTCCGTGTACGTCACGTAAATCTTGCTGGGTCAGCACTTTCAAAGCTATGATATGAAAACAAACCTTGCCCTGCCTGGCGGTCCTGGCCTTGAGCATCTCCCAAACCGGGGTATTTGAGATCCTACCGGCCTTTGCCCATTCAAGTACTCGGGCCCCGTTTCTTAGGTTCCCCAGCAGCTCGTCTGCTTCCATCTCTTCAAGACAGATGTCACATGAACTCTTCCCCGAGGTGGGGGGTAAGAACCGATACAGGAGACCTCGTGGATCGTTCGCAGCTGGCGAGGGCGAGCCGCGGAGTAGCTTGACCTTCACCAGAGCATTATCGATATCGCTCGACTGAGAAAGTAAACGGACGTCAACATCCATCATTTCTTGTGGTGCAGGCCTAGATGTGGGGAAGCGGGCCGCCACGTGACTCGAAGTATCACTTGCCGGAGACCGCATGAGAGGTGAACGTCCGGCAAACGGAGGAAGCGGTGGTGGAAGGCCAAGCGGTGGTGGTGGCGGCGCGGCATCGAATGATGGAGGGCGTTGTGATGCAAGGCGAGGATCTCGAGCGGCAACGTAGTGATTCAGTACTGGGGCCGGTTGGAGTGACGGACCTCGCATATTCGGGTTGTTGGGCTGCCAAACCGGAGACCTGCCCGTTTGGGGCTCGTTCGGCGACCGACCGCCGGAAGTGGGGACACGAGAGGTAGTCCTTGGCCATCCTGGATCCCTCGGCCGAACTGGTACGGCACTGCTCATTGTTTCCTCCAGGAGGGAAGGTTTACGAGCAGGGGGCCCAGGAACGCCAGGCCGAGTCGGAGGTCGTGAGGATGACGGGCCCGTTGGTGGACGAACGCTTGACCATCCCTTCGGGCCGTCGGGTGGAGCGGAAGCAGGCGGCTGAATTGAAGATCTCGGAGGTACAGCAGACACGCTGCCTCCTCCAATGACGTTCCTCAGACGCGGATCTCTCGTTTCAGCTGTGGCTATGTCGAGCATTTGGACACGCTTAGGCTGAACATACTTGGGTCGCGCGGTAAGAGGGACCTTAGGTTTGGTCGCCTCCGCTGGAGGGCTGATCGAGTTGCGTTGTGGGGGAGGTGCTGACCTGGGTTCGGGAGGGGGCGACCAGTGCGACACAGGTTGCGGTGAGGGGTCTCTGGCCGCAATGGCGGGCTCAAGTGTTGAAGACATGGAATCAGGCGAAGCCGACGTCGCTTTAGAAGGCGAAGTTGCTTTGGAAGGCGAAGTTGCTTTGGAAGGCAAAGTTGCCTTTGGAGGAGAAGTAGCTTGTGGAGGGGAGGGCTGATCGAGCACGCCCATGGGCATTGGAGCGCTAGTATCTTTGGCGGCACGGGGCGATCGGGGCTCAGTCGAGATCGCAGGTGTGACGAGCTCAGAAGCTGCAGGATCCGCATCGGGTTCTGGGGCAGTGGGCGACTGAGTGGGAACAGGTTCAGAGGCGATGGGGACAGGGACGGAAGAGGATTCTACCAAACTGGAGGCTTGAGCTATAGATGGGTCCGCCACAGAACTTGGAGTGAAGATACCGGGCACAGGGTCACCAAATGTCGGTTCCGGTGGCGGCGATTCTCCAAGATCGAACAATGGACGATCGAGTTTTTGGATTTTACCCATCCCTGCTAGTCTACTGGGACCGGCTACCTTTGTGGAAAGCGGAGGGGGGCTTTGGAGGCGCAGTACCTCAGGCTTAAGCTTGGGTTTCTTTGTTGACGCAGAACTTATCGCGTCGGCGGATGGGACGAGGGTAGGGGATTGTTTTCGCTTCTTGCCGTCTTGCAGTTGAATAGGATCAATAGGGACAGTGGGCAGTTCTGTGAGAGAAGCGTCGACTTCGCGATCCGATGCGTCCGAATTGAGAGCCGATTCAAGTGGTGAGACTGGACGAGGGGCTTCTGTTTTCAGAGGAGGACTAGGCTGTTTACTGCGAATAGCAGACGAAGACGCGGGACCCGGGTTTCGCTTCTTGGCAGCGATACGCCGTTTGCGCTCATAATAATCAGAGAACCGCTTGGGAACGACAAGACCGGGTTCATGTCCTCTCTGCCAGTCTCTTCTTTTCACGTAGACATTGTACCGTCGCTTAGGTTTGGTTTCCTTCAACCAAGCCTCTGTATTTTTGTCAGCTTTGAACGAAGGTCGAAGACGATGGAGGAGCAATGAACAGACGATGGGTAGGGTGATGAGGCAATAGAGAAATGACCATGAGACGAGGAAAGGACTCACTCATTTGTGGAGCAGGACATTCTATGAATTCGCCTATTTTCCCCGGTGGCTCCTTCTTTCCAGGTCTACAGGCTCTGCCAACCGCTCTCCAGAATCTACAGACGACTATCAGCTGCGAGTACGTCCTTAGGAGAGAGACAGAGAAGTTCGCTTACTCCTCTACCAAAGGTGCAGAACCGCCTCCTTCATCTGCAAAAACTTCCAGAGGTTCTTCCCTGCGATTCATCATCAGTCCTCTTCTCCTAATTAACTGTCAGTGAAAGACGTACGTTTCTGAGCGTGATTTCAGATAGCCTTTCCACTGTTGGTCAATAAGTCAGCTACGCGTAGAAGAAGAATACAGAACTCGGTACGGACCATGACGCCGTAATGCTACAATGTATGTCAGCTTCTTTCTCTCTTGATACTATAATGATCACCGAAACACAAAAAGCAACTCACCCAACCAACATAACCATCCGATCGTGTCCTTGTAGAATCTTTATAATTGGCATACATGATAGCATCTTGATAATTGGTGAGCATACATCCTCGTCTAGAGATACATCGATCAACTCACCAACTTCGTAGATAGCATCTTCGTCCCCTGCCTCTGCCGAAACGTCACTCTCAGGCTCACTACCGTCACTCTCGTTATCAGAGTCATCCCTCAATGGTTCAAACTTGATATTTCTCAGTACTCTCGACGCTGAAGGTCCCCCAATCATCGCCATGGCGAAGATGACTGGGTTACCCAATATAGACAGGCTACTCGAGCAAAGTACTCGTAGTTGTTAAGGAAGACGGATTGAAAAGGGCGTGTTTGATCGCGCATGAGTAGATTTGATTCCGCGATCCTTTGGGCGGGAGAGCCGGGGGGGGGGGGCCAAAAAAAGATAGTAGCCGGGTTCTTAGATGCTCATCCGCGTCAAGGTCTTCTTCCCCATCTCTGGGAAGCCTCCATCCCTCATAGCGGTCTGTCCGATCCTCCTCCAGCGGAGAATCGGCCCGTGACCATCGTCCTCAAGTAATGAGTCCGGTGACGGTGGTTGTGCCCCCGATAACATCCGATGGTCAGCTGCCCCAACCCATTCCGAACGCTAAGGCTTGTAAAGACCCGCGAAGATGGAACCCCGAAGCGTGCCTGGTGGCATTGGACAAAGGGCATCAGATGTGTGCTTGTTGTAAACCTCAGTTGTCTAATTCAACAGGTTCTTCTATATTCGCGTATCCAAAGACCGCTCTACACTGGACAGACCGGTCAATGTGGCATGTTTCGCCGCTTCCCGCTGTCTGGGGCGTTGCCTGGACATATGACGATGCTGTGCGAGCTATGAAACGCGGGGGGGGGGGGGGCGAAGATGCTTATTTTTTTGGGCCGGCTTCTAGCATGTGACATGAAATTCATAATGCCGTGCTGCGAGCTATACAACGTGTGAGGTACATGCTGATGATCTACTCCTAATATGATCTCATTCAGATTCGAAACCTCCTAAACTCCAGATCACGGTCCAAGATCTTCCAGAGAGGCTCACACAATGCCAGGTCCACTTCGATGTCGCCCTTATCCGCCTCATCCCCCTGCATCTCCGTCGGCAGATAATACCCCAGGCCATCGACTAGGGATATTGATGTAAAAGGGGGAGCTACAAGGATTGGACGTTGTTCGAATGCTGTTCCAACGTAGATATCCATCTTATTCCATTGACTCGCCATGAAGCTCCCATTTCCATATTGGAATCCCTGTCGGATCCTACTCTTCTCAGACTGAGCGGCCATCCATTTCAGAGTCTGCTCCATCTCGCTTCGGGATGTAGTGCCCTCGGTGCGAGGGGTCTCATGAATGGCTTTAGCGATGGCTGATAATGGACCGTGTTGGAGGGTAGAAGGCGAGATGGACGTGTAGGTGCAGATCAACGCGTTGGGCTGGTATTGCGGGTTCAATCTAAGACGCGTACGAATGTTGACAGGAGTAAGGAAGTTGGGTGGGGACAGCTCTGGCTGACTATTATCTAATCTGCGTAGCTCGAGGCGAGCAAGGTGGATCCGTTGATGAAGATGTGCGGTAAGTGCGTCGAAGGTCGAGATCCATGTTCCTGGCTCGGTCGCATGAGCTTTCAATGCAGCGAGCTCGCCGCCGGAGAAGCGCATGAAGCGGCCAGTCACGGGAGGAAGCGGTGTCATGGGTTTCACATCAATCTCTGCGTCAAGGTCCTTCGAAGGTGAGTCGACAAAAAACAGTTCCGGTCTGTAGTCCAACACCTTCTGCAGTTCACCTTCCGACAAATCCTCAACATTCCAATCCGCCAAGTATGGTCTTATCTCCGGCAACCTGCTCAATCTCCCTCCACTACCATCGCCTAGACTGCGATACACCTCTGCCAGATCCCTGACGATCTGGAAGAACCCCTCGGCATCACACACCTTGTGTAAACACCTCACACCGAGAGCTACCGCACCGCAAGCGAATTGTGTGTGCTGGATAGCGAGTATCGGCTCTTCACATACATTCTCTGGATTGTACGGCGGTAGAAGGGCGTTGCCTCCTAGCGGTAAATCAGACATGATAAGTCGTCGATCTGAAGGATGAAGTGTATCGAGCCGAAGGGGACATGTTGCTGTAACAAGACCGGCTCCCATATTGAACGAGTCTAGGTATGGCACTCCGTCAGAGGCATCGAGGCGGAGTCGGCCAGTCAGATGTGGGTAGTAGTCGAATAAGCGAGATAAAGCTGGTCTGAGCGTGTCAATAGGGATGATATCTGGTGAGCTCCGGCCAGAAGACGTGGGGTTAGGTGACTCGTAGACGAAAACTACGGCGACAGGTATATGAGGTCCTACGAGTTGATCGAGAGGTCCGAGGCGGAATGGTGTCGGTAGGGAGGCAATGGATAAAGCATCAGAGCAGTGCACTAACTGCTCATACAATATAGATACTTGGTCCGTTCCTGTGCTTGCTGTCGGCATGGTTTGATGTGGGCAGTCGATGACGGGAGGGGGTTCTCGAGTTTCTCGGATATTCAAGTGGAAAAGGTCGTCTTCCTTCGCGAGAATGGCCTGCTTTTCGGAGTGCACTTGAGGAAATCAAATAATTAAAAAGACACTACCCAAGATAGGCGACAAAATTTGAGATCACATCTTTCACTCTCGTTATTATCTACTCGTATATGCATTCGAGTCAATGAAGATCAAGATCTTGAGCTTCCAACGGAACTCGTCGGATCCGAAGTGAAGAGACAACAAGGAGGCTCGAATAAGATTCCCCGTTGAGATGCACGTCATGAACGCCAACTGTTAAAGCAGTCTCTCGTTTCAACAGTGAGCTCGATGGCTTCACTAAGACGGCCATCTCAGGCCATTCCAGGAGGTGCTCGACCGGTATCCAATTCTCGACCTCCTCTTCCCAGCGATGCTCCTAGCCGAAAACAAGACGCTCGGAAGAGCAAAGTTGGCGACAAGATCCGTAAACGCATGTCTACGCGATTCGCAGGAGCCAACGATGTGCTCTCTGAACCACCTCCTCTCCCTGGTCAACCCAGCTCATTCCTGACCAGAGATCCTTATCAAACGGTCCTAGACGTCGATCAACCTTTAATAGACGATGACGATGTAGGAGCCAGCAAGTTTGCCCAATGGGGCTCTCCCGAGTTTGCTCAACAAGGATTCGGAGCGCCGCAGGATGAACAAATAAGACGTAGAGGTGCGGCCGATATGACTAGAGAGGACGAATGGGATTTGAACGACCTGGGAGAGGATGGTCTGGATGTCAATCAGTTCATAAGGAGGAATTTGGCCGGAGCGGATGATGATGAGATCAAGAGGTTCAAGGCGGCTCTGAACAGGGCAAAACAACTGAATGCAAAAGAGATGCAGAGGAACGTATTCAAAAAGTGAGTTTATTCAGTGCTATGTAAGCCAGGACTCATGTCTTTGCAGTTATGCCCAGTTCGTTGTGATATCGAAAGAAATCTCTACACTAGAGAATGACATGCTTGAGTTGAAAGAACTCCTCAGCCAATGGAAGGATCTTCCTCAGCTCATGGGAATGGAAGATACTCTTGCACCTACTCTAGACAAGCATGGAAATCGTGAGTGTACCGTCCGAGACGATCCTGATGATCTATCTATAGTCGAGCGTCGTCGGACTCAGCGTAATTCAGTTTTGGACCTTCAACAGGTTTACAAAACCCAACTCACAACACTCTGGTCAACGGTTGAAGGATCCCAAAAATATCTCCCACTCGTTCCTGGGCGCCACCTAGTTTTCGAGACACATCATTTTGTTGAGCTCAATGCAGCGACGTACAAAGCCAAGCAGAGCGTATCGATGTTCTTGCTCAATGATCTGCTACTCATTGCTGGTCGACGACGGACGAAAGCTGCTCCTGGTGCAATAGGAGATGAAAAGGAGAGGGAGCGAGGACGGATGGTTGCGGAACGATGTTGGGTGTTGGCAGATCTCGTGGTGGTGGATGTCAAGGATTCTGGAGGTATGCCCAGATCCGTCAGAAATCGCTGACAAAGTTGTAGATTTGACCAACGCCCTGAAGATTCGGAGAGGCAAGGAAACATGTGTGTATCGTACTTCTAAAGCAGAGGACAAAAAGGGTCTTCTCGCAGCTTTCAGGAGGGTTTCACAAGAGCTCGGGGAGAAGAAGCGAAAAGAAAGCGAGAGAGAGCAAGAGAGGCGCAAGAGCATGTGGCAGGGTGATGTGAGCTGTGATATCTCTTATCATCAGTGGTTGGCTGACATTAGATAAAAGGGCCTGAACGGTTTGAATGGCGTTGCAATGCCTGTCCCCAGTATGAGCCCTGGAAGACCTTTATCAATGATCGGTCTCTCCGTCGCCGATACCAAGGACTTGCGTTGGATTGACGAGTTCGGAGATGATCTGACCATGGCCATTGCTACGAGAGACTGGGATGAAGCTGTCAAGCAAATTGAGAAAGGTCAGTCTTGCCGCCCGCATTCGTCAAGACGGTACTAACTCTGTAATCAGGGCAGGATCTCTTGAAGACCGTGTCGTCTAATCCAGCTGCCAAGAATCTTCTCACCGCAAGGCTGGAACAGCTTCGACCCAGTCTCAGCTCACAAATCGTACACGACCTCTCATCAGCCGAACTCCGCAAGTCTGGTGCAGCCCGTCTTATCTCCCTATTATGCCGTCTTGATCTTGCGGATCTTGCTCGAACAACATTTCTCAATTCGAGACACGAGGTCATGTTTAAGCGCGTTCGAGCGATCAGAGCAGAAGGCGATATCAGCATCTATATCAGCGAGCTTGCCATTGTCTGCTTTACCGTTATAAGGCATACAAGTGATTGGTACATGAACGCATTCAAGGAGAACCGCATGGCCTCTGGTAAGTCGAGTTGCGAGATTCAAAATCAAAGAACCTGCCTGACTTGTCAACAGGCTTTGTGACTTGGGCAAAGGAACAGATCGAGATTTTTGCCGATTTATTCCGCCGGCAGGTATATGCCCCCACGATCGCAGATGGTGTTGCAGAAGAATGTCTGCGCGTGGTAGCATCTCATAATCGCAAGGTACGACTTGCTTGACTTCATGGTGGAAGCTTGCTGATTATCTTTCTTGTTGTTCAGCTATTACGGGATGTTGGCTTGGATTTCACTTTTCTCTTAACGACCTTACTCCAGCCTGATTCCCATTCATCATCATCCAACGCGCCACCTGTATTTGACCTATCTACAATGTCTGCAACTCCTGCACCGGGCTACCACATTGAATCGTCCCCCTATGTACCCTTGATCCCTGAAACACCAGCTCCAGAAAGTGCTCCTATAACTGGATCAACTCAACCACTTAGCATTCGTTCACCGAGAAGATCTCGACCTTCGGATGCTTCACGTCAGCCTCCCCCAGATCCTCGATCACAGGACTTGTTGTCCCCTGGGAACGGCTCCCCAACCCCTCCGCCTAGGAGCATGAGGCGACTAGCTTCTTCACGCACGACATCGCATGATGATGGGGATGATTCACTTAGATAGTGATATTGATAAAGAATAAGGATGATGATGCGGATGGATCCATTTTTTGTACGTTGTATATATTATTATTTCATTTCAGTTTGAGCATGAAGCAAGACGAGATGCATTCAGCCAGGTAATAAATGAAAAGATAACGGCCTCCGGGGTCATTTGAATGAAAATAGAACAAAATAGTATATCTCCACATAGTAAGTCAATCAAACCTCTCCTCTGCAATCTCCCATTCCTCCTCAAGTGGCAAAATCAACACGAAGTCCGACCGTAATCTCCTCGAAATGGTAGATAACAAAACCTCTTTTACGAAGGAGCTTGCCAAACTTCCCATAGGCTATCTGCCTGATCCTGATTCTTCCAAAGTACCATCCCACTACCCCATCTCGTACCTTCCTCGGTAACTAGTTCAGGAGGAGCACTAGCATCTATAGCGCGAGCAGGCGCATCGAGTAGATGATCACATGCTACGATGGAGAATACACCTCGACAGGTCGATGCTCCGTCTGGAACGGATGATGAGCAGGGTTTTGTGGCCGATGGGACTAGGAGCCCTGTGAGAGTGGATTTGGATCAGTTGGTTATTCTGTACGGGAGGTGTGGTATGGTATGAGACGGGGGAGATGTAGGTGTAGGGAATTGAGAGGTGTAGGGAAGTGAGAGGTATTAGGAGGAGGGAGGTATGATCGGAGAGGTAAGTCGTAGGAGGAGTATACCGTATGATGGGACAGGTGAACTCGTAAAGTGCATAAACGAAACAAACTTACAAAGTGTTTTAGCACGAGGGATTGACAATGCACAAGTCTTTGTGGCGACATTTATATCTGCTTGAGCAGGTGTATTCCATTGAGCGTAGACGCCTATCGAGTGGAAACAAAACAAGGCCTATCAGCGAACAATCTGTGCCATTGCCATTATGATTATCAACATCATTGGACACTTACATTGATCAATACCGCCTTCGATAGTTCTTTTATTGGCACTCGCCACCACAGTACCTTGACCATTGACAAACCCATCATCATCGTCGAAATTGACCTGACCAATCGTCCACGAATACGGTACCGTATCATTGACGAACAGATCGTATTCCCATGTAACATTGTTATAATGGAATGACATGAATTTATTGGTTACTGTTGAACGAATGACATATGTCCCTTGTGATATGCTGGCTGAAAGTCCAGCTATGGTCGTTGCTAGCACTGTATTATCGAGAGTCACGTCGTCGGTTGTCGTCGTCAAAGGGGATGGAAGTGCTGATACTTTGAGAAACAGTAGAACAAATAGCGAGGGCAATATCAACCCCAGGGAAGAAGGACGCATTATGAGAGTGAAGAATGAGGAGCAGAAGTCGAAGTGGCGAGTCAGCCAAACAAGTTCAAGCAGCTACGGTACATACATAGCTGGGTGGGTATATACTCAACTTCTACGACCAATCGGATATCAGCCCCTGTCTAAAGCCCAGCCTTTTACTCACCACTTTGCTTGTCAGAAAGGAACAGTCAGCCGGCCAATCTTAGTTTCAAAGGAAAAGATCATCGTCACCAAGGACAAAGGAACAAAATTCGTCTTCAGTCAAACTCGCAATCTTGTCTTTGTACCCCTTACATCCCCTTTGACACCCCGAGTCACAGAGTCTATAGAGTTGATAAACAGGGTAAGCGTATGCATGGTGGTAATATCATAAAACTGTTGGATGCTGGTGCTCTACGCAAACATCTTTGCAAATGCCTTTCTCTCCTTCTCCTTCCTGGCCTTTCGCCTCACTTCAACGTCCTTGAGCGCTTTGATAATTCCAGCGTCTCCTGGAACACATTCAAGTGCCTCTTTGAGATCCTTCTCTGCACCTTCATCGTCTTTAATCTGAATCTTTCCTAACGCACGTCGATACAGCGCTTTACCCTTTTCGGCAGGAGCCAAAGGAGTGATATTGAGGGCGCGGGACGTCAGAGACACTGCGAGAGAACCAGCAGGTGGTGTACACTTTAGTGCAGCGAGTGCAGCATTAGTGAGTAAAGGGAGTCGTCTATGGAAAGTCAGTCAAAGATGCCATACACGGAATACAAGCTCGCTTACGTGGATCGGAAAGACTCGACCAAGTCTTCAGGGGCATCGTTTGGCAACACAGGGTGTTCGTCGAGGTATCTCAGTGCCTTCTGATATTTGTCTAGGGCAATTGTGAATTGGCCAGCCTTGAACTCTCTGATAAAATGCTTCAGCCAAGTGATGACAAGTAGTTTAGACTTGTCCGACGTACTTTGTTCCAATGTCCTTCAGTTTCGTAGCAACTCCCAAAGCTTCTTCTGGCTTATCCACATCTACGCTCTCCTCATCGACGGGGTAATCCTGTCCATGTGTCAGAATTGAAATCGTATATTATAGGGGTCAACTGACCTCCCAGATATCCTCTCCGCCTGAAGAAGCCTGCTCCTGTGCTGCTTTCCTAGCTTCTTCCTCCTTCTGCACTTCTTCCTCTGAAAGCACCCCGGCAGCAGAGATAACGACCGGCTCGTTGGGTTTATCACTTGTCGTAGGAAGACTCTCGATTCGTCGCACAAGACCTCTGTTCGAGCGTACTTTGCCAAATACAACGTGCTTGCCATCGAGATGTGGTGTTGCGACACTATAAGATTCAAATCAGAAACCCAACCCACATGTGGATGATCGGCAAGGGTAGACTCACGTCGTGATGAAGAATTGGGAGCCGTTTGTATTAGGTCCAGCATTTGCCATGGACAGCAGCATGGGTTTATCATGCTTCAATGTGAAAGCCTCGTCTATCATAGCTCAATTAGCTATACAGAAGTGTAACATCGGTCAAGACATACCGGCAAACTGCACAATCGTCAGCTCAGGCAGAACAGCAACAGTGGTAGAGACAACGCACCTTCTCTCCATAAATACTTTCCCCTCCAGTCCCGTCTCCTCGAGTGAAATCACCACCTTGCAACATGAACCTAAACATTCAGCTCCCTTCTCCAATGCGAGTATTTGATAGCTGACCCTTTGATACAACGGTGGAAGGCTGAGCCAGCATACGCAAGCTTGACACCTGCAGCATTCACCTTGTCGCCGATGCAGAGGTGTTTGAAGTTCTCGACGGTCTAGGAGACATCAGATCTGTATCGAGACAGTGTTCAACGAAGAGTACAAACCTTCGGAACCACGTCGTCAAACAGCTCGAAAACTAGGCGGCCAGAGGGTGCACCGCCAATGGTGATATCAAAGTATGCAATGGTGTTGGGCATTTTTACGAAGAAGATGTCTGTGTTACAGCCCAGATTCTTCAGAAAAGGAGTAAGAATTAAACTTGGAATAAGTCACAGTTGAGCGAAATCTCGGTTCTGGCATCTTCTCCTCCGGGGCTCCGTCCCACGAATTCAGGTGGTGAGCTCAAACTACGTGATAACGAGCGCAGCTCCATCAAGTATGAAAGTATCCGTGGTATATGTGCATACAGAGCGTGAAGTCCGAAACAGTGCACGCTGAGAAGAAATGGACAGTCACGCATCCCGACCGTCCCAGAACTGTCTAGAGATCTCCCCTTCCCCCTTCACACTCATGCCTCAACCTCAGAGTGCCTCTTCTTCTTCTTCTTCTTTTTCTCCCCATCCTCCGTTGCCGCCGCGTCAACAGCTCCAACGGCCTCCTCTGCCGATCTCTTCTTCGACTTTTTCTCCTCTTTCGAAGAGTCCCCGTTTGCCTCTGCGGCCTTCTTCGCAGCCTTTGCCTGATATCGTTAAGCTTTGCCACTAAAGATAGAACATAGACAACTTACTGCTTTCTTGGCCTCCTTCCTTAATCGTCGTTCCTCCTTGGTCTCACCAGCAACCATTGAATCGTCGGCTCCATCCACCTCCATAGACACATCGGCAACTTCGCTCTTCCTCTTCTTCTTGTCCTTCTTGCCCTCCTTTTCTGACCGTTTCTCCTCCTTGACCTCAATCACCGCCTGGACAGCCTGCACGATAGCTGGTTGAGGTTGTGTTGGCAGCATTCCGGTCACGCTCTCCATTTTGACCGAGTCGGTTGTGGCATTGTAGCTCCCAGTAGCTCCGGACATCTCGAATTTGGGCTGTTGGCGACCCGTGACACCATTGGTGACTCTTCGTACTGATTGTATGCCAGATTGGTGCTCGAGAGCTCGGAGTCGGGACTCGAGCTTGACTCGGTTGGAAATGCCAATCTCGGCTGCTTGAGGATCGGAACGTGACTCTGCGTCGGAAAGGGCGTCGACACGGATAGAGAGGGAGGCTTTCGTAGCAACCATACGCGCCATCTTGCCCTTCAATTTCTGGGGAGCTTGACCAATGAGTGACGCCTACAGCGAGTCAGCAATTGAAGGGAAATTCAGAAAAGGCAGAGCTAACGTGGTAGATCAGTCCATACTTCGGGGTATCATGCTTCGTCTTCAAAGCTCTGAACAGTGCCTTCTCCGCTCCAAGGATCTGGACAGTCGATGCCGGAAACTTGGCGAGGTTCATCAAGCTACCAGCATGGCTGATGAGACGTGCACCAACCAGCTCGCCCACCAACGCAGTCAGATTTGGTGCGATTGCCTGCATTCGATTTCGGAGGTATTCAGACAGCTGAGTACGGTACTCGGTGATGGAGATAACTTGGTCGCACAACGAATGGATGTGGGCCATGTCGGAGTCGGAAATTTCGGTACCCATCGAGAGCTCGGCAGCGGCCTTGATGGTCGCCTCTAGTTCTTCGGGAAGGATGAGTTCGAGGTTGGTGGAAGAGGCGTTTGTACGGAATCCTGAAACGTATTAAATAATGACCATAAATGCAGAGGGGGAAAACTCACCCATCGCTTTGACGACTTTAGCGTACGCTAGGTTGTCGACGATGATCTTGCCCATCTCGGGGAAATGCCATCCGTACCATTCCTGTCCGCAGTCAGATTTGCACGATTGACGGGAATAATGGCACAAACCTTCACTCTCATTGAGTAAATATTGATCTCCTTGTCCAAATCATCCAACAATGCAATCGCTTGAATTACCATCGTATCGACCTTGTCCGTTGAAAATTTCAGCTTGAAGCGAGACATCGAGTGGCCGAGACCAAGCGACATGGTGTTGATGTCTTTTGGGTCGACACCTCCAAGCAAGGATGCAAGCTGTTGTCGAATACCTCGGTAGAGGTCTTGAGTGGTTGCGTCGGAGAGTACAGGAATGGATAGCGTCTTGGCGATTGTAGATGCTGAATACAGGTCAGCATTTCGTCAAGTGATATTGATAACAACGGACCAAGCTTGGTTTCTGAGACAACCAGCATCTCCTCCATCTTCTTCTTCTTCTTCTTCTTTTCCCCGTCCGCCTCTCCAGCACCACCCATAGCGTCCACGATGAATTTGGAAAGTGAATCAGTCAACCGTCCGTCTTGGAGCGCCGATAGATCCTCAACGGCAGAAGCAGTCGAAGTAAACCTTTGGATGGCCTGCACTTTCAAGCTGTTAACATCCTCGTCAGCATCTCCTCGAATATTTCATACCAAGAAGGCAGCAAAAAAAAAACAAAGATACTCACGCCTTGTTGGCCCCTTCTGGTGTCTCAAACTCCTTCCAGAGGTCTTTGTTGTCGAGTTTGGCATCACTACTGAGCTTGAACACGACGAAACCGATAGGAGTTTCAGTCAGGACGAGCATGTTGAGGATGCAAATAAGGGAGCTTCTTGTCTGCCCGGGATGCGAAAAGTGGGCGATGTGTTTGAAGAAGCAGACCTTTTTGAACAATATGCGAAGAATACAGGAGCTGCAAAAACGATGAACGGAAATTCAGAAGATTGATACCATGCAGCTTTTAAAGCCACGTCAGACTGTCATGCGGCGGACATCGCCGCTCCAGATCGCGACCAACTGTGTGTGTGTCTTCCGCTCTGACCAACGCTGACTTGGCCTTGGATTTCCTCTTCCCTTTTGCACAAGCCTCTAGACACGCAAGCCTTGAGAGTATATCCCAGATACCCAAAGGTGGCGTTCAATGTGCTAGCGTCGGGCCGATGACCGCGCTCAAGACTAGGCCATCATCTGCCATCGGATCAAGGCCGCATCAGCTGCCTCGTAAGCGTTTTCCTCTATAAACGTAGCATATACCTCATCAGAGTTCTCCGAGCGCTTCAATCTCTGAATGCATCGAAATGAAAGCTGATACAGATCCTCCTACTATAGCTCGAGCTCGTCTGCACGCTAAACCCACAACCCACCCGTCATACGGTATCGATCCTGCCGAGTCTGGTTACCAAGACGAAGAATACTACGAAGAGGAGGAAGAAGCATTCGAAATCGAAGAGGAGTTAGCTAAGCTAGAGGAATACTACGCAGACGGTGAGCTGTCCATGCTTCCCGCTGCTGCTAGGAAGGGAGACAATGCACAGAACGAGGCTGATGCCTTCTTTTTCCTTTCCCTTCCTTTCACCTCGCCAACATATCGAATATACTGCGACTTTACCGCACCCAATCATGACATTTTACCTCCCTTCCCATAAACCCTGAGCAGGAGGAGACGACGAGGATTTTGACGCCATGCCCGAGGTCTGGTCTTCTGCCGTACCAAATCGCTTGGGCGATCCGAAGGAGACCAATGGAGAAAGTGCCACTCACGCCATCAACGTGAGTTGGGCCTTCTACAGTTTGCCAACTTGATTTCTCTCTACTGCACTCTTTAATTGCTTAGCTGACGAGACGACCCGCACCACCTTCACCTTCATCTCATCGGTTCACCGTACATCACCTTCGGCTACCCTATGCCGCGCTCCTGCGAACATCACCGTCTTCGTTACCACCATCGCCGCCGACAAACGCCCTCACGTCGAAAATGCTACCGTCCTCTGCCATTACTCCCCATTGCATTTCGCTCATGGACTCGTGTCCGACACACCTCTATCCTCCCTCGCAAACCTGATGATTTACTGATCTGGCCCGCCGCTGGATCGCCCCACCCGCAGCCTGACGATCCTCGACTGTCATGTCTCGGTCTTCCCCTGTCTTTGCCTTACGAGGTGGAGACTTTGGCGGAAATGGACCAGCGTCTGGATCACATCGCGTGCAAGCTGGTTGAATGTGCCAAAGCGAGGGAGTTTGGTCTAGGTTTCCGCATGTGGGATTCGGCATTATCCATGTATGTCCACCAGATGTATGGGCAGATGAATTCACTCTGACGGCGCTCTAGATGGATGAGTATGGGCTATCCAATGAAACGGGAAATGAAAATCAAGCTGGTCTTCTTCTACTACGAGCTGATATGTTCGTTGTGGCTCTCCCCAATAGATCCTTTGCATCGCTGACCTTATCAGTTATTCCTGGGCTTTCCTCGGCTTTCATAGAGGACGCTGGTAACCAGTTCATCGGTCTTGTCAGGTAAGTGTCCGTGCGTACAGCGTCAAGCTAAGCTCTCAGTGACCGTTCACTTAACATATATGACTTTCGCATACCTTGGAGACCTCTGTACGACGCACTATATAATGAGCTCTTCCCGCATCCCAACAAACTTGCACGACACTCTGTGAATCTCGCTCCTATGTATCTCAACACTGCCGAAGCCGCTCAGCGGTTCTTTCATCCTGCGGATGTGGACGAAATGCTGGAAGTGATCATCCCTAAATTCCATCCTAGTATGGACTCCATTCTTGCTACTCAAACATTCCTCGTTCACTTCCTACCAATCTCACATTGCCAAAGATGGCTCCCACTAGGTGAGGAGGCTCAATCCCCGTCTTACCTGGACGAGCTAATGAAGCGATAGTTTTTCGGTTGTGGCATGGGCTCAACAGCGGCCTCTGGGACGACCAGGCTTCCGACCTGATGGGTCAGTTGGCTATTACTCATGTGGACCCGGCTAGATCCGACCCCTCACTGCTGGATAAAATTCCACGCGGGACTCACAACACACCTGAAGAGGAGGCTTGCAATCCCAATCATGCACGCATCGCTCGAGCACATAAATCCCGACTGCTCGACATGAGCGGCGACATTGAGGAGGATGCTGATGGAGTCAACTATTGGGCAGATCAGACAAAGCTACCCAAGGAGGAGACTGTCGCCGATCCTAGTTGGCCTGGTATCCGCAAAGACGTGGGCATCTTTACCGAGCAAGAATTCGAATTCCTCATGTCCAAATGTTTACGCTCTCTAAGTGCGTTTTGCTTACTCAGTATGAGGTTCGCTTATATGACTCAGACGTCCCTGTTGGTGGCAACATCGCTTCTAGTAACGCCATGTCTGTCACGATGGCAGACAGCCGAGCAAGCAAGAAGATCCTGGACGCGAAGAAGCCAATAGACCGGGTGCAAAGTCTCGCAGAGACCATCATCTTCTGCATGTCCGAAGACGCACCTATGCGAACTTCTGCATCAGCTCAAGCCACTCCCGGCATGTCCACGCCATTGCCAAAAGACATATCTCGTCTTCAGAACGGCACCAGCATAACGCGTGCAGGTAGCAGCGATAGCCTAGCTGTAGTCGGACGAAAGGTGGAGGAGAATAGAACATATCTGGGTGGTAGCAAGGCATTGGACCATTTGTCGAGATTACTGACCAGCTGTGAGACTGTACGTGTTCTCTATTTCATCTCTTTGGCATGCGCCAACGGAGGATTTAGTTCTTCCATCCCAGCAACTCTGGTCATTGGTCTGCCTTCCTTACCGTCTTCCTATCCCACTTGGCGAGCAACTTTGTTGAGCGATGGAAGGCGGAAGAAGAGCCAAGCTGTAAGACCCCAGCAGCTTGGCGCTTGACCCCTACTATCAAGCGGGAGTTCGTGCTTAGTTTGCGGCCGCTCGCACTCACAGCCATGTTCAACAAGGTGAGCTGGAGCTACAATCGCAATACCGGTCTAATTCTTGCACCAGGACATGGAGTCAATGACGCCTGCTGTCTCGACTCTCAAGAAGTTGGCGCTCATCGAGCCAGATCTGATCATGCCCGCGGTCATGGAACGAGCTGTTCCTTCACTGCAAGGACTGGAAGAGGTGAGTTTCGACACGGTAGTATAGCTCACTCCATTAGACGCAGAGAACACCTGCGGTCACGTACGCGCTTGCCTCACTCGCTCAACCTTTGACTGCACGAAGAATATGGCGCATTGGAGGCATGTATATTGCGGACATCTTTGGTCTTCTCCTCCCTGGTATTGATCTTAACGACCCGGCCAAGACTGGATTAAGCTGCATGGCCATCTCGAACATCGTCGACTTCATTCGCCTGGGTGACATAGCAGATATCGAAGAAGACGATTCAGATATAGGCTCCAGAGCGTTGCGACGGGCTCCTCGTCCCAAAGTCGAAGATGATCCGGATGATCCCGTTCAGCAGGAACTAGAAGACTTGTCGCCCGAGGAGGTTAATTCGCGCGTTCGATTTGCAACAGCCGCTTTCCGGGATTGGGTTCCTGAGTTCTTAGAGAGGGTTCTTCTGCTTTTCAGCAACCTGCCAGAGGAGGGCGGCAAGACTGGTAAAGCTGGCGGCAAGACCGAGCAGTTGACGGTGCAGAGTGTCTTGGTGCGTCGGAAGAGTTTATGAATGCTAATTCAGTGCAGCACACATGTGGAGGTGTCTTCAACGCCTTGGATGACAAACTGTTTGATAGTGTCCTCGAACAAGTCGCAGAATACGTTACGACCACCACTCGTGCCAACGCGGTAGATGTTGTAGGCGACTTGGTCCGCAATCTCGCCTCTTCCAATGCGCAGAAGGTGTTTGAGAAACTATTCCCCATAGCACGCCAACGGATTCTATCCGAGCTGAAAACCGGCGCATCCTCGCTCCGGACCACCACGACCTCCATTCCCCGAGCATCTGACGCCTCACTGCATTGGTGGCAGTCTATTCTCTATGGAACTCTCATTCCTGGTAGAGTGAACGTGCGTTAGAGATGTCTACGCAGATTGCGCTGATGAGAGATTAGCTATCAGAGCCATCTATTCGGAGACAATATGTTGAACTCGTCGAGGCCATGATCGACAGCACATTTTCAGAACGAGGTTGGGCTTGGACAGGCAAGATTATTGAAAAATCTGTTTCTTGTCTTACATCACTCTACTTCCGTGAGATGCGGATGCTGAATAAGGACGAGTTTAACAGCAAAGGTGTGTGGGGTGCCTTGACCGTCGGATGTACTGCTTGCTAATCCCACCGTAGACTTCAAGAATAATCATACTTTGTACTGGGGCAAGCTGTATCGTGCGGCAGAGATCAAGCCCGACTGGCGAGTGCCTACGCAAGAGGACATTTCAATGGTCTTTGACATCATTGCTCTGGCCGACGATGCTGTCACAAAACTCAACTCACTGCTCGACAATCGATCGCCAGGTGACAAAGTGTGGAGCAACGAATTCTGTCGAGCTATGAACGTCGTGGACAAAGTCTCAAGAGGATCGTACAATCTTCTGGCTGAGCTTGATTGGCAGAAACAAGAGGGTCAACGATCTGAAACGTGAGACCCCGTTCCTTCCCAAGTTTACCGATCTGACTTGTTCAGCTATGTTGTGCCAGAGCTACTCAAGCTACCAGCGCCTTACAAATCTGGCTTGATTCTTACCGACATCCAGGATCCACGATATCAGCATGTTGCAAAGTTCCGCGCCCGCATTGCAAGCATGCTACACCAGGCTGCCTCTGCTATGCGAGATGCTGGAGAAAGTGACAATTCAGTGGAGACCGTTAAAATCCTCGTCACTACCATCGGCACATTCCTGACAGCCTATGGGATCCGTTCCAAGCAGTTTGGCAATGCGCAAGCTGCCTATTCGGGTATGCTTTCGTCCAAAAAGCTGTATGAGAGTCAACGCAAGCACCATCGGTCCATATTCATGGCAGCAGCTTCGGTCCATCACCAGAACCGTCTTACAACCTTGGGGTACTACCGAATCCGCACCGAATCGGACGACCTGTTGATCAAGAATATGCTTGACTTCTGCCTCTCACCTTTCACTCGAGTTCGACGATCCGCACAAACAACACTGGACACCATCGCAAGACTCTATCGGGGTACTTGGGTTCTATGCTTCCCGCTCCTTTTCGACGCCCTGCAACCAGGCTCCGATCCAGACCGTATGAAGGGGGCTCTGTACGTCTTGCGGTACAATCACGTTGGTATCTCGCGGATCGGACGCGACTGGCGGCAGCTTGTGGAGCTTACCGAATGCCTCCTCAACGCTCACCATGAGACGAAACCTTCAGTCCAAGCCTTGGTGGCCAAGGCTACTGAGGAACTTCTTGCTGCTATCAAGGAGCCTGTGTCGTTTCAAATGTCTGTTAAATGCGAGGGCATCGATGCTGCCGCAGAAAGTTTAACAGCTGCTCTGCAGAATAAGCCGGACAATGGTATCGTTCAAAGGCTCGAGAGAGCTATCACTGAACGACTTGCTGCACAAGATGAACAGTGGAACATCTTTGTCGATAGAGTGATCCAGGTAGCTGCGGGAACTGTAAATCTAAATTGGCGGTACGCTCTCGCAGCCTCGCGATTCCTGTTGGCAGTGGTCAGAAGGGACAGACCAACAGACATGCGGCTAGCAAAGTTCTTCGTCGAAACTGTTTCCGACAAGCATCCCAGGATACGGGACTACGGTATCGTGTACGTTGCTCCCCGTTGCATTGATAAATAGAAACTGATATGATGTAAAGGGGCACCACACGATTACTTTTCCAGATCGTAATGAGATCGCTATGTCTCGGAGACGAAGCAAGGTTGTTCCTCGAAGAGCCTGTTGACACATTTACAACCAAGATTAAGCTGGAGGATACATCCGAGGCTTTCACACACAGCTATCTAGAGGCGTTCCGTCAGCCTCTTCCCGCGGACGAATCGACAGCTACTCTTCAAGACTGCTTAGACTCCGGGTGGCTTGCATGGGGCAGAGAGATGGAAGTGACTCGTTTGACTGCTTGGGAGGAAAATGCTTGGACAGTCGATGAAGGTTGTCAGCCAGCTGTCAAACTTTTTGGGAATCTGGTTGGACAAAGAGAGTGGTGGCAAAGTGTCAGTCCCAGTCTATCGCGCCACAGCTACAGCTCATCGTAATCAGATCGCCGACCATTGGGCCCGTGAGGATACACGTAATTATCCATCAGCTACGCACATCGACTTTGTCCTCGCCATCGTCCAATTGTACGGCAAGCCAGTCTTGGATGTCATTGCGCCTATCATGGAGGGCTATCTCTCTGAGATGGATTCGACAAAGGTGTACGATAGGCACAAGATGCGAGCCCTGTGCGAATTCCTGGCGGGACTGTTGAGAGGCACTACAGAATGGTCTGGAAAGCTTAGGGCGGAATTCTGGGAGTGGTTGACCCCAAAGCTTCCAGAGATCTTTGGTAACATCCGCCATGACACTACAAAGTGAGTTTGCACCTTTACAAACGCTTATGCCATTAGGTGTTGGGATATTTCCATCGAGTACGTGTTGAATGAGCAAGACCCAAGGCGGTTCAAACCTCTCATCGATTTCTGCGTCAACACGGCTCTCGGCGCGGACTTCAACAGCGGATCTGCGTTTGATCGTACGTCTACTCTAATCCTGCTGATGTCTAACCCGTCACAGTCGCACGTCGAGTTCAACTGATTCGGTCTATCATTCGGTGCTTACAATGGCGCTTCAACGCATGGGCAGATGACTTTGTCGACCTGTACTTCAAGTCGATCGCATGCCCATACGCAGAGGTAATATCGTCTTAGGAAACTTTATATCCCGGCTGACGGATCTAGGTTCGAGGGCTTATGGCATCTGTGCTCAATGCCATCGACCAGCTCAAAGTGAGTATCGTAGACCGCGCAAACTGGGTACTGACAATTATCTAGTTTCACCCTTCGTACCCTACCACTGCTGCATTGACCGAAGATGTGCTGAACGACACCATGGCTGAGAAAGACATCATGCACATTCGCAGCGGTTTCTTCGAACCACAGTTGAAGGAGATCATCACTTCTTTGCCAGCCTGGAAAACTGAGAGACCTCATGGTCCGAAGGCGATGCTGTCTACCCATGATACTGTTGCTTTGACCAGTGAGTTGGCTCTCTTCGACGCAACTCGCACGCTCTAATCGGATTTCAGCTTTGAGCTGGTTGCAAGTGGAGCTTTCCGACGTTCACGCTGTCGCCACGTTCCCGTATATCATACCGATTCTTCCGGAGATCTTTGAGCTCCGGGAATTGAATGATAATCCCGACTTGCAGCGAACTTGCGGCCGACTTCTGGCGATGATTACTTCCATCACACCGTCCCTAGACCTCATTGGGCCGTTGATGGATGGGCTTATTTCCATCCTACAGAACTCGCAGGTATGCCGCATACTGCTGACTTGCTACGGTTGAGCTGACGGCCACAAAGTCATGGCGGACTAAGATGCACTGCATGCCAGTCCTCAGCCTGGTTTACTTCCGCAATCTCGCCCTCATCTCGGAGACCTGCAAGGCGAAGTGCCTGGACGTAAGTGTTGTGCACATCACAGATCTGACTGGTGCAGGTTGTCGCGGCATGCCTTCGAGACTCGAACCAGGAGGTCCGGGAAATGGCTTCTGCGTACGTCCTCGTGTGCGCTTTTGCATAGCTCAACCTGACGCCTGCCTAGGACTTTGAGCGGATTCTTGAGATGTTCGCAGCGGTCGATGGTGGAAGTACTCCGAGTAAGCTTCCGCACCTATGTCTCTGCATGTACTGATCATGTTAGGTCCGCTTTATACGGGAAATCAAAGCCACAGTGTTACCGAAACGTCGTGATGCTCCAGGACAGATCAACCCTGATTATCAAGCCAAGCTGGTCGAGCTTCATGGCTCTATTCTTGGTGCCACGGCTTTGTAAGAACCTCTTTTTGTTGTGTTGCATCACTAACACATATCCTCAGGGTCGAGGCATTCCCATACACTGTACCGAAGTTCATGCGTGAGTGATGTTCAAGTCGGTTGGAATGATCTGACAGTATTCAGCCAAACTTCTTGCAGAGGAACTCGCTCCTCGCGTATCTGAGCCCGCTCCTATATCTACGACGATCCGGTCGTGTGTGGCCGTGAGTTTCCATGTCAAATCTAGAGTTTAGTGGCTGACGGGACAGTCATTCAAACGCACGCATGAGAAATACCAGGACAAGTTCACGGAAGACGAGTTGGCGGCTATGAATTACGCACAAGCAGGAAACTCATATTGTGAGCTGGTTCCAATAATTTGAGATAGCCGAGCTGATGAGACACGCAGACGCATGAGGGCTTCGAGCCTGCATACCAATTTAACCAAACCCAAATTTGAAGCAAAGGTGGATATCGGCATTGTAGATACCTGTAGTAGTGATGAATCAGGGTGCTAGGGACTGAGCATTTCGGCTTGGTTGCACGAGCCGGCGTTCCGGACAACAACCTCCACCTGATTGATCCAGTTGACTTTGAACCTGCCCTCGTTCACATTCACTCTCCCATTCGCAAGAGAGAGAGAGAAAGAGAGAGAGAGCTCGAATAGTGGTATGAAGCCGTTCTGGCTGCCCGACATGCCGCGTGCGACTCTACATGTGCGAGCTTGGTACAGCTACGCCTTTGCGGCTGAGGTTTTTGCCGCTTGTGCCCTTGTATGTCATTCGTAATACCTATGACTCTCTCTATACTGCCTTATCCCATGTACATGAGCACTACCAGCATCATGCTTTATCCACAGTACGGGCCGTCATCGGATGTGTCTACATCTACCGCCTAATGTGTGGCTGCGAAAGGCTTACAACTTATAGGCTATCTTCCTCCCCATCACACTCGAGCGTAAGCCAAATATCGAGCAGCTTATTTGCATGCTGACATGACGTTCAAGGAATGGCTCGAGATCAAGGATACCTAGCACCGGATTATACGATACCATGCTCTGACGCTCCTGAGCCGGAGGAAGGAGGAGGTGCGGAATGTAGGGCGAAGATAATGGGTATATACATGGACAGTGCGTCTTTCAGGTGAGTAAGAGTATAGTGTTGGTCAAGCAGATTGTGTAGCTAATCAGAGAAGTATGTATGTCAAGTCTATTGCCGTGGCTATGCAGGCTCTCTTCGTTGTTTCCGTCGCACCACTAGCCGATTCTGGTGAGTCCTGTTCTGCCTACCCTGGCCTCCTTTCTCTTGTCCCTTTCACCTCGAAGAATCCCAGTTCTCCTACGCAGTTCAACGATTCTGCTGTGCTCTCTTCCAGGTCACAAGTCTATTCCCAGTGCTGACTATGAATCTTCCTAGCGTACTGGCGAAAACGCTTGCTAGTACTCTTCGCATATACAGGCTCAACGGCCGGTATACTTCTTTTCCTACTTCCTGCGAGTCCTCTCTTGGCGGGACTGTTGACGATAGTGGGGAATATCGGATACTCTGTATCGATAGTCTGTCAAAACACGTTTCTACCTCTACTCGCTCGTGAAGATCCAGATGTCGTTTCCTATGGACGAGAAGACGTGGAAAGACAACAAGACGGAGAAGGGGAGAGGTTATTGGCTGAGGGTGTCAGAGCGATCTCAGCGGAAGATCTAGCGGATAGAGATGTTGAACGAATTGGCAAAACACGATCAACAGCCTTATCACTTGCTACTTCGAGAATCTCATCGGCTGGAACCGCTCTGGGATTCTTTGCTGGAGTCGTCGTACTTGCCCTATTGGCTATCCCAGTAAGTGCGACAGGACAATCAACGACCGGTCTTAGACTTGCGGTTGGTTTATGTGGATTATGGTGGGCGGTCTTTACTGTACCTGCTTGGCTGGGATTACCGGGAGGGATAAAGGCAGAACGTGGACTGGGTGGGGGATGGTGGAAAGTCGGTTGGACTAGAGTCAGAGGAATGATCACGCCTAGTGAGATTCGCAGTCTCCCCAATCTATTCACTTTCCTCTTTGCTTGGATCTTCCTCTCAGACGGTGAGCTCTACCATATCTCGTTGAAACATGGAATGCTTGCTGATATGCCAATGTTTGAAAGGGTTCCATACAACGACATATACTGCCATCTTATACGCTTCATCGACACTCAACATGGCACCAGCCAAGATCATCGTCGTTGGCGTTCTAGTTCAACTCTCAGCTGTTTTCGCTTCAATCTACGCTCCGCGGATACAGCGATGGCTGAGATACTCGAATCAGAGACTTCTGGTGTGGATCGTCATCTTCGCTCAGTTCCTGCCCGTGTATGCCTGTCTTGGCCTCTTACTGCCTTATGGAGGGCTGAGAACAGAGGCGGAGATGTATGTTGCTGCAGTATGGTTTGGTCTGGTGAGTCTCGGAACCTAGTACTTCGTGACAAATCTGACTTGTACAGTTACTCGGCCCATTCAGCAGCTATTCTAGGGCGGTGTATGCAGAGCTTATTCCACCCGTACGTCGATTCTCTCACGATCCTCCCCATTCATTGGACCTCGCTGATACGTCTCTGAAAAAGGGCCATGAATCATCGTTCTTTTCTCTCTTCTCCCTGACAGACAAATCGGCCTCGTTCCTCGGCCCAGCCATTGTCGGCTTCATTGCGGACACTACAGGAAACATTCGCTTGGGGTTCTTGTTTCTACTCGTACTCCTCGCTGTACCAATACCGATCTTACTACGTGTACGGCCAAGTGAAGGTGTCGAAGAAGCAAAATTGTGGGCAGAGCGTCGGACACCAACTATTCCTGGTGAATAAGTTATGCAAAAGATTGACACAACCACAAAACAAACGGGATAACCTGAAACGGTGCCTGCACGTGCGGTATAGGCGAGGAGGGAGAACTCCTTCGACCAAAAGTCAACGCAACGCAACGATATCGGCGCCTTTCTGTGCAAGCTTTGCACAATCGAGCTTTCATGCATTCGAATTGTTGTGTGATGCCCAGATCGAGCCAGACGTCCTGGTAAATGAAGCCCGCGAGACAGGGATCGAGGAGACGTCCCGAAAGTGTGCGATTGCTCACCCTCCTTTCGTCGCCACCATCACGAACGAGAGTCTCCATCAATGGGTCCACCCACGGCCAAATCTAATCCGACCTTCTCGAATTCATGCCATCTAGACACCATTACTATCTTAACAATTAACTCAGGCTTGAAAAGAAGGCGAGTCGATCTTTGGTGGGGGTTCTAGAACGGTGGCCTCCTTTACTTACAAGCCCGTGTTGTCTTGTTGACTGATCTTCTACCCTTTACCCCCGACGCCCCGCCTTGTATCAACATCCAGAGGCGCATAGTGTCTGTATCGTTTATTGTCATCTCTGTTGCAATACTCACGATGCCGACTCAAGTCATCCACACCCAGACAGAGACACACTCAGTTGGGAATCCAGGCCGACAGCGGTACATGCCAACAACCAATATCGGGATGAAAGACACCATGGGTCAAGGTGAGTTTACCCCTCCTCTGCTCTTCACCCTCTCCTACCTTTATCGCCAAATTCCCTTCCCCGTCATCCTTGTCCTCTATACATCTATAGTACACTCCTTCCCATCACCCCTGTCTGTTGCTCCTGCTCCTTTCCAGTACACAAAGAATACCTCTCGTCACCCAACGTCCTTTAAACCTCCTCCAGCATTACCACCGGGTGCGGTCCACCTCCTGTCTAACAAATTTCGACGAGGGACTTCTTTTGTCCTACGAGACATGGTCATGCTTGATCAATGGTCACTTTTCGCTCTCGTCTCTCGACTATTCCTCCACCTCATCTGAATACAATGTCAGTACTGACGACTGTGACTCGTCCCTTCACAATATCCACGTATGATCCTCCTTCGACACCCATCGCCCTTGCTGCTGCCAATGACTCGGATGAAGCTGGAGCCGAGAGGCGCAAAACGCCACCACAGCAAGATTCAGAGGGATCAGGTAGAGGTATTAGACCTCCGGGGCAATCGCCACCGTAAGTTGCTTCTGTTTTTAAGTACACTGACACTGTCTTAGCACGTACCAAATAGGTGGGATAAACACCTCTGAGAATGGGTCAGCAAGCTAATTGTGGCAGTGACCGAATGGATGAGAAAGCTCGACTTGCAAGACGGACAATCACAGGAAGGCATGTTTGGGCCTTACGATTCTCGTGAGTTGCAGGACTCTAGCATCCCGCTGAGAATCGCAGAACGAAATTCGCAGTTCCAGCCTCTACCTCTTGAGACTACTGTACCCGGCTCAAACACTCGGCCACCGCATCCGTTCGCCTACAACGCTACTGGGACGGTACCTTTCCGAATGAATGACGACAGTGGCGAAGTGAGAGCCACCGAATATCTCGCAGAGCAAGTCGCGGCTCAACAGCGATCTGGCGGGCCCGAGAGTGACTTGTTAAGCCGTGGAGCCGCTGTACCCGGCCAAGCTGCAAGGGCAACTGGGCAGGCGGCTTCTGCGGCGAAGCCTCTGAGTCGCGATCAAAGTCCTGGCATGGGTACATTCGGCAGAGAAGGCAGCCAGGCTCAGATGAGTACCCGGAGGACTGTATGTCAGCCTAGACATTCATCTCGCAATAAAACTGATACTTGCCAGTCACCAGTCAAACAAGGTCGGAAAGCTGTACCCGAGATACCCCTCCCTCCGCGACCGACCGAGTCCTCTGCCGGTCCAGTCCGTACAATGGGCTCGGCCGCTCTACCAGAAAGCGCTACGATCGCTCCACATTTTCACCACCCGCATCATGACTTCCCCTTCGATCCCGCAGAAGCGCAACGCAAGCAATCAGAAGCAATGGCTCATGCGGTCGCACTTGCTCAACTAGAAGCCTCGACTTCCCATCCTCCAGCCCGGCCGGACGCTGTCAAAGGTCCACGAGAGACATATCAGACCATGACAAGCGAGCCTTCGTTCGGACAGCTGCATCATCGAGATGGCCATCCGATAACTCGCGAAACCTCTATAGAGCCACTTCCACGACAGGCTGGACCTGAACAAGGAGATGTAGTCGATCAACCATTCTTCCACATCCCGTTCGGTATACCACTGGGAGCTCAGATTCCACGACCAATGTTGGTTACCCGACAGGGAACGGGTATCGGATTCGGACTGGGTGGAATGCCTACTGGTGTCCGGATGGAAAGGGACACTGCTCCCAGGCTTGTGCCTGTCGAAAGTCCAGAGACGGTTGGCAGGAAGACAGTGAAAAGTGCATATGTGGAGAGCGTAGAGGATGTACGTCTAGCGGCGGCGAGATCACTGTTTCTGACCGATTATAGGAACAAGCCCCACCCACCACTCCTAAAAGGACGAGAATAGCAAGCATTGACATGGAGTATCCAGCAAACACGGAATCAGGTATTCAGCCTGGAAACACGGTCAAGCCATCTTCACGAACGAATGCCTCTCGCCGTACACATGCCACGCCAGCTGCGAACCCACCTTCATCCCGTCTTGCCCCATCTATTCCATTATCGGCATCCGTAAAGGCTCCTTCATATGTCTCTGCCTACCTCCCCCCTCATGCTGCTCGGAATTCGCCAAGCGAGACATCAGTAGCCAGTGGCAATAGATCTGAGGCCAGTACAGCCAGGCTTGCTCCGCAAATTGAGGTTGCCTCTCATCCGGGCTCTTATGCGCCTACAACAGTCAGCAACGTCAAGAAGATTGTCAACGACAGCTCGTACCATGACGACATCTTATGCCAACTTTTAGATGCATCTCGCCTGAATCTTTTGGGCAAGGCAGCGAAACAGGCTCTCCTTAGAGCTGCAAGAGCTCGAGTGATTGAGCTCAGGGATTTGCGAGCGAAGGGAGAGGTAAGTATCTTGATGATTGATCCTTGCCTGACTCGTACATAGCTCGATGAGGATGTCCCAGCGCTTCCCTCGCTCTCCCAACCCAAAAAGGAGAAGAAGGAAAAGAAGGCAAAGAAAGCTAGCGGACGTTCTCACGGACACCAATCAGACCACATTCGTCACGCTGAGGACGATGCAGTACGCCCTCGCAGCGAAGATCTAGCCCCAGTAAGCAGTCCTCGTGATGTGCAGTCGTAGTCTGATGTGAAACAGCCTGCTACCCAACCTCCTCCTTGGGCCCAAAGTGTAAGATCTAAGGCTGACCCACTACACCATGGCTAACATGATCCAGTTAATGGACCGTCTCGCCGATTTCGAAAATCGTCTGGATCAAATCGCCACTCATGACAGGGACTACCCAATGGCTGATGTCCAAGCCGAGACTGATGTTCCTCCAAGCCAAGACCTCAATCTGGACCTCCTGCATGACCTCATGTTCAGTGACATGCTATGCTGCCCCTAGGGTCAGGCGGACTTGGTGGCATGTTTGGCATGCCGATTTTCGCTCCGCAGCTTCCCTCTCAACAGCAGTCAAGTCCTGCCGGCATCGCCACTCCGAGACGAAGCGCGTACATACATACTCTCTCGCCAAGTGATCGAGCCGCACAAGAGGGCAGTGGCGACCAAATGCAATGGGGATCCGAAGTTGAGATGCCAGCTCCTGGAGAGTCTGTCTCGCCGCCGAATCCGACAGGTCCGCCAATAATTAATATACAGGCGCCAACTGAGAGTCACATGACAAGGTCGCAGCGCAACGTGACGCCAAGCGCTCGATCCGTCGGCGGTGACAGAGTGCCATCAAGAGCCAGTGGAAACAATGAGGACGATAGGATAATGGAAGTGCCAGGGGCGATGCCCGATCCCAGAGAACGAGACTTGCCTCCAACGCCATCCGAAAGTATTCGATCACAAATTCCATCATCCGGCCATCCCAACGCCCGCACACCTTTGGCTGAGTTTGTCAATGAACGTCCGTTTAGGCCGAGCCCACCGCCGGCTATGACTGTCCCAATGCCCCAGCAGAATGATATAGGACCCACATTTTCAAACCCAACTCTTGGAGATAAGAAAATTTTCTACCCCGAGGCGCAAACCACATATCAGACTGCCGTTGAGACTCAGCCCTCCTCGGAATCCGTAGTGGACAAAATCAGATTGAGAGAAAAAGAAGCCGGAGGCACAGGGAAATTGACCATTTGGGAGGAGATCGGTCAAAGAATCTTCAGTTGGGCTGTTCTGTGGACAGAAGAACAATTGAAGCATGAGCTAGAAGAGATTAGCTTGGGAAAGCAAGTAAGTGGCGAATGTGGTTGGATAAGGCATGCTCATCGGTTGTTAGGTGGACGATCTTGCCTTGTCGATCTGGTTCATGAATCAGTACAAACGGTATTTCATTTGCATTCTCAGGTAAAGCGAAGAACAAAGTTGATCAATTTGCGCAGTTTGATTCGACGAAGTCTGACACACGACCCGCCTCTGGCATGCGACAAGATGATCGTTCCGCCGCTGATAGCCGAGGCCATCAACAAGGCCGTTCACAGTGTGAGCTTACAAATCGTGACGCACTTGTGTAGCTCACAGGCAAATAGCAAAACTTTGAAACTGCTGTTCAGCTTCTACGTGATCTTTGGCATTGTAGGTCGCGCGTCTACCGGCATTCCAAACTAACAACTGGTAGCGTTCGGCTTCCAAGAACGACCGCGGGTGGTCATTGCATTATCAAGGCACCGTAACGAGGTGAGACCGCCCTGCATGATTGGCGAATCTGGAGCTAACATAATGCCTAGACTCATCAATGGTCGGCTCACCGCTTCGATCTCATCACTCACAAGATGGTGTCTTACCGCGTTACGTCATCTGGAGACCCACTAGGCGATGGTCGGCCTTTCATGTGTATGTGATCTGCCTAGTTCCATGAGGTTGACTGAAACTTGTTAAGGGTGGCATGCGTTGCGTGAGGCTTGGCCAGAATGCCATATTCCTGATCCGTCCGAAATGGCACATCGCGTCGAGACTGTACAGACTAGTATAGAAGACAAGTACAAGAACTCGTTACTCGCTGCTAACATGGCAAGGAACCTCCTTCTGTTAGTCGAGAACCTTATGAGAATGTCTAATATCATAGGTCGCTGATGTCCACTCAGTGGCTACAAGGTTGATCGAGAATGTAATCTGGACCAAATGAGAGAGAATGTCTTTGAAGAGGTGAGCTCTACAGAGATGGATCGGTAGCTGATAGCTCTTCAAGGTCAAAGTTTTGTACAATCGAAAGAAAGCGGGAGATCTCACAGTGCCAAGTGAGACTCGTGATTCACCGAGTCGCGGTAGTCTAGGAGTCACCACGGCACGCACGGGAATGGTCCACTGAAAAATCAAGATATCAGGACGTGGAAAGTGGAAAGCGTGAAGATCCCTGTCGACTTTAATTTTCTATCCAGACTATTTTACAATACATTAAAATCTTTATTAGCTTGAGAGGAATGATCGATGTTGGAGATATTGAATGAAAATGTCTACGACAAGGCAGCAAGCAAAAGTGCATTGTTTGTTTCTTTGATGTAGAACGATATACTGTGAATAACCAAAAAGCAGAAGAACAGAAGAAATAAATGTCCTATTTTAAATTACTGTACTGTAATGTACTTAACCTAGACTTGGGGTTGCACATCGACTAGCATTTCTCTGTGCCAAACCCAATTCACTGAGATTTACCCTACTTGAGTTTCTCGATAAAGCATGCTCGAAACCTCTACCTGTAGCGGTAGGAGTGAGGATTCCTGAAGGTGATGGATCACCATTCAAATCGTATCCACCAATTGTACTTGTAGTTGCAATTCCATATGGGTTCATGGGAAGCATTGAGAGTGGTGGGTCATTCCAACCTGATTGTGCTCGATCACGTTCAGGAGGAGATAAGAGTGATAACGAATCTTGTCTTGATTTGAATGGTCTTGAAGCACCAGTTGAGATTTTAAGATTTCGTGGTGGTGAAGCCGAAGAAGACGACGTAGAAGTCGTTAATGATGGTCCTGGAGAAGATGACAATGATGTAGAACTTGCTTGAGCTGTACGTGATTCAGGTGATGTTGAAGGTGGACGTGTGGATGGTACAGTGAGAGAACCATTTGAATTTTGATTCGAGAAGAAACCTCCTTCTTGAATCATCGAAGGTTGAAAAAGTGTTGTAGATTGATGGTGATAACTTGTCGATGTCAAGGGAAGTGACATGTGTCTATGATTACGTGTGGGTAAATGTCGATATGGATCAATTCCACGACGAAGATAATTTGTGATTCTACGACTCCAGAGACGTAATCGGCCAATGGTCGCCCGAGTAGATTTAGAAGATGTCGCCGTTGTTGTTGTTGGGTAATCGTATCCTTCTTCAAGAGAAGAATAACCACTTGAATATCCATCGTCTTTGACTTTTGACCATGAGAAAAGGTAAAATGGTTTGATGAGCCATGAGAATATTCCACCGTTCGTTCCAGTTTGGAATGGATTATCACCTGATACACTTCGCTTTCTCGTGCGTCTAGGTGAAGTAGCTCGCCGTCGCCTGATCGCAGTCGCAAGGCAAGAGAGAATGACGAATAAAATGAATGCGTACGCCCAGAGAGCCTGGATACCCATATCTTGCATTTTCTCCTCCAGTCGTCCTAGTCCTACTCCGGTTCCAAGACGGTCAGACCAAGCTTTTTCAACAGCGGCAGAACGAGGTGCGACTGCCTTGCTAGCTTCGATAACCATCTTGCCTAGAGTCCACGAAATGGCCGTCTCGCCAACTTCGTCCATACTTTGGAAATGAGGATTCTGTAGTCCTTTACGCCGTGCCCGTCGTTCTGCCTCGGCATTCGTATCGCCCAAAGATCCACCCGTGAGTGTATCGTTGCCTCCAGAATCGACTAGGCGGGGAATCCCAATACCTTCATGTAGGACATTGGAAACCCAAGCACCTTTGAAGCATTGCATTTGAAGGCGAGCAAGATCAGCCTGTTCAGACAATCTCAGCGCATCCCAAATACGACAGCGAGGATAGACTCACAGTTGCATCGTGTCTGCCATCCATCTCATCAACGACTTGTACCTCGATATCGCTCCAACTGCGTCCACAATACTCGCTCATACCCTTTTCCCATTCGCCCCAGTCCCAGACTCCACCCAAACCTAGCACCTGCTGTGCAGTATACCAATACTCGCTAATTCCAATGAAACCTCGCTGATCCTCCCGCTGGAAATCGATATGCGGCGTGGATATGCCTCCAAAAAGGCAGTGCTCCGTGGGACATGGTGCAGAATGGTCAAGAAGTGGACGGAGATTGGTCAGACAAGTCGAGAATGATCCAGTGCCCAAGAACGGGGGATGCGAGGTAGGATTGGAAGAGGGTACGAGGAGGTCTGTAGGTAGGCATGGATCAGGGATAGGGGTTAAAAGATCGGGTAGTGCCGTTGTGGGTTGTGAAGCTCGCCAAGCTGACAAGAGGGATTCAGCATAGCGGTCTCGGGCACGATTCGTTCCAAAGCCAAGCCAAGAGGCGACAAACACCGGCCATTCCACTTCTTCGCCTGACAGTAATCGGAGCGATACTCTGTGGAGCTCGTCACGAGGAAATGCTGATTTTGCCAATTCGAGCTCAGTAGGAGAGAAAGCAAGTTGGGTTGAAGCGCCGCCCATATCGAGGAAACCAAATGTTGGAGAATGGTGATTGACGTCGACTGGCGTCACAGAATCACTTGATGAGTCAGGTGGGGGATCTGCGAGGGGTGCAAGCGGTAGTAACGCTGTTGGTTCGCCATCTGTTGCAGTGCCAGACTTTGACGCATCTGGAGCGTGGCCGAATCCATCCATAAGATAATTGACGGCAACCCATCCCCACATGCCCTCTTCTTCTCCAGAGATGACCCTAACACTATCTCCGCACGGCCCTGCTGATGATGGACCTTCAACCATGAAGGGATACTCATTACGGATCATATCACATGCGGCTTGGAGAGTCTGTTGACGGGTCGAGTCGGGCAGAAGTCGCATTCCGGCGGTCGCGAGGAGGTATATCGGTGTGCTAGAATGCTGGGAAGGTGGAATCTGCTGCAGAGCATGTGAGAGAAGTGGTGAGAGATAGTTTGGTATATCAGAAGGAGCTATTGACGATATGCCTACCTTGGGGTTAGACATTATGTCAAGCATAAGCGGTGGGACATACCAGGCTCTACTCTCTTGACCCAAGCTTCCCCTTCCACTCCCTTACCCACTCGTACTAATCTTCTCAGTGCTGTTCTTTGCATCTCATCCTCTCTCTGCTTCCCCTTTCCTTTCCAATCATGGCGCATCCACCACCATTTCTTTTCATCCTGCCCCCGTGAAGCCTGAGCTTGAGCTACTTCATTCAGAATCTCTGCTCGCTCGAGATCTGGATCCCGCCAAGAGTAAATCTGCAGTCGCGATCCCGACGATCCAGCGTCAATGACAAGTGCATAATGTGTTGTCGTTGAGGAGATGGAAGGTGCCATTTGTCGGTCAATTACGGCGGTGAGAAGCGGTGGTCTCACAGGTGTTGCTCATTGACCGGCAAATGATCAGTCGGATGCAAGCTCCCAAGTCTCAGATGGACGTCCCCAGAGGCAGTACGGACGAGTTCAAGATGGTATATGCAGTGAGAAGGAATAAAAGAAAAACACTGGACGAGGTATATGGTTGTAGGGGTCAAAGTGAGATGTTTTCACGGTTTTGGAGGCGCACGTCGACAGCAGCCGGAAAAAGGAAAACAACCCGGGATATGTACCGTAGATATTCATACCGTTGAATCTGTTCAGACATATGCACAAGAGGCAGACGACGGTATGTGAGTGCATAGCTCGTGGTCACACAGCGAGGGCGTTTCTTAGCTTATTCACCACCGGTCCCGTTGCACTCGCTGTTCTTCAGCGGGAGTGTCGAGGTAACACGATGGACAGGGCCTCAAGATGTCATCTGCCCGGCAAAGATGCATGCGCATGGTGCTAATCCAGCTCGACCAGGTTCACATTGCTCCCTTGCGTCTCTTCCTCGCCTGTCCTATCTCGCCATCACGTTCATAATCACTCATTGCGGTCATTAAATCGTTGTATCGTAAAACGTCCCACTAATAATTCCAGATTGATTAATGTCTCCTTACTGTCCGGGATCCTGCAAGACGACGAGGAGATACTTTTCATCTGCATCTTGTCAAACTAACATTTGAATACCAGGCGGTCAAGCTCACCAGGTGTTATGATGAGTTCGTGACGCTTCGTTCGTATACGCATGAGCCTCAGCTCATCCTGGTGTTGATGATCAGCTTGGGCAGCAGTCGTAGAAATTGATAGCTAGAACCGCTCACCCCGTCATCACATTCCCCAACAGCCCCAGCAACATTCGCCACGACACTTTCCAGTGCCCTCGCATATCTACGGCCCCCTTCTCCATCGAATATGGCGCCAGTACTCTGCACAATGGCCCCAATATGTCCGCTTGATTCTGTCTCGCGTCGAGAAATGATCATCACGCCTTTAACATTACGATAGGCTGAAAGTCGGGACAATGTCGCCTCGATCTCTGGGGGTGGGGTGATAGCTGGTAAGCTCGCTGTCGACGATGCGAGGGCAGAATGACCATTTGCGATAGGCTCAGAGGTCGACATGGCATCTGCATGACAATCTAGCAGGATTGACTCTTGAATAGTAAACAGCTTAATGGGAGGGTCAATTAAAACAAAAGACATGGCCGAGTTAATTTCCAGAGCACTTCAAGCAGGGAGTCGTTTTTGTCCTATCCATCATTTCTCTTGTACTCACTCTGTTCGGGATTGCTCTCCAGACTTTGCTTTTGGAGACGGGAAACAAAACAAGCTACGTGTGACGTCTGGGTGTCCAATTGCGCGACGAATTCGGGCGAGGTTAGCTGTCACCGCCGTCCATCATGGCAGCGGTGACCGACCAAGATGAAAAGCATTATGTCTCGTCGGATGTTCCTCGTCGAGTGTGAGTGGTCGCATCACAGTGTAGTTTACAGATGCTTAAACTGCTTCCAGGAAACACATCCAGTTCCAACCTCTCACACCCAAAGACATCGTTCGAATATCTGAAGTCGAAGTTAGCGAAACAGAACTATACCGAATCAGCGAGAATGGCGTGAGGTCGACAGCTCCTCATGGAGTACTGGATAATCATCTTGTGAGCTGCTCGTATCCTTCGACTAGCTGACAGTTACAGGGTCCCAATGAGAAGAAGCAGTTTTGCACCACTTGCGGGGAGGATGCTACTAGATGTGTTGGACATTATGGTTACATCAAACTTGCCCTGCCTGTTTTTCACATTGGATACTTTCGACCAACCATCAATATGTTGTCTTGTATCTGCAAGGTACGTTTAGATGATCGAACCGATTTTAGTAGCTAATGATGTAACAGACTTGCGCTCGTGTCCTGCTGCCTTATGAACACAGAGCTTCACTTCTAGCTAGGTTTCGTCGACCAAACATCGAAACACTCCAACGAAACGCCACCATGAAGCAAGTGATATCGTTGTGTAAAAAGCAGACAATATGCCAGTACTGTGGAGCCCATAACGGCACTGTTATCAAAGCAGGACCGTTCAGAATCAGTCATGCACCGTATCGAGCGGCCAAACTTGCCAGGGAAAAGGAGCAGAAGTTGGAAGATTTTGCGGCGGTTGTCAAGGAGGACAAGAGCACTTTGGAGGGTGCGGTGAATATGCTGGAGGATATCAACCCGCTCAAGGCTCTTGATCTCTTCAAACGAGTAACTGCAGAAGTATGTCAATCGCGAAAATGACGAATGACCAGCTGACGAGGACAGGATGCCGAATTGTTGGCTCTCCATCCCGATGTAGGCAGACCAGAAGATTACATCTGGCAGTATATATCTGTTCCTCCACCGTGTATCCGCCCATCTGTAGCCAGTGAGAGCGGCAAGTGAGTTGAGCCGGCATCGTGCGCTCAGATTGCGCTGACTGTTTCAGCAATGAGGACGACTTGACTCAAAAGCTGTCTGAGATTGTGGCACTCAACCGGAACTTACAGATCAACATGGAGCAAGGACAAGGAATTGATAAGATCCTTGTAAGTTGTGGATTATCATACATGCTACTAAGCTGAGACGTAATTCTAGTCGACCTGGGAGGTCTTAGGCAACACGGTCGCTCTTTACATCAACTCGCAGGCGCCTGGTATAGTCCCAGCGGGCAACGTGAGACCACAGCTATGCCTTTCAGATTGAAACTTACAAGATACAGGCCAAGCCGATGCGAGGTTTTGTTCAACGTCTCAAGGGCAAGCAGGGTCGGTTCCGAGGCAATTTATCCGGCAAGCGTGTCGACTTTTCGGGGCGTACTGTGATCGGACCAGACCCAAACTTACGGATAGACGAGGTCGGTTGAGAGGCTATGCGCTAGGGTCAAACTGATCCGGGAACAGGTCGCGGTGCCAGAGAAGGTTGCGATCAAGCTTTCGTACCCCGAGCGAGTCACCGATTACAACATTGTCGCGATGCGACAGGCGGTCCTCAACGGTCCTCGACTGCACCCCGGTGCTAATCAGGTTGAGACTACTTCGCCATTCGGACACCGATATCGCGTTGCACTGTCATACCACAAGGACAAGCAATCACTTGCGAGACAGGCAAGAATGCTGAAGATTGGAGACGTGGTCCATCGACATGTCCGGAATGGAGAGTGAGTACTTATGTCATCGAGACTTGCGGCGGCACTGACATCATTCAGCATCGTACTGTTCAACCGTCAGCCTAGTTTGCACAAGTTGTCCATCATGTGCCATCGAGTTCGGGTTCGACCATGGCGGACCTTTAGGCTGAACGAGTGTGTCTGCAATCCTTATAACGCCGACTTTGACGGTGATGAGATGAACTTGCGTAAGTAGCTCGGTCGTTTGTCATATGAATTTCGCGAGGGCTAATGCGACACAGACGTTCCTCAGACAGAAGAGGCACGGACAGAGGCCTTGGAGCTTATGTCGGTCAAGAAGAACTTGGTTACCCCTCGTAACGGAGAGCCCATTATTGCAGCTATTCAGGATTTCATCACTGCCTCTTTCCTACTCTCGCGTCGGGATCGCTTCTTTGATCGACAACAATTCACCCAGATCTGTGCATATCTTGGCGACGGAGACCTCAAGATCGACCTTCCTCCTCCTACCATCTGGAAACCAGTACGAATGTGGACTGGAAAACAGATCTTCAATCTTCTCATGCGACCCAACAAGGAGTCCAGGGTTCTCGTCAATCTCGAAGCCAAGTGCAAGACTCCTGAAAACCCGAAGGCAGAAGACAATTTCCCTCTAGATATGTCACCCAATGACTCTTACCTAGTCATCCGGAATAGCGAGATCATGTGCGGAGTCTTCGACAAGAACACCGTCGGAGATGGCAAGAAGAATTCAGTGTTTGGTGTCATTCTTCGTGATTACGGACCGGACGAAGCGGCGACAGCAATGAACCGTCTTGCAAAACTTGCAGCTCGCTGGCTGGCCACTCAAGGATTCTCTCTAGGGATCAACGACGTCATTCCTGGTCCACAACTTCAACGCGAAAAGGATCAGATGGTTCAGAAAACATACGAGGTGTGCGACGAACTCATTGATCTCGCCAAACGAGGCAAGCTCGAGAATGCTGCAGGCTGTGACCAGGATGCAACATTAGAACAGAGGATCTCTGGACAGCTTTCAGCTGTTCGAGGGGATGCTGGTAGTGTGTGCATGAAGGAACTCAGCAGGCACAATGCACCTCTTATCATGGCTACTTGCGGTTCCAAAGGTGAGTCAGCGAGCACTTGATTAGATCGGCACTAAAACCACACAGGTTCTACAATCAACGTCGCACAGATGGTAGCATGTGTTGGTCAGCAGATTATCTCGGGCAAACGTATCCCAGACGGTTTCCAAGATCGATCCCTGCCTCATTTCCGAAAGAAGAGTCGAATTCCACCATCAAAGGGGTTCGTTCGAAACAGTTTCTTCTCCGGCTTGACCCCGACCGAATTTCTTTTCCACGCTATCTCAGGGCGAGAGGGTTTGGTCGACACGGCTGTCAAGACTGCTGAAACTGGTTATATGGCTCGTCGACTCATGAAGGCGCTAGAGGATCTGTCTGTTCAGTATGATCTCAGTGTTCGAAACTCTGTTGGTGGTGTCGTGCAGTTCCAATATGGGGACGACATGCTCGACCCGGCATGTCTGGAGGGAGACGCAACACCCGTGGAATATGAGCGCAGCTGGAGTCATGCTCGAGTGAGCCTCAACAGAGTTACACAATGGATTCTGACTGATTGATCGTAGGCTATTGCGCTTGGAGATGATCCAAGTCTGTATCCGTATCAGATTATGGAGATTGCACAAGAGATCTACCCCGAGTATATTACGAAGGAACGCGTTGTGGAAGAAGATTCTGTCAAGCTCGAAGAATTGTTTGCGAATGCCGAACCGGTAAAGATTCGGCCTGTCCCTGAGGAATGGCAGAAGTGTCACGATAAATATCGAGAGGACACCTACAACTTCATCAAGAAGCAGATTGTGGGCAAGATGGTCTTGCAGAGGTCTCGAAGGAATGTCGCCGAGGGTGACGTCGCGCCTCACACAGCTGCGAACAAGAAGAAACTGCTCGCTGGTGACTGTGCGTATATATTTTTGACTGCGGCTGTACTAACGAGAGCAGCGGCTGTGCAGCAAGTCCTTGATAACGCCAACAAGGTGACTCGATTCCAGATCGAGGCTTTCCTCGATATTTGCCGAGTCAAGTATCTGAGGGCTAAGATCGAACCTGGTTCGACTGTTGGAGCCGTCGGTGCCCAATCTATCGGTGAACCTGGTACCCAGATGACGCTCAAGACTTTCCATTTCGCTGGCGTCGCTTCTATGAACGTCACACTTGGTGTGCCTCGTATCAAGGAAATCATCAATGCTGCTACCAAGATCAGTACGCCAATCATCAAGGCCTGCCTTGTCAATCCGAAAAGTGAGATGGCTGCGAAAGTGGTCAAGGCCAGGGTGGAGAAGACCGTATTAGGAGATGTAAGTTGTATTCTTTTTGGGTCATCTTTGCTTCGAGCTGACGGTCAACAGATTGCTTCGGTGATCCAAGAATCATGGTCCATGGGCGGTGCATCGATTGTGGTTATCATTGATTGGGAAGCTGTCCGGAGTCTTCAGGTAGGCTAGATGAAGCTTCTGCCTTTCTCATGCTGATTTTTTTGTAGCTCGAAGTATCGCTTTCGTCGATTTCCAACAGTCTATTAGAGTCTAAGAACTTCAAACCAAAGCTTAACCACACAGTTCGTCGACTGTATTACAGGGGCTCAGTCAGCTGACAAATTCAGATGATCACGGTGGATCATAGGACCGGTCGATTGACGATACATGTTGACGAAGTGAAGAACACCAAAGGGGACACCTTTGGTGTGTATGAACGACTCAAGGCTATCAAGCGAGCGCTTCCTGGTATCCAGATCAAGGGACTGCCAGAGATCGACCGAGCTGTAGTGTCAAAGAATGAGAAGGACGAATCGACTTTGGAACTCCTCGCATCCGGTTACGGCTTGGCAGAAGTGATGGGTATTGATGGTCAGTCTGCTTCAATCTGGCTGGCTTGTGACTGACACTATTCATTATTTTAGGTGTGGATGGTTTCAGGACAGCTACGAATCACGTTATGGAAACTGCCAAAGTCCTTGGTATTGAAGCGGCACGATTAAAGATCTACGATCAGATTCAGGAAACTATGAAATCACACGGCATGTCAATTGATCCTCGGCACGTCATGCTGCTAGGGGATGTAATGACTTATAAAGGCGAGGTGTTGGGTATCACTCGATTCGGAGTACAGAAGATGAAGGACTCTGTATTGATGTTGGCGAGTTTCGAAAAGACAACGGATCACTTGGTATGTCAACTTGACTTGACTTGACAACCAAAGCTGATGAGGCCCAGTTTGATGCTTCTCTCTTCTCCAAGAAAGATGAGATTCAGGGTGTATCAGAATGTATCATCATGGGTACTCCTGCGCCTGGATGTGGTACTTCATTGTATGTTGCCTGTTACCTGTTACCTTTTCCCATTGTCGTTATCGATAAAGTGTGATGTTGGCTGACAAACGATATAGAGCTTCTATGGTCACTCCAGCTCCGCCAATACCTCCAAAGAGAACACTTTTGTTCGAAGGAGCTTACAAGGCTGCAGTAAAGAGACGACAGGGTTAGAAGTTAGATCTGAACGCTAGTGTTATGGAGCTTAGCTCCAACAAGGAGAGGATGGATGATTTCTTTACGACTGGTCTGGTTTTTTTAACGAACTTCTTCTTACATAATTTTGGCATCTTCTTCTTCTTCTTCTTCATTGACATGGCATAACATCCAAGCACGCATGCATCGTACATTGTGTATATCTAAGGTAGAATAGAATATAGGAGAGTAGGAGAATAGGAGAAACATTGCAAGCAAAGCACAGTCCATTCAAGTTCAAGTGTCAAATGTGGGATGGGACTCTCTCTATAAACAATTTCTCAGATTAAAGAGATAACACTGGAGCGAGGTTTGGTGGTTCGCCAGTTGTTGTCGGTTGAGCGATGGGTGCCTCGGTCTCAGTCTCAGTCTCAGTCACGGTGGCTGTTCGTCCTAATCGCTCATCGACAGCTTTCTTGACGTTGGCATAAACGATTTCCTTGTCAGGAGAAGAGTCAACCTAGATATCGATATCAGTCAGTACTATGCCGGTCGATGCGTCTACCGGGGCGGTGATGGTGGATTGTGTAGGGAGGTGGTTAGGTAAGGTAGGTAGGTAGGTAGGTAGGTAGGTAGGTAGGTAGGTAGGTAGGTAGGTAGGTAGGTAGGTAGGTAGGTAGGTAGGTAGGTAGGTAGGTAGGTAGGAAGGAAGGAAAGGAAAAAAAAATCAAAATATGAAACCTACTTCAACGACCTTTCCAAGACCACCATAATACTTGACGACAGGCATAGAAGTATCGACGAAAGTCCTGAATCGTTTCGTGATTGATTCGCGATTATCGTCTGCTCTTCCAGATGTTTTGCCTCGCTCTAAGAGTCGTTCGAGCATGACTTGTTCTGTCGTATTGAAGAATAAAACGAATGATGATTGGCATACCTAGGAGAAAGATGTCAATGAGTGAGAATGTATTATGTGTATAGCATTGCGGAGAAAAAAGGGAAATGTATGTATAGTTGGTAAGGTTATGTATGTAGAGAGCGGAGAGATATATTGATATATTACTCACTGCTTCATCGAACTTGAGAGCCTGATCCATTTTTCTGGGGAACCCATCAATCAAGAATAACCCTTTACCGTCCTTCCAAGCCTCAGAATCATTGGGAGGTGTCTTGATCGCTTCGTGCATTGCGACTTCGAGCAGCTAGTTACTTTACTTCAGTACATGGTACCGATGACAGAGAGAAGTGTCCATGCTTTCTCGAGACGGAAGGGGACACACATGGTTCCCGAGAGAGTTGACAGGAGAGTAACGGGGGGACTCACCTTGATAGTAACTTCCATAGGAACAATCTTGCCTTCGCGAATGTAATCTTTGATGAGATCGCCGTATTCTGAGCCGGGACGATCTTGTTCTGCTCTCAAGAGATCTCCAGCTACGAATGGATATAAGAACATGACACTAGGCTACGAGAACAGGGCCAGGTTGAGAGATGATGATGGCCAGAACTCGTGAGAGAAAGGTAGTCCGTCCGAGCTTGGAAGCCAATGATGGAAGGAGAGTTGAAGTCAACTTACCCGATAGGTGCTTGAAGCCATAATCAGCGACCAGACGCTCGCATTGTGTGCCCTTTCCTATGTAGCTATATCAGCTGCGTGCAAGACAAGTGTTTTAACATACCAGCACCAGGACCACCTAGAACAAAGATGACGGTCACTTTGGATTCATCAAACTTGTCAAACTCTGGCATTTGCAGTTCAGACCCTGATGCGCCGGTGGAAGCAGCGGGTTTCTCGTGGTGAAGAGCATGTTTGATCTTATCGATGACTCCCATCTTGCTGTTTTATCAAACAAGTCAGTGTTGATGTTGAAACTGAACGTTTGGAGTTGAAGGACGTGAGAAGATAGAGTAGAGTAGGTGTTCAAGGAGGAGGCGCGTTTGCCTGATCCGGAGGTGGCAGGAATCTAGTCTAGGCGCCTGATTTTATATTTGTTATTCCTTCAGTACCAAAACAATAACATGGATATTGTCTAGCAATACGGACGAGCTGATGATCAACATGTATGTGTAGAGTATAACGATCAAGCAACCTGGCTTGGCTTCAGCTCATATATATCCTTCCCCACCTCTCAGAACTAGGCTCTTCTTCCTTCCCTCCACACCAGCCAGCTCATCGACCAACCCGCTCATCCCCGCCCACTTAGCCTCATCTTCGACTCTTCTCCTTCTCCCCTCCATCCCGCTCCAATGACCAGTGGCTAATCGTCCAGCGATGGCGTGCCAAGCACCAGCATCACGGTATAGCAATATGCGCAATTCTGTAATCAGGCCTCCACCGTCGATCACCTTGGGGTCAAGCGAGAGCTTTGGCGCATTACGTCGAAGTGACAGTGTCGAATTGGCGTGTGCGGGAGGAGTAAAGGATGAGCCTGGTGAAGGAAAGTGAGGTAGAAGATGCTGAGTGTACTGGTTACGAGTCTGAGCGCGTTTCTTGCTTGTTCCAGGCAGAGTCGAAAGAGCTGGAATCTCGAAATTAGGTTGATCAGGCGTACTTATCCACAATGAACGGAAGTACTCGTCCCTGTATGAGTCAGACTTCGTCCCTGCAGTCATGAAGAAGAGGTATACGTACTTAAGCAATGCGCCAAGTCCATACTCTGAATCCAAGTCTGACCCTTCAGCAGACGATCCATCCGTCATCTCAGGTTCTTTGTGTTCTTCCTCGAGATAGCTCTCCACAAAGGAACACAGGTAACCTCCAGCATGTCGCAATGCCTCAAGGGGTAAAGTAACAGAATTGGTGCGGGGCTCGTCGTTGAGTGAGTAGCCAAAGTCGAGTACGACCAACACGGTTGATTCGGCAGTCGGAGAGGCCTTGATGGTCTTCGATAAGAGCGTGGCTTGGAACGGTGTGGGTAGTGGCAGTGACGATTTTGCAGGAGGTTTGATTGTGGATCGACGATCTCGTTTCAGATCCGCGCTGGACGCGCGAGCATGTAAAGACAATCGATTCTCGTTCTCCTTTGCTTTCTCCATCTCTCGGCCCCATCGCTTAGCGTCCATCGAGGGAGCCCTTCGGATCTCCTTCTCTGCTTTCGGCGGCAATCGATAAGTATCTCGCCTGTAATCCCTTACAACATCTTGCTCGCTCTCTGACTCGGACTCTGGAGATAGCAAAACTTGCGAATCGGGAGAACGAAGTGAGGAAGGCAAGTAAGAGCTAACGCTGCTTTGCCTGTACATCGAGGGAAGATTCGGCAACACTGGAGCAGTGCTGGGTGCATACGACATGTATTCTGTCGATTGTTTGCGAGTATGACGGACTGCGGCTGTTGGAGCAGCGCTCACGGGTGTCACGGGGGTCTTCATGCCTCGAACCGCCTCACTGGGTCGGCGCACGATCTGAGCGCCGATGAAAGGAGGCGACTTGGTAGAGCTGGTCGATGAGTAGCTTGAGCTGTGATTGTGTCCATGCGATTTTGGCCAGTGCGCTGCTCCGTGTGCCCGGTCGAGTGAAGGAAGAGGCGGAACTGTAGGGAGGGGAGGGAGAGGAGGGACATCTTGATTCTTGGAGAAGGAAAAGAATCGCCGAGGTGACCTTGGAGGGCGAAGATCAGGGATCATTGATTGAGAGTTGTCAGGCATTTTGGTAATGTTATTGTCTCCTTATATGCCTCGTTGTTGAACGACAGAGATAGAATAGAATTAGTCTCAGTATATGATCTGTTGTGTTAATGCAGGGGCAGGATCAATCAGTGGTATAATCTCGCTGCGAGGATCCATCGCCCCGCATAAATCTTTCACCATCTTCCTTTGACACGGTCATTATCTGCCTTCAAGGCTTGATCGACGAGCGGTGAGTGAGTGAGCACAAAGGTGCCGTGTCTATGGACGATGCTGAAAGGAGTGACAGGTGAGATGAAACGCGAACTCGCCGGTCGTTGATGAACAAAGGAAAAGTTCGGCCGAGCCCTTCAGATACCATCGCCATCATAGTATTAGTGACATCAGTCAGCCTTTGAAGTGCGGTGGAGATTAGTACCGGTGTTCGAAAGGTAGCTCAAGGAGGAATAAGGGACTCATGAGTGACCTGCATATACTGACAATAATCGAAACTGAGAGGTATCTACCTGAATAAATTGAGTTTCCGTGCGGTGTTGGTCCGAAACTACACCTTTCGCTGCCTTGCTAGAGCTGCCAAATCCAATGGTGGGAATTCACTTCCCTCAGGCGGTTGAGGGTTCTTCCTGTTTGGAGGAGAAGCCATATCACTGTTGTCATCAGCTTGATTCGCGGAACAGAACACATAAGCTGACCGTCTCAGCTCGACCAGAACTGTCTCGAGCGTAAAGTCGCGCTTCCAAGTAGATATGGAAGGAACTCTGGAAAAGTTTACCTAGAAACGCATCAGCTCCACAGCTGGCATTGTCGAACTACTCACCAGGCCATTCTGGTCAACGCAGGGGAGGTTGATCTTGCTTTCAAACTTGACCAGTGGAGGCACATCTGCGCTCCGTTAGCAAGTGGGAACCGGATCAATAAGGGCATACCGGGATATTTGTCTCCACAGTAGATGCTCAAGCTGAAGATACGGTTCTCATATGCAGAGTGTGGAGGCCCAATGATGGTCCCGTTCCACTCGTACATGGCCAAATCGTCTCCGTCCTTCGAGATCAGTCAGCGGCAGGTCGTAGCAAAGAGATGAGAGGGACCTGCAGGTCCTCGACAAGCTCACCTTCAACCCGTAACTAGCACTTCCATCACCGATGCCTTTCTCCCCGTGTTCAAGCTCGGAGAGAAGCCGGAAGCTTCTGGGCACTACGTTGCCAGCATCAACAATGAAGCCTTTGACCGAATGCTAGGTCCTGCGACCAGCAAAGACAGTATTCTCAGGAAATCTCACTTTTGGCCATGTTGGGCACGAGCAGGGGACTAGTCTAGTCCTTGGAGAGGAGAGATAGCTAGTTGAGAGAGGTGTTTTCAGAGGGCAAAAGTCGATAGCTTAAAGATAGTTGACAGGTCTGACGACAAACGAGCGTCATGCCATGACGTGGCTCTTCCGAGCGATCGTTATCAGTGGCAAGGAAAGAAATCATTACGGCCGTCGCACGTGGCTCTCGAGGTCGCGACGCGTCCTAGATATTTGAACAATTCAAAGCCAGAGATCTTCTCGAACCTCACGTCTAGCCCAGCATGAGCTCCATGATCGAAGATGACCTCGACATGGAGCTGCCCCCGTCTCCAGGGCTGCTTCACGATGATTCTGGCTTTGATCGCTTTGACATTTTCATGCCTGCTGTGCAGTCTCTCGTCAATGCTCTAGGTGGTTACGAAGAAGTCGAGGTTCAACCGGGAAGATTCCAAACGATATACCGACCTGGTGATTCCGTCTTGGCAGTCTTGAAGGATCTCAAGAAGCTCTGGCGAAAAGACGACACGGATGATGAGAGGACGGTAGCGAGATGTATGGCTAGAGCAGGGTTGATGAGAGAGCTCGTCGCTCTTGTGGTCGAGTGCACGGAACGAGGAGATTGGGGAAGGAAGGTCTCGCTAGTCGCTTGTGAGCACGTCGTTAAAATGACGTGTGCTGGGCTGATTAGGTGCAGGTGATCTCATTGCAGCTCTGACCTGGCCGATTGATGTGGCTCAAGAGCTCAAGGAGATGCAGGACGAGCCAGACATCGTAACAGATTATGCCAGTCTCCTTCGGTCTCAGGTCGAGTACAAGGTGAGCAGCGTGAAGGATCGTCGCTCATGGACAGGCTATGATACTCCAAACTGGCGCCCCTCTCCGGTGTCTGTTAGCGTTGATGTTACCAAGTCTCGCCAAACCTCGCAAGTGAGTCGGGGAGACTTAGTATTTCGAATGCCGCATACTGATTCGTGAAACAGGGAAGAGAAAGATAATAGAGTCATCTCCCTCGGACTTCATATCATTCGCAACCTCTTGGCGATCAAGGATGCTGTTGCCGATGGGCACTCGGCGGGCGAAAAGGAAGAATTCGCTAATCTACAGGTAAGGCGTAGTGTGTTGTGGCTCAGCTCATTGTTCAGTCAACTCTCATTATTCAACTGAGCAAATTGACTTTCTTCCAACTCGTTTTGACTCTGGCTTCCTGCGCCGATAAAAGCGACTTCAACCAGTTCAACGTGCTTGTGCTGGACATCTTGCACCTCGTATTCCGATCTGTCAAAGCGAAGGAGCTGGGTCAAGACCAGGCCAGAGTCAGTCTCTCCGTTGTACCCGATAAAGGTGTCTGACATCTGCAGGCTCCACTGGAAAATCTCACCAAGCTCCTTGATGTCGAGCAGAGGCAGAAAGCTCTCAAATCTCGAGTGGGAATGACGAGACATTCTCGTTTCGGCACAACGGTTTCCGTAAAAGCAGTCAGTCGGAGTTCGCACGTTCGTACCATAGCTGACATATGTGTGCAGGGAGATCAGAAAATCATCTTGCACAAGCAGAATGCTGTCGCCGCCAACGCTGGCCAGATCTTAGACGACATCAAACGCAAGCGGGCCGGAAAGCTAAAGCGAGTGGTAAGTGCATTGAGTCTTCAAGGTTGGGAAGCTCACAGCCTACAGGATGAGTTGACTCTTCCCGTAAATCTGAGTCCAGATGCTATGCGGTGCTTGCAGGAATTGGCAAAGAGCTTCATCCAATCCTGTTTCAATGGTAGGACAGCTCTTTGTGATTGATCAGACCTAATGTTCTATAGTGTTCTTCGCATCTATTCTCAAAGATATCCGTATGGAGCGAAGCAAAATCCGGCCAACCGACAATATTCGCACCTTCTACCTCGCCCGATTCTTTATCGAGTACCTGCTCATCCTTCGCCAAAAGGAGGAAGCTGCGAAAATCGCGAAACAGGAGCAGGTCATCAATGGAGATGATGCTAGAGCGGACCTCCCGCTGGGGTTGGTGGCGGAGATGGCGGAGCTGGACTCGGTCAGATGGGTTTTCATGCGTATGAAGTATTCCATGGACGACAAGGTAAGCCATTTGCCACCGCATCAGCTCATGCGACTTTAGCCCCCATCTTGGACCGAGCTGCAGGCCAGCCTCGATTGCTTTACCCAGATTGTACGCATCGCTGAGAAGTGGTTGGACTGACATATCCTAGCTGCTCCTCATTGATGCAATGAGTACGTCAGAAGACGATGAGGATCTCGAAATCGCCGAAATACTACAGAATCAGCTATACTACAATGGCGACATCCTCGACTCCTCCCTATCAGTTATCGCTCAATACAAAGATCAATCTGTCGCGTGAGTGCTCTCTGTACTCTGTATCCCATAGCTAACCTACACTCGGCAAGATATCTCACCTCGGTTGTCCATTTCGCCTATGTTTTTCTTCGTATGCTCGAAAAGTATTCGAAAAACAAAGCGTTCATGTTTGTTCGGAAGCGTAAAGCGGCACGAAAAAAGCGTAAAGCCATTGAAGCTTTACCTGAGACAGCGGCACTACCAGAGGAGTATGGTAATGAGGAAGACGTCGAGCCGGAAAGAGATACGCCAAGTTATGCCGAGCATGCCTTTACGTTTACGTCGTTTGAAAAGGTGCGAAGTCTGACAGGGCAGGGCTGACAATTCAGCGTTTCGCTCAAGAGGGCGTCGTCAACACCTTGGTCACATTCCTTGCCCGGTTCAAAGAATTTGATGAGCCGGATCAGATGAAGTGGATCGTGGGCCTCATGCACAGGCAGGTCATCAGGACTCAAGCAGAGGGGTTGTATTTCAAGGCAAGTAAAAGCAATTGCCACAACTAACGTCCACAGGTGTCAATCTTGAATCTCTTTCGAAAGGTATTAGATAGTCAGCCGAGCTTGCCCAAGGCCGACTCGACTCGCGATCTCTTGCAACTCATTTCATATGTACTGCGCAAATTCTTCAAGCGGGTGGCGGAAGATCCATTCCTGATTGTCCAGGCGTTTGGACCGAAGAGCAGAGGACATTGGAAGGAGATATCGTCGTACAAGAGCGATGAGGAAGACGATGACGGGATGGGTGGGCAGAGGGATCGTATTCAAGAGAAGGTGAGTTCAACACTACCAGTCAAGGGAGGCTAACGGATGATCAGATGGCTAAGGGCCCACCCGAATTGGAGTTCAAGACGAAGGCCGGGTTGAGCTGGAGCCAACAAATGGAAATTGCCGTTGGGGTGCTTCTGCGGGATGGTCACGAGGAGTGGGTCCAATGGATCATCGAGGTGAGCATTACCGTTGCGAGATGGACCGTAAGCTGACTAGAGTAGGTGTTGGAGGTGGCGCTCGCCGCACGGACCGAAGTAGTCCTTGCTGTCGATGGGGAGAATGCGTTACCTCGTGATGACGAGGAGAGCGACGACGATGAGAGGCGGGTGCGCAATTTCGGAGGACCCAGCAAGGAGGCCATGGAGAAATTTGTTCAACACGGTGAGGACCAATAGATTTCGGGCCAAAAATTGTGCTGAGTGTTCAGATCTTGAGGCGGACACCGAGGACCGTTCTGCTGCTGCGGCGCGTGATCAACACTTCCGCTTGATGCTTCGGCTGCTTTCTTTCGATCATAGTGAGGCCGAGACAAGTCAGTCCACCTGGACCGGTTCAGAATGCCATGAACTGACCGACTTAGCTGTTGAAGAACGATGGTTTATACCAGCTTCAGTACTCCCTTCTAATCTGTCTACCTCTCTCGGCGCACTGCAGCAATACCTACGCGAACCACCTTCCCTCGATACAGATCCCAAAGCGCTCTTGCGTCCTGTGCGCAAACCGCGCCAACGTCGTGCTCGCAGTGGATCTGGCTCTGAATCCGATATGGACCGACCGACAAGAGCTCGGAAACGCAAAGTGGCCGAGACGCAGGTATTCAAATCGGCAGCATTCATCGTTGATTCCGATGACGATGAGGAGGCTGATAGAATATTCTTTGAACGTGAAAAAGAACTGAGAAGGGAGATGGAAGAGATGGCGCAATCGCATGGAAGTGTCATGGATGGTAAAGGAAAGAAAAAACGAAAGAGGAGCAAGGGAAAGGATGTTATAGGCCACGACGACGATGTGGTAGTGGAATTGCTGGATGAGGTAGGAATGACGCAGTTCTCGATAGGTCAGGAGGAGAACGATGTAGAGGGAGGGGCGGATGATGAGAGTGATCAAGATGTTGCTTGGGCGAGAAAGAAGAGTTCTCCACGGGGGATGTCGCTCAGTCGAGAAGGGAGCGACGGGACTCAATCTCAACGATCGTTAATCGGGAACGGCATACAGAGTGGCATATTATCTGAGTCTGACGATGACTGAGGGGTACTTGTATGCATGTAAAGTAGACTTAGTTGCCTTTGTATGTCTGACTTTACTTGTGGATTTTGGATACATGACACTGAGTTTCTATCTTCTATGTGCAATGTGTTTACATATGATACAAATCAAATTGGGAGCCAAAGCGACCAAAGAGCATTTCTCCCACTCCTGCGCCAACGACGACTGAGACGAGCCACCAGATATTGAAAGTCATGACGACCAGCCTTGGAGAGAGAGGATTAGCCTTGATTCATTCCTTGGACAAGTCTTTCGCCTTGTGCAGAAGTGAAGTATGTTACTCACATGAGAAGGTAATGCATCAAAGTCTGAAGAGCTTGTAATAGGCCTCGGGGGAGATCTACATCAAGTCTGAAAGGTCTTGACCAACGGCCATGTCGTTCGTCGTCGGTCTCTATAAGACGAGATCGTATGGCTTTAGGAAGGTGATGATGAAGGTTGTTCTTCTCGTCTGTTTCTGTTCCTTTTTCTGCATCTGTGTTGATTTTCTGGTCTGGGTCCGAAGATGATGATGATGAGGATGAGGAATTTGCAAAGTAGGTTGGAGCGGCGACTGGGAGGATTTCGAGTGAACTCGAAGAAGTTGATGTTTGACGTAGGTTTGGTGGTTGTGATGATGATGTTGATGATGAGGCGAGGGCTGTAGAAGAAGAAGAAGAAGATGATGATGAGAAAGTGATTGGTCCTGATGATTTTGGTATTGCTAGACCTATTTGTCTGGAAAAGGAAATACATTGATCAGTTTTTCAGTTGCTAGAAGAGATGAAAAAAGAATTCAATCTTATGAAAACTCACCCTTTACGCCAAGAAACATCACAAGCTCTTCTAAGAGCATAGAGGTATCGCTCAAACATGCCCAACATGAATAGAGCAATACATACACCGACTGTCGCACCTGCACTTGTAGGCGTCCACGATGCGAAATAGAGCACTATAGAGGATGAATTGATGAGTTTTTATCATTATCATTTTTTTTTGAGAGCAATTTAGGCGATAATCAAAGAAAGCAGAGCGAGGTCAAGGCGAGAATGAAATCAAATCGAATCATGGACAGGTGCAAGGATTGAAGTGTCAAGTGAAATGAAATTGAACTGAACTTACTGTCTGTTCCTATGGAACCGTGGAAATACATCTTCGTCTCCATTCCCATAGAACCCGTAGACGTTGCTATGCGATATCAGTACATATATCTTACAATGCAATAAACCTCAAAGAGGCAAAAGAGGACAAAAAGGACAGAAGGATATTAGGCTCTCATCAGAATGGACAGAAAGAGAAACGAGTGGCAAGATAAATAGATAGATGTCTTCAAGTACAAAACGACTCACTATCGTCCATACCTGACATATCTGTATCACGAGGGATCCACATATTGTTGATCTTGACGCTATATGATGATCAAAACAGACGAGTTCAGAGTAAGTGTGAAAGCTGCAAAGTAAAAATGTCAGGTGAATCGGTCTATATCCAAGGACACCCTATTTGATCTCTCGTTGGGCTGTTTGACGGCGTGGATGTGAATCGTTACAAGTTCAGCCAGTGAACTAGTGATGATAGATAGACAGACGAGTGGTGATGAACAACGTTGACATGCACCATGAGCTCCCATCGTTCAAGCAAGGCCAAAGGGACAAGGGGCGTAGGAAAAACCATAGCAGGACAACCTCTAGCCAATCAAAGTGCTTTACCGAACTTGTGGGTCAAGTCATGCCTAAACCACGCGAGTGACCCTGAATCGGACCTGAGGCTTTTCCAAATGGCTCATCTTTTACTTTTTGGTTCCGTTATGCTCCGTTTACTGTAAACCCTCGTACACTCTGTACTGTGTATTGTCCTCTTGTCGTCTCATACAAATTCGTTTGACGGGATCATTCATGCGAAATAGGGACGCATTCTCGCCAAGGCGTAATGCTCTCGCTTCCATACACAATACTCTCAGAGCACCCATTCACCACACACTCTTCCTTGCAACACAGAACTCGTCTCCATACAAAATCGCACCATGCATATAATCTACACTACTCTCCTCTCCTCCTTGCCCTCTGCTTTAACCCTATACCAAGCTCTAATATCTTACTATGCCGCCTGCTCTAGACTCGACTCTTACTGACTACAATCTAACATCCTCCAATGCGCTACTCGAAGCCCAGATCTGCTGTTCTCGACTTCAATTCGCTCCTCCATACTCCGCCTTTAAGGTCCTTGGGAACAAACAGAACCTCTACATACTTTTTCGGGAATATACCTACCCTGCCATCTGTCCTACGTCCTTTCCACCACTCTCCCCCTTGTTGTCTACTGACGACATCTAAGACACTGACTACCTGGCCTTTCTTGAATCCCAAATCACCCGCATCGGTAGCTGCAAAGTCGTATAAAGCTATAGCGCGGGCGTACCCATCTGCTGTATCGTCTAGACCTTCACGTACATGGATAGACGATGGAGGTCTACTACGCGAGGGAGAAGGCGAAGACGTAGGTCCGGCATAATCGTCGAATGGTTGACGTTCGGGAATATCGTCTCCGAATGGAGAACGTGTGTGGTTAGTTGACGGGGAGTTGTATGAGAATGGTCTGTCGTTCACTCGACTGACTCGACCAGTTTTGGTAGGCGTGGTCAAGCGAACTGGGCTTCCAAATGGTGCTCGACCACCACCACCATTGGCGATATTCGACACCGTTTCGTGAGGGACATAAGGGTCGTCTTCTAAAATATCGTCAAAAGCCTTTGAACGAGACCCGCTTCGACTTCTGTTTCCATTCACGGTAGCAGAAGGTACAGTCGATAGGCGTCCGAAGTTGGCCGCTAATCCATTCCCGTCTGCCGACCAAGCGCCTAATAGATCCTTGTCTTTCTCTGGTTCACCCAACAGGTCATCTCCCGTTCCTCTGCTCGGTAAACGAGCCTTGTTGATATTCACCACTTCGGCAACATCATCTGCGAATGGTCCACTTGCAGAGGCTCGATCAACAGGTCGTCTGGCGTTGGATCCACTTCGTGACCGCGACCCGTATGCCGACATTGGTCCGTTTGAATCCCATGTAAGTCCGGCATTGTAGTTCTCTGACGAGGGAAGCGGTCCAGCACGCCGTGGTGAGCTCGATCCCTTCGACGTCAATGGATTCAGACTAAACGACGTTGATCGCTTGTATCCTGCCCCTGCCCCTGGCCTGGGCGAGGACGAAGGGCTCGTTTTGTCTTTATCGTTACTGCCAAACAAGCTACCTGCCCGCCTTCGACCCGTGGGTGTCGTTGCTGTTGGTGTTGGGCCGATTCCACCTCCAAATGCATATGCTCCAGCAGCACTATCACTCCTCCTTCTTCCACCTGCTGGGCCTTGATCGTCCTCCTCGTCTGACGGGATCCACTTATGACCACCTGGCATGCCGTGACTCGTACACCGTTCGATCTCTTCAATGAGGACGTAGGCCCAATCTGGCGGATCGATACTTCCATTGAGGATCTGTCGGACGCTATTTGTTCCGCCATACGCAAGCCGGTTGGCGTCTTGCCGTTCGACGATGACTGAGCCTTCAACCGAGACACCTCCAAAGAGTCCCTTGGTTTTCGAGTACGAATACATGGCGGCCATCTTGCCTTTTGCGTTGACTGCGCCTGAACCTTCTGCGTTACGACCAAGAGGTCCAACAGCGATCTACGAAGTGAATGAGCGAAAGGTAAGTGGAGCTTGATCCTTGTTCTGACGTACCGACAGATTGCCACCGAGTGTGAGCGACCCAGCCGACATGAAAGAAGTCACAGCTGCGCGAGACTGTATAGAGTGAATCAGTAATGGGTACAGAGGAAGAAAATTGAACTCACATTTAGGACGATCAAGAAATCCGTAACCTCAGCTCCGGCCTGTCCGCCAAATCCAAATCCTCCCAACCCAATGGCACTCGGTGCTGACCAAGCTATACGATGATCAGCCGGCTGCTAGGTAGGGAATGCCAGGCTTCATAGGGAGGGTCAGACTTGATGAGAGTTTCAACACTCTGACGAGGGTACAAGACGCACTGAAGACGCTCTGATAAGAAAGAAGAAAGAATAAATAGAACGGAAGAATGCCAGACGATCTGACGAGATGAATGCTATGCGCTCTGATGGCACATCAGACGTTCTGATGGCAAACCAGACATTCTGATGAGAAATCGAAGAGTTGTTGGATAAAGGAAACAAAACTCACATCCATCAGGAAGACGAGCAATGACGACCCCACTACCTGCTCTTGCGGAGAATAGAAACCCAGCTTTGAACACCGTGAAAATAGCGAAACCTGCTGCTCGTTCAATGAGAGAGATAGGTACGACTTTATCGAGTGTATTATTATGTGTATCAACGAAGGAACGGAGGATCTTTGCTGCTTTCCTGGTTTCTTCTTGTAATTTGACTATTCCATTAGAACACAAGAAAAAGGGAATGAACGATTATTGATGATGATTGGGAGTTGATTTGATTTGAGATACGATTGTTTTGTTGAGTGAGGAGTGAAGTATTTAGAGTGAGGTACAAAGGGTTAAGGTAATTGATTATAGTTGTGTTGATAGTGCGTAGGATGTGTGAATAAGGTGAAGTGTTCACGAATCAGTTCAGCACGTGTGAGCGAGGAATACATACCGGGGATAGGAGAGTTGATGGGCATCTTGTACGAATACCTATGTCGTTCTTCCGTCACCCAAGAAACTGAAGTTGTTCACAAGTAATGATATATTGTAATCTGTGTGAAAAGTTGTACTGGTAGGGGTAGTTGGAGTAGATACGAGTGTATATAAAAAAAGTGAGTGCAGTCGGATGAAAGCGACGTCATATGGTGGTGGTGGGGTGAGTGAGTGCGAGGGGATGCGGAGCTTTTTTTTTCCCACTTCGGTCTCGGTCAGCCGTCGGTCGGTCGGTCTTTAAAGTTGTCCTCACTCGTTGTGTCAGCATTACTACTCGAGTTCGATTAGTGGTGAGCCGAATGTCTACGCGGCCGCGGCTATGGCTGCGTTGGTAGTTTTGCTTACTTATATTTGATCATGAGGCTTAAGGTGCATGTATGGCACGACTCGGTGTTATGCAAGTTGACCGTTCATGCTCTTAGTAGCTTGATACATCTTTGGAGACTTCTGTAAAATATAAGCCGACACATCCAATATGTTCTGTAGCACACATAGTGTCACAGACTGTGAGGATAAAGAAAAATATTATAACATGCATATGAACTACGTTCCACTCCAGTACAACAACCCCTTCTGCGTCTCGTTGCAGCATCTCCGCATGTACTAACTACCCTGCCCAGAGTTCCTTGGTTTTTATCACTCCGAGTAGACCGTTCCTCCTACTGGCTGCAGTTCGTCTTGTCTGTCATTTCGAGTAGATCGTTCCCTGTGATGGATGGACGTATTTCTGGGTTTAGAACAGACAAGCTCCTAGATCGAAACACAATAACGCTCCGCACAATGCCGCTATAGTACTCATTAGCTCTCGGCCCTCTATCTTCCGAAACCATTGTGTATATTTCCGAAGGCCTTGCGTCCTACTCAGAGACGAGACTGAAGAAAACGCACCAAGACATGATGTTTCAGCCCCACCTCCATAAGGCCGTTGTTGCTGTTGGACGTAGATTGGTTGACCGGGCTGTTGGTATCCCTGCTGTTGTCCGTAGTTCATTGGTTGTTGACCACTTGGGTTCGTTAGTCTCAATTAAGAAGATATACAAATGATAATGATAGAGGAGGAGGAGCCGAGGGACGACATAGAGATGATTATAACAATTCACAATCACAGGGAAAGTGGAAGAATCAAGTTGGGCACAAACACGGCAAGCCAAGGAAGTAAGTGAAGGGGTGATGAGGGTGACAGAAACAGATACTCACTAGTAATTTTGCTGTTGTGGCAAGTGCGATTGATTCTGATTCCAATTCTGTGGCATCTGAGCGACAGGGTACCATTTTCCATCACTGGCTTGGTACATCTGTTGACCACCTTGGTTTTGCTATGATACTCATCAGATTGAGATCCTCTTATGAACTCTCGCCCTATAGGAACGGGGGGAGGGTAGAAGTAAGACAGTGAATGGAATACAGGGAGGACAGACAGAGGGAAGAAGAAACGGGATAGAGAGAGTGAGATCCAACAAGAGCGGAGAGTATCGGGAGATTCGAGACGGCCACGATTAGAAAGCTCACGACGTACCTGTGGGTAAGATGGTTTGTTCATGATGACGAGCGATTCGGATCTCTCTGGTGAAGTGTAGATGTGTGTAGATGTAAGAGAAACAAAGTAAAACACAAATGAAAATGATATATCGAGCGGGAGATGCAAAACCCAAATATATAGGCATACGCCGCTCTTCGTATGGAGGTGGGTGGCAAAGAAATCACCGGCGATCTCCTGGTGGGCCAACGTTCTTTCGATGCTCCGCGGTCATTATTATTATTGCTGTGCTGCGCTGTGCTTTTTGTAGAAACCAACATTCAACTAGAAAAATCGCTGAACGTCCAGTTGTCGGATCGTCATTTTCATCATTTACGCAGCAGAAACAAATAACTCATGCATAAGAAAGCACATGTATATTCATCTACTGCAGTGCATGCATAAGATAGAAGATGTACTGAGCCCGAGTCAAGACAACCTCACGCTCATCACCCTCATCGAAGAAATGACGAATAAAAGTAGTCTCCGGCTTATATCAAGGTCAGCAAAAGTCTTTTCTTGCCTCGTTATAGAGAGCAATTAAGAACATTTTTGTATTTGGTCTGTGCCTCCGATATGTACCGTCCTTCTATTGAGGAGAAAGACAGGGCTGGGACATGGTTTGTACCCAGTAACGGAGGAGCGGTTGGATGGGGTAGGATGATTGTTTAGGAAGAGAAGGAAGGTTGGGTAGGGGAAGTTCGGGGGTAAGTGAATGTAGGCTGGGTTGGGGAGAAGAGAAGGAAGTGTTGGGGAAGAGAAGGAAGGTGGGGTAGGGGAAGTTCGGGGGTAAGTGAAGGAAGGTTGGGGGAGAGAGAGAGAGAGGACTAAATGGTATCGATACGGCCAAACTTCTTACTTGATTCAAGGTCAGCTACATCCGTGAATCAACGATATGACCTCTGTTAGGTATATCAGTAAGTGGAGACCGATTCGGGGATTGAAAGAGGTAGAAAAGAAAGGCTCGCTTAATGCATTTTGAAGAGTGAGAGAAGCAAGTGAAAAGAAGAAGTGATTATCTCAGATGAACCGCAACCAAACGGAGAGCTTTGTAGGCGAAATTAGAGCTACAGGTGAAGGAAGATGATCAATGTCAAGAGCTAGCGGCGTTTCTCGGTGATTTTAATAACAAAAAGCCATGCCACGCGCCGGTGTATGTATGGTGCCTGGATTCTTGATATTCACAAGCGGAGATCATAGACGACCGACTAAAGAGCGATTATATTAGTTGGTCTCACTTCTCTACTACTCTGACTCTTACTTTACCTGAATCTTCTAGTAAAATTCCAAGTCAACCAAGACATTCATTCGTTCATTCATTCGAACAACACCAGACTTTTCAAATCACGTCTCCCTCGACTGTCTCCACTTCTCCACTGTAACTCATCCCAATCCTGGTCAATCATCTCACTGTATTCGGTCCCATACTCTACACTCACTTGATTGCATTAAACGAAATCCATCCTTTCGGTCTCATCTCATCACATTTCTTTATCCTTACCTTCCTTCCTTGTCTTTCTTTCCTTCCTTCCTTCCTTCCTTCCTTCCAGTTCGTTCGGAAACAAACTCGGAATCAGAATTAGAATCATCAGCCCGAGTTTAGTGATCGGCATTCTCTATCCTCGTATCCTTGCCTTTTCAAACACTACCACCACTACTCCCATCCATACTGTCTACAAAGCCATCATCGACGTGACTGCTCAAGATCTCGCTGCTTAAACACAATGATCCCCTCTCGACCACATAAACAGTCTATGGCTGAACTCAAACTTCGACGATTAACAGAACATAATCAGAGATTGAGAGAGGATCTAGCACGACCGCGCGTACGCGTTTCTGAAGCTTCTAACAAGTGAGCTTTTCTTTCTTTCTGATTCTCTCGTTTCTTGTATAGATTGGGATTGTAGCTCATTGTTGTTCTAGTTTGATCAAATATTCTACGTCTACCAAAGATCCTATGGTAAGTTATCATCGTACTACTCTCCCGCCTTGGGATTCACGATCATCTCATTCTCACACTGTACCCCTGCCCCCTCTTTCTCTCCTTCTTGAAGTCTACTTTCAAATAACATTCCTCAACTAGTCATCTGAAATCATGAACTGACCATATTCGTAGCTCCCACACCTCTGGGGCGCTCCGGGAAAAGGCGAAGATCCTTATTCTCCAGTCGAGAAAGGATGTTGTATCAGTACGTTTATCATTCCCCCTCTCATGCCAATTCCAAGTGTACGTTTAATGCTAATTTGAACCGCCAATCAGTCATGTGAGACTCGTAATCGGTTTCCGTTTCTTCGCATCGTCAGAATAGGATCGTCAATGGTCATTGGTCATTGGTCATTGGTCATTCGTTTGAGTGAAAGACGATATCATATTTGGGTATAATACTCCTTTCCATTTCTAGTTTCTAGTTTCTCATTCTACAAGCCTTCTACATATTGCGTACATAGATCACACCCTGCTTGTATCTCCCGAATCCTTGTATATATCCTCTTTTTGGTCACTAATTTGGTTGACATTTACGCTCAACTCATGCATATGTGGATTGTTCGGGACGCTCAAGTGGTAAATAATATTTGAACATTGGGCATGCTGGACGAGGCATATATAGATTATTGATTAGGGACAACACAGATACATATAGTCCTATCCCATAAGTTGCGAAGCATCATCTGGCGGTCTAACAGATTGTGAGAAAGTCAATAACCTGACGAGTCCAAATTAGCGATACTACTCCACGACAAGGGAAAACGTACCGTTTTACAGCTTGAATATATTTGCGTGATACTTCATCATTCAAAACATGGGCGATATTATCTTGACCAATTTTCTCTCTTGCTGAACGTTCGTGGATACCTACTGAAGTTACACCGATAGGCCAAGCTGCGTTTCCTATTGACATTCGAAGATAGGCGTCATTCGCTTTTTGGTATTGCCGAGTTTGCATGTGATGGACTATTTCTGCTAGGTGTCGGACTACGTCTGGTGGTAGGACCTATTATTGTTGATATTGGATGTGATGAAGAGTGGGTGGGAGAGTACCGAGAAGTGATGTTGATATTGAGATTATGCGTTTACATTCGAGAGCAAATAAATTTGACCAATGAGAGTGCAAAGTTGAGAAGTAGGCAATGGGAGATGGGAAAATACATGTGTTCAGCTTTCGTGCTTATTGAATGGGAAAATACCAAACTCACACGTTGTCGTAAAGATTTGAATAAAGGTTTCATGTTCTGAGCTGATTGAACCTGCAACGCTCCAGCCATACGTCCTTGAGTCGTGCGTTTGATCTCATCCGGTCGATTATCCATCCATTCTTCCCATTCTTTCAACACGTTCTATCTCATATCAGCATCTTGTATCACGGCTTCCCATCTCATTCCATCACGCCTCTCCACCCCAGCTCGCCACCCCTTCTACCACCCCAGCCCACGAACCCCTTCCACCCCAGCTCACCACCGCCTCCTAGCCCAGCCCACGACCCCCTTCTACTCCAGCCCACGACCCCCTTCTACTCCAGCCCACGACCCCCTTCTACTCCAGCCCACGACCCCCTGTAACCCTGCAGCCACCTCACTCCCATCCACCAACCAAAGTAAACGACATACCTTTAGAGCATAATATATCAGAGGATAAAGCTTATTGGGATCCGTCTTGATCAAACTCAAATCGATGATTCCCACATCTGCAGTCCTCTTTTTCTCCCTCTTTGAAACTTCATCCCCTTCATCATCTTTAACACCTTCACCTCCAGCTCCTGCTTCTTTTGTATTCCCAGCATGAGTAGCGCGAGCCATTTTCCCCAATTCTTTCTCTTCCATAGCTCTCTCCATATCTTCAAAAGTCTTTCGGAATTCATTCTCTCTTCCTGTCCCTCTTTCCTCGAGTAGTTCTAATGCACGTAAACGCAGTCGTCTAGAACGATCATCTTCACCGAATAATCGGATAGGTTGACCTTTGGCGCGTAATCGCCGGACGCACTCTTCAGGTGAAATGTTGAAGCCTTGTTCAACGGTCGTGGTAGAAGCGGATGCGGCGACTTCGGGTGTTGGTGAGGCTGCTAATCTTGATAGTGATGCAATACGAGCAGATTCAGCCTAACAAGATTAGATATGTCCCAAACGTTATATTCCTAAAACTAAAGCTGAGACTGAATACGTAGAAATCTTCCATCTTCAAGACCAACTTGCATCTTTTCTCCCTGAACAATCCTACCTGTCCTCATCCTCATATTTATCCCTAGCACTACACCTGTAACTGAATCTCAAAAGAGAGTCTCACTTACATCTTTACGCATCTTTTGCGCTTTATTCTCAGCTTTACTCCTCTCCTTCTCTTCCCTGGCTTTCCGTTCCTCCTCCTCTCTCATCCGTTCAACATCAGCCCTCTTCAGATACTTTTTCGGTCCTCCATCAGATATTGGGTCTCCAAGTTCTTTTCTCTTTGATGAGATTTCCGCCAAGAGTCCTTCCATCTTGCTTGAATATAATGACCTTCGTGGAATCTTCCGACTCTTGTGTGTATATGGAACCCAAAGAGTTGAGTTTTGGTGGCCACGGAACCAATTTCCCCCGCGGGGTAGATCAAGAAATCCGACAGAATCTCTCAACGCAGAGTGATTGATTCAGAAAGTAAATGGTGATCTTCCATATCGCAGAATTGTCTTGTACTAAACAATAGCGAACATGACAGAGGTATTGATGCCTGAGTCTTCTAGTGCGCCATCATCTCGTCGAGAACAGCTGGCCACGACTTTCGAGGGCTATCGTTCCGAACTCGATGCAGACGTGAGTTTTCTTCTCTTGCGTCTCATATATGCATGTACACTTGCTTTCCTGCTCGGTGTCACTCATCCCTCATCCCTCATCCCTCATCCCTCATCCACTTCATCATAATCCAATAATCTCCCCTTACGCACAATCTTCACTTCGTACATCCACACCTCGTACACCTCTACCTCGCCCACTGGTATCTCGCTCCATCTCACCTCATTCTCTCTGACCTCATCCAATTTCACCTCATATACCTGCACCTCATGAATCCTCGACCTTGGTCCTGCTGTTCTGACACGTTATACCCAGAATGAACGCCGAGAACGCCTGATAATCTTATCCCGCTCAACCACACAACTGTCCAAAAAGCTCATCTTCCACCTCCACCGCGGCGCCACTCTCACTTCCCTCGAAGCACGATCAAAGAATCTGCAGGAGGCACGTAACAAGGTTGCTGAGATCAAGATTAACTTCGGAAAGATATATGATGAGATTAGAGGTGGGATCAATGTAGAAAGTTATTGGCGCTGGGCTCGACAAGTGTATGTTCCTTACTTTGCTCTGCTTCTTCCTCTCTCCTTCTTTTTCCCTCCTTCTTTCTCTCTCCTTCTTTCTCTTTCCTTCTTTCGTTTCTTCTGTTCTGCCTCTGTATTTGTGCCTCAAGAAAGTATACGAGGGCTATCCTCGACTCTGGCTTCTCATATGTCCTACATTTCCTTCATGAAAGATCTGCGTTCTATTGATGTTCTCTGCCTCTGCCGTGCGTGGGAATCAAAGCTGAACATGTTCCAGATCGCCCGGTCTTGAAGAGTATATCGAAGCAATATCATTCTTGTACTACCTCGAACACGCAAGCCTCATCCCTCTCTCGGAGATCCAATCAGAACTCTCAGATCCAACCACAGGTCAACCAGTAAGCTCCTTCTTGCTTCAACACATCCGCTCACAAATCAGTACGTCGTTGTGACCCCTGAAGACTATGTGCTAGGGATGTCGGATCTCACTGGCGAGCTCATGCGGTATGCTACAAATTGTGAGGCACGCTCATCACTCTGTTTATGACGAGGTTCTCAGTCGCTGACTTGATTAGCATTGAGTACGGGTGACCATGAGATTCCCCTGGCAGTATGTGATTTCGTCCGTACCGTTAAAACTTGTATGTCCAGTCACCATACAATATCGTGCACTAGCTGATTTTGATTTTGTAGACTTTGACGGGATCTCACCGGCGATGTTATACAAGCTAAGCAAGAAACAAGAAGAGACAACCCGATCGCTTGAAAAGATCGAAAAAGGTTCGTGGGTCTCCTCTCCCAATCTCATCCCATCGAGGCATCTATCTCCTCTCACCTATCTCATTTCAGACGTTGAGGTCGATCTGATTCATCGAACAGTATGTTATGCGCTACGATTACGGCTGGTAGAGTATGCCGATCGGCCAGAGATACTGCGTCAGATGGCAAAGCGGGCGTTGGAAGATGCGCGGGATAGAGAAGGAGAGGGAGATAAGCCGGCGTGAGATTGGGTTTAGACATTTGGAAAGGTGGCGTTGGGTTTAGTCATTTGGAAAGGTAGCGTCCGTTTCAGCTTTGAGCTGAAAGCTCAGCCAAGGTCCTTGGTTTCAAGGGTCGCCATATTTCTTCCATCGTGGTATTACAAATGTATGGACCACCTAGCATGGGCTGGTTGTATAATGACTACTCGCTATGGGATACCTAGTGACGAACATTGCGTTGGAAGTTGTCTGACCTCTCTGTCTTAATATAGATCCACTAATGGAGAAGGAATGACCGGAACCAAACTCTGGGAATAATAGAAGAAGTCCAGAATCAACTAGGCTCTGGTTTCATGATTCAAATAGACTCTACAAGTCCTTGTAACTGCCAAATGGTAAAGCTTTTTGAGGATCCAGAATGACGATATCTCCAGGAGGAGGTATGATGCCAAAAATGATTCGGACAAACTCTACGTTCCCGAAGACAGGGAGGGCAAGTCTCATTAAGGCACGGGAAAGCACGAGTACTACGATTACGCCTCGCGCCGATCCCACTGACGCGGAGTAAATCATGTGTGTAAAGTAATGAGGAAAAAGGTCTGGAATCGAATGGAGAGGATTGAGTTTTATTAGTGCTGTTTTCAATCAAAAGAGTTGGTAAGAGAAAGTCACCGGAGACAGAGGGTCAGGAAGTGAGAGTGAGGGAAGGAAGGAGAAGGATGGGAAGGAGGGGGGAGGGGGGGAGGTGGAGATTGGAGGGGGATTACCCTTACCTTTTAGTTATTTTTCTTTTTTGGATCACGAGGTAGGTACGGGGGTACATGGTAAACGCGTCCTAGGGGTATGTACTTCATATATTAAGGATAGCTTTTTACATTACTATTCCGTGATCTAACTAGCATGGGAGTTTGAGAGAGGCGAGAAGATAGATGAGGGGAGAGGGACGGGGAGGGAGAGGGGAGGGGGTTGTATGTTCGGAACTAACTAACCCACTCTGCTCGCTCTCTCCCCCTCTCTTTTATGGGTTAGCCTTCGGAGTATCAAAGAAAAATACTTAGGTGTACCTGACCGGAGAGAAAACGACAAAAAAAAAGAGGTACTCGTAGGAGATAGATACACGTAACACGTCCATGTCTCCCTAATGTCGTACGGACACGTCCAAGTAGAGTATATTAATACTTTGCGGGATTGTACTCACTAACTCACCTTTCGTCACGAGCAGACAGTAGTTCATGATTCTTGGTCTTTGTGAGAGAGATGAGTAAAACTACAAGCACCATCGAATGAGTTCCGAGTTCTGATCGATTATTTTGGGACTTGAACACCACCACCGCCGCCGCCGCCGCTATCACAAATCACAAATCACAATTCACGATGTTCGGTCCTGCAGTATTTCCTTCCCGTCGAACTAGTAGTTCATCACGACATCATCCATTATTGAGCAGGATCAACACTGTTTCATTCCTACCTTCAAAAAGTACAACCAGTACAACTACGATCATTGATACAGTTTCTTCACCTATCAGCTCTACCTCTACCTCAAACTCAACTTCAACTCCAACCTCGAGTACGACAAGTCCGGGAGTAGGAGCAGGAGTATCATTTAATCCTTTCCGCGCTTCAACACAATCATCAATATCAGACGCGTCTTCAACAGCATTACAAACTCCTCGAGCTACTGTATACCTATTACCTGATGATGATGTTCATGAATCGGAATCAGAGTCTGAGGTTGAATCTGAAATATTCGAAGAAGCCAAGGAATTTCTCGGTACAAGTACAGGTACGATAACACGGACAGGAGCTTCTTCTTCCTCTTCTTCTTCTGTGTCTTCGGGTAATGGAGAAGTAGAAGCTTGGTGGAATAAAGTAAGTGTTTCTTTCGTATCCCATCCCACTCTGTCGAGACTTGTCCAACAAAACGATCTTCCACCCTCATATCCACTGAAACGATCTTCTACCCTCTTGTCCAACCAAAAGAGCTGCTACTCCTTGTCCAACCAAATCATGTACAACCAAACGATCATCAATCTACTACCTCATACCCCTGACTACTCTATGAGAAGAATAAAGTTGACTGATGAAATCATCTTTGTAGCTCACACCAAGAGCTTCACAATCAAACTTAGATTGGAGAGTTAGACCCGATTCATCCCCCACTTTACCTCTTGATAAACCTCTCCCGAAACACAATCACAATCAGAAACAACACCTGGTTAATCTCTTTCAACCACGCCCGTTCCCTTTTATCATACCCGAGCATGATACCTTGGAGGATGTTCTGGGATTTGGTTTGGGCCTGCAATTGGATCGAGACGATGGACGGTCTACAAATTCAATACATTCACAAACTCGTGAGTTTATTTCTGTCTTATTGGACTTGTTTCGTATCGTCCGGAGAAGTCTCGGGCAGTGGGTGATACGGGAAGAGTCTCGGGTAGTGGGTGAGGAAGTAGTTGGGCAGTCTAAGTCTGTTGGAAGATTTAGGAAGTTGTTGGGACGTGATCCATATGGGCTAGGAGATACTCGGATAGTCTGGTGATTTGCTGGGTTCGGATAGTGTGACGATCTATAGGAGACTAGGAGGAAACCTTGGGTCGTCTCGTTTGCTACAGGAGACTAGGAAATCAGTCATCTACAGGAGACTAGGAAATACTCGATCGCAGAAAGTGATTGCGTTATGGACTGATTGGTGTGCTGTTCGCGAGGGAGACGCACGACTGGCACAATATGCTGCCTCGCACTTGGGAGAATATGGAACATGTTTGATTTGTTTAATCGTACTAACACTCTACATAGCATCAGGTCGTACCACTCCAACAGCTAGTTCTGCAGCCGCTTCAACAAGCTCAACATTCGCTGGACCCTGTATTCCCTCACGAACGTCTTCACGTACACGTCCAGCTGTCGCACCACGTCTATCAAGTTTAAAAGCTCTCGCCGGACCATCGACACCTCCTTCACTATCTCGTTCTCTTCTTCCTCGTACACCGCTACCTCGCCAAGTGCGCAGTGCTTCCACTCGATCAGTATCGTCTCTGCCTACTCTTGAATCAATCGAAGAACAGCCTCCTGATCTTGACGCTTCTCCAAACGGTTCATGGGCACTACGTCCTCGTTCATCCCACTCACGTCCAAGACCTCGATCTTCATCTCAACCCAATATGCATTCTCTCAAACGTCGATTACGCCGTTCGGCAAGCGGGTCGCGCCTCGCCGAAGCACTTGCCAGTAGCGCGAGTGAGCTTCCTCTCCCACCTTTACCCAAAGGTGCCACAGCTACCCTATCACGCTTTCGTCAACGCACCATCGAGGATAAACGATCTAGTTTCGTGAGCGCCGATGAACCTCTACAACTGGCCCCAGAACGATTATTCTCCCTACGTCGCAAAGCCCGCCCACCGCCTACTGTGCGAGCCAGCTCAGACCCGGTCGTGAACTTTCGTGCATCACCGACAATCCCTTCACTACCGGCATTACATCTATCCGCTGGCGCTAACCGAACGCCGCGACCACTAGGTGGAGAAGGAGAACAAATGGATGAATGGGCAATAGAAGCTCTTGAAGCTATTCTTCAAGCTGAAGAGTGGGATTGGCCTCGTCCACCAACTCGCAATGAACAAGACTCTACTCCACAACCACTTCTCCAATCACAACAACAACAACCAGGTCAGATCAGTGCAAGTGCCAGTGAAGATACATTAGGTCCACCACGTACACCACCTATACGTGCTCGTGGGCTTGAAGAGGAATTAGCATTACTTCAAGAAGAAACACAGGAATTTCTCGGGTTTGGTTTCGGGAATGAGGATGAGCAAATTGAATTACAATGGGCACTCGATGCTTTGCATGGGGAGAAAGAGTTTGAGGATGAATTGAACAAGAGGCGAGTCTGGAAGAGGAGTTTAGGTGGGCTGGGACCACCTATACAATTGTAGCATTGTAGCTGTGGCTGTCGCTCTTCATGTCTGTCGTGTCCATCAGATGGTTGATTTGATCGTTGCATCGATTCAATTCACCAATTTTGAGTTTGGGTCTCGTCCATACTGCAACCCGCATGAATAATAATAATTAAAACTTGGCAACATAAGGATAATTAAGCTTCGGCCGAGCGGTCATACCCGCCTGCTTTTCTTACCTGTTACGGTCGCTCGGTCGCCGCTCTTTGTTTCTGGTTTCCTAGCCTTGCCACTGAAAATATCCTTGGCAGAACCTTTCTTTGTCGGGTCTTCAAAGCATTGTCCATCTTCCACCTTGTAGTGTCTCGTACTATTGAATCCCTTCTCCTTCTTCTCGTTTGATCAGAAAGTTGTGTTTTTGGATCGATTTCATCTTTTGAAAAACACGCTTCGCCGACGTGTTTCGAGTGTTTTGACGGAGGATACGACATCGAATTCTTATAAATCATACTGATCTCGCCCACTCCATACCATTCCACCACATCTCTTCTTCTCTACTTCTCTTCTTCTTCTATCCAACAATCATCACAATCATCCTTCGATTCCTCAATCCCTTCATCATCGTTAGAGGATCTACAATTCGATAAAAAGGTTACCTCGCCCACTACGGTTTCAACAATGTCAGCTCCATCATCTCCTAGAACACACACTAGATCATCACCTTCAACAACACCAAATACAATACATACTCGAAATAGAAGCTCATCTATACTCGATACCATTATAACTCCCATTTCATCCTTATTCACTGCTCCTCTTCCCGTTTCTCCTAAAGTTGGATTCTTGCAGGATGAAGAATCCAAATTGGGTGGAGAAGGATCTAGTTCGAGGCTTTTGAATGGAGCGAATACAAAGAGGGTTGAGCTTAGGATTGGAGGCATGACAGTGAGTTCTTTCGTTGTTCTACTTGCCTCCTTCACTCTCCTCCTTCACTTTCCCTTCTTTACTCTCCCTTCTTCACTTTCCCTTTCCTTACTCCTCTCCTTCGCTTTTCCTTTCCTTGTTCCTCTCCTCACTGTGTCACCCCTTCACTTTCACTTCTTCTGTCCCAAATGTCGTGTGGCATGACTCAATCTCGATACTGATACAACACAGTGTGGAGCATGTGTAGCAAGTATAGAATCGCAACTTCAACAACCAGGAATCACGAGCGTACAAATATCCTTATTGGCTGAAAGAGGAGTTGTGGAGTTCGATGAGGACTGGGTGGATGCGAAAGGCGCTGGATGGGATGAAGCGAGGATCAAAGAGGAAGTTGAGGATATCGGATTCGATGCTGAGGTCGTTGAGAGGAGTGAGATTGATGAGGTTGAGTTGAGGGTTTATGGGTGAGTTTACTGTCGCTTTGCAAAATGTCTGGGACTGGATGGGGAAGAGAAAATTTGGGGAGAATGCAAGGGGATGATATTAGTATCGTAGGAGAGGGAGGAGGAGATTTAGTGGATAAGGGAGTGTCTGAGATGAAGGGAATGGTAGACGGAAGATATGTCGAAGGCGAGGTGTCCGGATATACTTGACTTTGCTAGGAAGTGTCTGTACCAGCAGGATCGATGGCGCGTCATCTTATAGACACTCGCTGACCTATCCAGCCTCGAAAACTCCGCCGTCGTCGACTCAATCCTCTTTTCCGCACTGTCACTCGCCGGTGTACACACCGCTGTCCTCCCATACCCACATACCCACCTCGTCCTCACCCACACGCCAACTATGATCCCCCTCCGTACCCTCATCGATCACCTCTCAGCCGCCTTTCCACAACTCACCTTCCTCCCCACTTCCACTCGAAACGACTCTCAGCTTGCCTCGCTACAGAAACACAAAGAGACCGCACGCTGGCGTCGAACATTCGTTCTCTCCGCGAGCTTTGCCGTCCCAGTCTTCATCGTGGGCATGATGGGCATGTATCTCCCTCACTGGTTGATGGGATGGACCATGTGGCGTATATGCACAGGAATTTATCTCGGGGATATCGTGTGTCTGGCTTTGACCGTACCAGTCCAGGGCTGGCTTGCACGAAGATTCTACGAAAACGCATGGAAGAGTCTGAGGCATAAAAGTGCGACCATGTGAGTGGTGACATGCGTCTCCTCGAATCATTGTCGCTGACCTGAGCAGGGATGTGTTGGTCGTTCTTGGCACATCCTCCGCGTTCATATATTCCGTCTCTGCCATGTTCCTGGCCATGTTCTCTTCGGACCCAGATTATCATCCACAGACTTTCTTTGATACATCAACTATGCTCATCACCTTCGTATCACTCGGGCGGTATATCGAGAATCTCGCCAAGGGCAAGACCTCGGCAGCACTCACCGATCTCATGGCACTCACCCCATCCTCGGCCACTATCTACATCGATCCGCCAATGGAAGGCAAAGCAGTCGACTCATCAGCAGCGACCCGCAAGATTCCCACGGAGCTCGTCCAGGTCGGCGATGTGGTACTCCTCATTCCTGGCGAGAAGATCCCAGCAGACGGCGTCGTCTTGACCGGCTCGACGAGTGTAGACGAGAGCATGGTCACTGGCGAGGCTCTCCCGGTAGCCAAGGCTGTCGACGCGCAGGTCATTGGCGGAACGGTCAACGGCCTCGGCACGGTCACTTTCCGAGTCACACGTGCAGGACGCGATACAGCGCTCTCGCAAATTGTCAAGCTCGTCGAGGACGCGCAAACGTCCAAAGCGCCAATTCAGCAGTTCGCCGACCGCGTCGCAGGTATTTTTGTGCCTATAGTCATATCGCTGGCACTGATCACCTTCTTCTCGTGGATGGCCATCTCGACGCTCAACAAATCAGGAAGTCTCCCGGATATATTCCACTCTCCCGGAGTTTCCAAATTTGGCGTCTGCCTCAAGCTCTGTATCTCCGTCGTCGTCGTGGCGTGTCCTTGCGCGTTGGGTCTCAGCACTCCGACGGCCGTCATGGTTGGTACTGGAGTAGGAGCCAAGAATGGTATTCTCATCAAGGGAGGCAAGGCGCTGGAAGCATGCAAAGATGTGAGGCGAGTGGTGGTCGATAAAACGGGTACTGTCACAGAGGGCAAGATGCGGGTCGCCGCGACTGTTTGGGCACCAACAGTGACTCCAGCTCTATCTCGTACCATTTCGGAGCCGATTTTCGACACTGCTCAGACACTTTCGAATACATCCGCTGTCCCGCCTTTACAACGCCACACCGTCTTGGCACTACTCTCCCTTGCCGAGTCTCGGTCGGAACACCCTCTTGCTGTTGCCGTCGCGGCATATGGTCGCGAGACGTTGTCGAACGCCGGCTTATCTCCACCCAATGGCGAAGTCATCGAATTCGAATCATCTACAGGTCAGGGAGTCGAGGCTGTGGTGAGACTGGCCAATGTGAATGCCGAGGAACGCTTGCGTATCGGTAAAGCCGACTTTGTACTCTCAGGCAAGTCTGCCGAAGCCTACGGCACATCCATCTTGCCGCCCAAAATGCAAGATTTCGAGTTGGCTCAGATGGACGCTGCTAGGACGGTCATCTTTGTATCGATTGTACGGAATGGTGCGCCAGTACCTGTGCTGGCGCTTGCATTGGCGGATTCACCTAAAGCTTCATCGGCACATGCTATCCGGTCGTTGCGGGACATGGGTATCAAGGTGACAATGCTTACTGGGGATGCTACAGCCACTGCACGGGCTGTCGCAAGGGAAGTGGGAATTGATGAGGATGAGGTCTATGCGGGTGTGTCACCTGGAGGGAAAGCGAAGATTGTGAAGGATCTGCGGGAGCGGGACGGAGGTGGAGTTGCAATGGTAAGTCGGCAGCCTGCAAACTTGTGTCTGATAGACATGCTGATGTTCTGCATTGTAGGTTGGCGATGGGATCAACGACTCGCCTGCACTCGTGGCTGCATCCCTTGGAATCGCTCTGTCATCCGGCGCATCCGTTGCCATTGAAGCTGCCGACCTGGTCCTGATGCGCTCGGACCTGTTGGATGTCGTTGCAGCGCTCGATCTTGGTCAAACAATCTTCAGGAAGATCAAAGCCAATCTCCTATGGGCATGTTGCTATAATATCCTTATGATCCCTCTTGCCATGGGTGTACTTTTACCTTGGGGTATCCATTTACATCCTATGATGGCCGCGCTAGCCATGGCATTTTCGAGTGTATCAGTTGTCGCCAGTTCACTTACATTGAAGGTAAGTTATCCTCATATTCATAACACTACTCATACCAATCTTCTTCTTGTCTTGTCTTGTCTTTTCTTGTTTTGTTTTGCATTTTTCGCTGATACATGTTCATACTTAGTGGTGGAGACGACCGAGGAGCTCAATCATGCCTGGAGTATACTGGGAACGGGGCGGTTTCACTCTTGGTTTTGGCGATCTCGTACGAGATGCACAAAGTGGGATCAAGAAGAGGGTTAGAGGGATATTCGAAAACACGTCGGATATCAGGAGAAGAAAACTTACTTTGCCTCTTCTTAGGAGACTAAGCTCAGGTAGAGATGAGTATGAGGCCATTCCATTAGCGAGATCAGGTTCACCCGTATAAAAAATGGTAGAATAGGTGATGTATCGTACAGTATGCTATTTTCAATTGTAATTATATAATGGCCTATGTCTTGTTTGTTTGCATGCTGTGCTTTACGTAGAACTTCAAACATGTGTAGACAGACCATAGATGACAGCAGCAGTATACATGTATACATCTTATGACAAACAAGAAACAAGCAAAAGAGCCCAAGAATGCTCTCGGAGAATATGAGACTTTCTCTAGCTAGCTATGATGTACATTTCCACCTCTTCCCCACTTTTCATCGAGGTAATCTGTCATCCACTGATATAATTCTCGATAAGCTTCTCTCTTGTCCATATTATGGTTTCTATTCGATATCAGCTCTATGTACTGTCCGTATTTTGATTTGCCACCCCCGCCCCGACTTAGCCAAACATCATGACAAAAGTGGACAGGTCGACGAGGAAGGAAGGAAAAGAGTGAGTGAGCCTATGACTACTGGACAAGGCAAGACAAGGAGTGACAAGAGACAAGAGATAAGAGGAATAGGGGATTTGATTGAAAAACTTACGAATCTGTAAACATGCGGAATCTCCAACCTCGAACATGTCTCTGAGTGAGTTTATCTAGTAAACTAGCAGTGTTTAAATAATGAACATTATCGTCTCCACTTCCGTGAGCCCATAAGAAATCGACATTTCCAAAGGCCGATACGTTATTGACGGCTCCTTGGAGGTATCCCTGTTCGTTTGATGTGGGTGTGTTCATGTATCTTTCAGTGTAGATGGAATCGTAGTAAAGCCAATTTGTCACTGTTCGAAATCAGCACACAACAAACTTCGTCCCAGAAATTCTTCATTTTCAGTAGGGAAAAGACATGTTAAAGCTAACCTGGTGCGACTGCCACTAAAAGACATCGTCAGTATTTTGTTGGAAGAATAACAAACACCAACAACTTACTGCCTAGAGTGAAGACGCCAGAATCCGCTTCGATAGCTTTACAAGTCATATAACCACCATAACTCTGCTCAGAATCGTCAACATCTGCTATAGGATCAAATCTTCGTGGGAAGAATTAGCGACTGACCCAGCCCCAGATACCAATCCGATTCCTATCCACATACTCCTTCTTGACCATCTCAGCCGCCGCGGCAATTTGGTCCAAGACCTCGTAATGACCCAACTCATCCGTCACGGGATTCCTCAATGGTCTGCCCTTGAACCCAGTACCTCGACCATCGATCATGACTATGATATACTTCTTCTCACATGCCAAGAATGTATGCCAATCACGCTCAAATCGATTCGATACCATCTGAGAGCCTGGTCCGCCATACACTCGTATCAGGACTGGGTACTTCTTGCGACCTGAAGCGTCCATATTCGGCGGGAAAATCTGAAGCATGTTGAGTTCTCATAATGATGTCAGCATACACATCAAGGCAGAGTTCATAGAACTCACCGTTACCATCGTTAACGAGTGTTGTCCTTTGCACGAGAGGGGCCATGTATTCTGCAAGAGTCTCGTTAAGTACTCCGTTGCCTTCGAGCAAGAGATCCACACCTGGGTTTGTCAGCCTGTGGGATCTTTTGCAATCTGTGGTGCTCGACTCACCATCCTCGCCAACTTCCATCAGTCTCTGCCAAGGAACATCTGGGCCCTTGTAGCTCAGAACATAGTACTGAGCACCAGGCGAAAAGGAGACCTCGTAGTACCCCGGCTGCGCAGTATCTGTCAAAGCGGAATAATTCTGCTCGTATTCCTCAGCCAGTCCGGATGTAGGCAAAAACGCAGTATAGAGGTGTCGGTCGATCGACGGTGTCGCGGCCATAAAGTAGCTGCTCCTTGTCAATGACCTTTCACAACAGGGAAGAGAAGACCTACATAGCTCCGTGAGAGTGATCAATGCCTGCTATGCTGGTGACTTCCCAGTCCCCAGACGTAATCCAGGTCGGCTCCGTGGCGGTGATAGGCGAGAAAAAGGCAATATGGTTGTATCCCTCGTTGGGTACGATATCGAGATATCCTGGTACTTCTCCATCCACTGCAATGACATTTTGTCCCTATCATTCTCTGTCAGCTTCAGGTGTCCCTTACCGTGCAGCGAAGCTCACATGGTCAATCCACCCATCGTCTCCCTCTTCGCCTCCCTTGCCGAGATGTCTCACAACCTGTCCCTCACTGGCGCCGCCCTGGAAAATGATCACTTGGCCACGCCTGGCTGCACGGTCGATCTCTTTGACCAAGAGACCGTCGGTCGCCACCCAGGCAATCTCGGTGATGATGCGCGAGTCAAGCGGCATCTCGCCAGGCCAAGTGAGAGCCTGCTTTGATTGAGATATCTCGAGCGTCTCGAGGTATGCTCTTATGGAGAATGTGTATACCGAGACGAGAGGATTAGGCGTTCCTGGTTTGGGGTACCTGACGTCGGATTTAGCCAGTGCACAGGTCGTTAAGGATATGAGGAACTCACTTCATGTCAAGTTCGACCGGATACTGATCGACATCAAAAGCGTCGTTTGTCGGATTATAGTATTGCAATTTATAATCGAGGACAGCAGCCTCATCGCTCCTTGTAAAAGCAAGGGTCTGACCATCGGGACTCCACCAAACAGCGGAATCTGTCTCGAAGACCTCTTCCTCATAAACCCAATCGGGAACACCATTGAACACAACGTCCGACCCATCGTTCGTGACGCGGATAGCCTCTGGGTGGGTCCCATAGAGTTCGTCGCTTGGGACCACATACAGATCATTCTTTTTAACAAACGCCAGATTGTGGCCCACCGGACTCCACCGTACAATACTTATTTCAGGCGGTGAGGTTGGAGGGTCAATAGGGAAGGTAGCGTGATCGCTCAAGCGATGTACCCAGTAGTTACCAAAGGCTGAATGTCGCCATTGTTTAACGTGGTCAGTTTTGAACAGCACGTATTTCGAGTCGGCAGATAGTGCCCAGGATTGCCATTTGAGACGGTTTCCTTCCCGATCTAGCACGAGGGACGAGTCTACGAGGAGTTCATCGGTAGTTATGTTCTGCACAGTGTTGAGCACGATATTTCCCTCGGTGTTGATATGGGAGAAAGTACCGTCTGGAGCTATCACATTCTAGTCAATATACATGCACAAGTAGAGAGAAATGAAAGCAACACACCCTCCTTGACCCAGTCAAGCTGCTTTGTCCGCACACCAAATGTGCCATTCAAGATATGTTCCAGTGTGATGTGTTTGCTCCCACTCTTGGCATAATATGATGGTGCAGAGTATTGTGTTGCTGCTAGAGCACCAATGACTGTGGCGAATACGACGATACCGATCAACGTAGCCAAGATCTTGCGCGACTTCTTGCGAGGTCGCAACTAAGCGTTCTCAGCGAATCCCCCAAGATAAACACGCCACGTCCAATCTCGCTGGATTACGATTCGACACTTACTCGTAAAGGCTCAACTGGATAACCTTCACCGTCTTCCTCTCCCTCTTCCATCCTAGGATCGTCTTGAAACCGCTTGTCCGGCCCATCTGCGTGTCCGACTTTCTCGTCAAAAGGCTCGGTCTCGAGACGATCGTGATACGACACGTCAGAGTCTCCAGCAGAGTCCATAGATGGGCGGAGGGAAGCTCTAGACTCGTTTGCGAGATGTATGCCCGCCTGTGGGATGTGGGAATAAGGCTGAGACGACATTGTCGCCTGAGAAAGCTGGATGAGAGTTTAGTTCAAAGACAGACAAGACTCGGACTTGGGAACACTAATCGAATTCAGGCACCAGCCAGCGCGTTTGTAATCGCTCGTCTGTATACTATCTCTTTCGTCTTTTTCTATACCAAACCTAGATACAACAAGCTGTCACTGGACAGACTACTGCAGCTTAGGCGCTCACAGAGCGTGACTCGTCGACAACCCACAAGATACCAGACAAAGATCCATAAAACAGTGGACAATCGAGATCTCTTGTCTTTTGGGCTTGCGCACAAGCCATGATCAAATTCATCCTTGTCCAGGTAAGCTCGTCTACTTGCACCGTATATCTTTTGTGGTTCAATGTGTGAAGATGAGCATCCAAAATTTGAAGAACCGCGACCAGACTCCAGACTCGCAGTGGTATAGACTGACTCGTCATAGAACCGTCAAGGCAAAACACGCCTGTCAAAATGGTATGCTCCATATGACGATGATGAGAAGGTGGGTCAGGATCTTCTGTTCCATCGATAGATGCTTATTGTCGGTTGATGTAGGTACGGCTACGAGGCGAGGTGCACCGTCTCATTGCTCCACGAGATCAGAAATATCAATCCAACTTTGTCGAGGTAGGTTTGTTTCGAATCGTCTTAATCACTCGCATCCCCATTCTCTCCATCACATTCCTCTCAATCGGTTGTATCTACATCTTCTCTAAATATCACCGCCCGCATAGAGGTAGTAAGACTACTGGATATATAAGTACTGATCCTGATGTATGCAGTTCCGGAACGACAAGATTGTATACCGCCGATATGCCGGACTATTCTTCTGCGTCTGTGTCGATTCAAACGATAACGAGCTGGCTTATCTCGAGGCTATCCATCTCTTTGTTGAGGTCTTAGGTATGCCCATCTTTCTCTTGAGGATTCAAGATGGCGGCCGGCTGATTTGGACGTAGATGCTTTCTTCCAAAATGTGTGCGAGCTGGATTTGGTGTTCTCATTTTACAAGGTGAATGACATGTCCTGGGGATAATATCTGCCCCTCTTCTGTATCTGCTATCGATTATTATGACTGCACTTCACCGAATATCCAGAAATACAAGACGCTGACATTCCCCCAGGTCTACGCAATCCTTGACGAGGTTTTCCTGGCCGGTGAGATCGAAGAAACGAGCAAACAAGTCGTACTTGATCGATTAGATTATCTTGAAAAGCTCGAGTGATTCTCTCTGTCTCTCTTCTCGGTCTTCTGCGGAAGTCGGACCTATCAGGGACAATCTTATTGTCTGAAGAGTGATGCATCTGTTGTACATATTGTGATTTGAATTTTCTTTTGCGCATGTCTCTCGCCATTGAACCAAAAGTTTTTTTGGCCTCATCCCCCCCATATACTCTACGCCCCATCCACCGTGCCGTGACTCCTCATTCCTCAATGCTCACTGACTACTGACCTCTGAATATGCAGTGCATCAAGTAGCATTCCGTCGATCTGTTTTCCGTTGTTCGATCTGTTGGATTCATCAGTGACACGAAAGACAGATAGCCTTTCTCGAGACTGTTGTATTGACTTACCCAGTTCTTCTTACATTCCCGATACGCTTTGAAGAAATCCATACACTACATCATATCAGAACCAGTAACTCCCCCTTCCCCCCTCTTGGTTCCTCTTTGTGTCTCCTTGGATTCTCCGATCAAAGGCCACCCACCAACTCCACTCACCTCATTACGATTATAATGTGCTCTTTCGAGACAATCTAATGCAGCTCTTGATGCTGCCTCGCAAGGATCCGCAAACTGTTTGTTCAGTTTCCATATCGAATATGACTTATCAATAAGATAAATACCTTGGAAGGTGCTGATCGGCTCTGAAAATACATATCAGCAAGGCGCAAAACAAGAGGATATCAAGGCAAAGCAAGGCCTCTTCATCAATTTCGTCCCAAGCCAACGACGACTTGCTCTTTCATAACTAGCCCACCCAGATGACATGGCTGCTTTGATGTATACAACAAATCCCTACAACTAGACAACTGATACGTTCACTCACCCCGAAAACCTCCTTGTAATCCTGAGGCGCCTCGAGATCTTTCGTAGGTGGTTTAGGCCGTCTACTAGCTGGCATGGGATCTTTTGATGGAGGTACTTGTGTCGCCATTGTATCTATACCCTTACTTGACTATACGACCAGTATATGATGATGATGCTTGAATACAAGAAAGAGTGAGGATACTTCAGTCCGGAGAAATCAAAACGACAATAGTAGTGGGGCTCCGAATCAAGTGTCCACCTGCTCGAGACAGACGTGTAGATTGTTGGTGAGTCGTTACTAACTCAGTCCAAATCAAGAATGGCATCAGTGATTGGGACACTAGCATCAATAGGTATGGCTATAGGGTACGTCCATCTCTTATGCCTGCATCATGGCTTCTCTCCAAGCTGACAGACATACTTGGACTCGTTTCTCTAGCCCTCCTCTAGTTTATGCCGATCAGGTGATGTTCTGTGTACCTCGACATGATGATCATTCTGACTTGAGTAGGCTTACAGTATAGTCAAGAAGCGGTGAGTCTAAACTTGAGGTGATGCTATTGCTGAATCTACAGCGACTCGTCTGGTTTCTCGCATGGTGATCTATTACCTTGCCTTCTTTCCTATAGAAGCAGCAGCAGTGCTGATGAGTCCTGTTCCAAACAGACGTATGCGGTGTAGTACTCGTAGCCAATATAATTCGTATTTATTTCTGGCTAGGTAATCGATTCGAAACACGTAAGTCTTACTGTCTACTTACTCCCATCCCTCATCACAGCTAGAGACTGACCAAAAACCGCAGCACTATTAATCCAATCCCTCTTATTGATCCTTGCCCATCTCTTCCTCCTGTCCTTATGTCTCCATTACGCACCCTCTCCAAACGAGTCTCATGTCCAAGTTGGATCACGTCATAAATCGTGGTATAGACCTTATGGTCTTTGGCAATGGGAAGGATATGGATCGTATCTCGAGTTCTTGGCGGGTCTGATCTTGTTCTTGGCTGTTTTACAGGTCATTCTAGGAAGATGGTTGTGGTCAGTTGTTTCCTTTGTTCATTAGTACAACTCACTACTGATCTCTATCTCGTTAGGTATATTGATTCGTAAGTCTAAGCCTGTACTGATTTCCTCACTTGTAACTAACAACTACATAGGCTCGGCTTCATTGCTCTCACAATAGGTAAATCATCTCTTCAATATAACTGGACATGCACTGATAATTCAAATCGTTCAGAGTCAACCCTACCTATCCCACAATTCATATCCAACTTCCAGCGTAAATCGACCTATGGCTTACGCGCCAGCACACTCGCAGGCTGGTTCTTTGGTGATTCATTCAAGTACGTGCTCCTGCCTCTGTTCTAGTTCCACTCCTCCTTCTGTGTTGCGTACTGAACTGAACTGAATAATACCGCTTAGAACAATATACTTCTTTCTCAGACATTCCCCTATCCAATTCAAGATCACTGCTATCATGACTGTATGCTGGGATACTGGTGAGTATAGTCTATCACCCAATCACTCGAGGTCACTCATGTCTGTTCGCAGCTGTGTTCGCTCAGCGAGTGATGTATGGCACAGAACCGCCTCGAGGTGGGTCAGGAGAAATAGGACATATGGGAGACGAGCTCGAATCCAATCGACTGGCATTGGAACCAGAGAGCTAGCACGATATCACGAATACGTTTGCGACAGCTGAATGACACGACATCATGAAACTATGCATTGAGAATGCTTTAATGACCCTTCTTCCTCTCCACAATCAAAGAGTCCCATTCTTCTCGCTCCTTCACCTCAGCTTCGACGTTCTTGATAAGCTGAGTGAGGTATCGCTTGTCCTAAACTCGATGTCAGAAGCGGAATCTCAGAAAGGGGAGGATAAAGACTTACCTCGGAAACGGGAAGCCATTGGTCCTTGGGGAGAGGCTTGTGCAGGATAGACTGCTGGAATGCGATTCGGTGTCGGAATACGCGGTCGTACGACTCACGGGGAGAGAGACGGCTGAGTGCCTAGGGTGGTGTTAGCGCTGACAAGGGAGATTTGTGATGAAGAGATCCAACACAGCCACGAGAAGAGCGAAAGAATAGGTTGGATGCGAGTCTCTTCAACTTCATAACGCGTCGCGACCCTGTACGCTCGAAAGACAGGAAATCACGCTGCCGGAATACAGTGCTAACATGGGCAATCCCATGATCACCATTCGCTCCTGTACTTGGTCCTGCCCACGTTGCCCCCCAACAATCTTATTGTGTTTCTCCGTTCTCAGTGGACGACTTCCCTCCCAGACTTGGCTCGCCGACATTCGCTATCCCTCATCCCTACCCCCACTCCTCCACTCTACTCTCCTTCTTCTCATTCTTCCCTCCTCAGATTCTCTCTCGTTCCCATTCTCTCTTCTTCTCATTCTCTTTCCCTCCCAGTCTGTCATCCTGTTCACGTGCTTTCTCTCCTCCTTCTCCACTCGAAATCCAACAACCTCCAAACCAGCACCAACACGTAATCCGACCCCAACACAAAATCAACGACCTTCTCTCCACTTTCAATCAAAGCCGACAAACCTAACTCCTTCTCTCCAACTCTCAATTCAAGTCGACAAGCCAAACCCGAAACCCCAGATCAAAACCCAGACTCGTACCCAAACCCTTCCCCCCACCCAAGCCCAGAAACAAGTATATTACTCACCCTCTGAACCTCATCGCTCTCTTCAGGAATCAAATCATCATATTTCAATCCCATCTTCCTCCAACCAGCAGCAGAAGCATAGAGGTTAGCTACTGGTTTTAATAGTTTGGCTATTCCTGCATAACGTGATTTGAGGATTGGTGCGAGGCTGTTTGTGTTTTTAATTTTAATTTTCGGTTGCGTGTGGGTGATTTTTCGTATTAATCGCAAATGAACGCCGGTACGAGAAAGTGAGTTGAGTTTTAAAAGAGTTTTGATTGGATATCACACGAAAGGATTCAAAGTGTATTGTACCATACCAAAGGAGATGATATGAGATGAGATGAGATGAGGAGAATCGAGATGAGATCAGAAGGGAAGAATCGAGATCAGAAGGGGATAGTGAGGGAGATGGAGAATGAAATGGAATGAATGGGATACGCGATCGCGAACGACGGAAGAAGGAAACGGAAAAGGTGATCGTCAGCTTAAAACCCAAGAAGGAAGTGTTCAAGTGACATACGAATATCCAAGAGCTCCACCGACAGCCATGATGATGAGTGATTCAAGTCGAGTTGTATATATATAAATACCAACAAAGACACAAAAGACACGGAGCGAGGAATCGACGAGGTCCTATTCAACGGGTTATTATTGGGTCGCTTGATCCCGCTCCGAATCAGAGGAAATAACGGAATCAAATGTAGTTCGGCATTATCCCACGTTGTCCGTGCTTTCTATTCATTCCATAGTGTGGCACTTTTCTCCATATGGTGTGGTATGTCGCAAGTACGAGTAGCTGAGTCGTACACTTGGATGCATTAATAATACTATGCACATCCTATCCCTTCTTCCCCCTTCTCCCCCTTCTCCCTCTTCTCCCCCTTCTCCCCCTTCTTCCCCTTGACACCCTTCTCACGCTTGACCCCTACACCACTTCCCACTTCCCATTTCCCTCATCCACTTTCCTCATCCTGCTTCCCTCATCCTCTTCCCCTTATCCTACTTCCCCTACGTCTCGTTACTCCTCTTCCACTTCATTCACTCGCCCCTTCCCCCTTGTCCCTCCATCGTCCTGATCATGGTAACATTCATCTACAACCAAGAATAAACTCGATATACTAGTAAGGATATGTATGAACAGGAATGATTTTGATTCGATTGATTGACGGATGACGACGTTTTGGCATAATGAGAAGAAAAAGGGGGGGGAAAAAACGTAAATAGAGACGGTGGTAGTGCTGAAGAATGCTGGATTACAGATAAAGTTGAAAAAAAAAGAAACATATAGAGTCAAAATTAAAAAATATCTTGCGTACAAGATCCACAGTCAAAAATCAATATAGTTTGAAAACGTTGGGGGCTATGATCCTTTTCGTGCAGATTTGATCATTTGGGACAGACTTGTCAGAGGAGCAGTATTGCGGAAAAAGTCATGCTATCACATCATACATCGTCAGCTTTTGCTCACCATGTCTTATTGCGGTCACGAGTACTACTCACCCGTAAGAGTTGTTCGGCTGTCGGTCGCTTTTCAGCGTCCACCGTCAGACAGCATTGTAGCCAATCGCGGAACAAGGCCGACAATTTATCCCAATCCTTGACCTTTGGTGTACCGTTGGTCGCGATAAGGTATAGCGCTCGTAAGGGGTTTTCGTTCAGATATGGCGGCTCGCCTTCGAGCATCTCTGCGAAACATCGTCAACGCCAGACCTCGTACCTCTAGTATGGCCGTCACTTACCGATCGCCATGATGCCCAAACTCCAGATATCCACCTTGGGACCATACTCTTTACGCGTGACCACCTCTGGTGCCATCCAGTACGGCGTACCGACCATTGTCGTCCGTTTAGTCGATAATGGATCCGCTATTCTAGCACAAAACCCAAAGTCGGCTAGAACGAATCAGCGTCCAGATGATCGCCTGAAAATCTAAACAACACTCACTCAGCTTGACATCCCCATGAGACGATAACAAGATATTATCGGATTTGATATCCCGATGAATGACACCTTTCGAATGCAGATGTCTCAGACCCTCGCAGACCTCCCTACTGACCGCCGCGATTTGCGCTTCTGACATGCAATGTGCCGTAACAACGTCCGTCAAGCTTCCACCCTCCATATACTCCATCACGACCCATAAATCGCCCTTCCACAGGTACGAGTCTTTGAAGTTGACGATATTTGGATGAGATGATTCTCGCATGACGAGAATCTCATTGATGATCAAGTCTTGTTTCGGCTGCTTTTCGAGATTCATCTGTTTGATCGCAACGGGCAGGTTTTCTTTATCATGTGCAATATATACACCCCCACTTGCCCTGAGGAACGTCAGCCAAATCTAGACAACCGCCGTGGTACTCACCCTTGCCCAACCTTCTGCAAATTGCGGTACACCAGATTTGGGTCCCCTGGAGAACATATCAATTGCAGTTGCTTAATGACCTCTTCGTTCTCCTTTGCCTTGTCACGTCTCCGCGTCGTGCTCTGTTGCGCCTGCTGCTTGCCCTGAGTATGTTGACGCGCCAAAGCAGCGGCAGCTGAGCCACTTGGCGGTGGAGCTGCTTCAACACGAGCTCGCCCACCGTGACTCTGCGAGGAATGTGATTTTGACAAAGGCACTGCCTGAGGCGACGACCCCTTGGATCCAGGTGCACGGGTAGTATTGGCACGATCGAGCGTCTTTTGCTTTGCAGCAGAGCTTGATGCAACGCGATGTGACACTGAGCGATCTAGAGGCGAAGGAGTAGCAACGCCGCCTTGAGGACCTCCAAGTCGAGGAGGCTTGGTCAATTGATCAGGTGGAGGTCGACCCGGGGGTGTGGGAGCGCTTCGTTCAGACTATGTCTGGGTCAGCCACAGACCGTGCGCATTGGGTAAGACACTCACCATTATTTTCGATCCTCCAGCTTTCATCGGTGGCACAGGAGCCGATCGCTTTGCCTCATCAGCCATGTGACCGTCACGTTGACAAAATACTAACAGGATTGGCAAACTGATCCACACGCTGCGCCCCTCCTTCATGGCTGTTCTCCCTCGACATATCCCTGCCACCACCCAGTTGAGGTGAGGGCACTGCATGCGATGGTCCGGCGTTCCTCATTTTCTGCCACACTTCATTCTCAGGCGCCTCGGGTGCATCTCGATCTTGGAAGAATTGGACCACAGCCAGGACCTGGAAACAAGTCAGCTCTGCAAGAGAATCGTCCTAGGTTGGCTCACCTTGTCAGGGTTTTCCTCTTGCTCTGCCCGAGTGATACCGTTGTCATCGAGGATCTTCTGCCATTCTTGTGGCATTCCAGTATCTGTTTCTTATGAGCGAGTTTACGCGTCGTGGAGTCATTCAAACTCACATTGTCCTGTGTTGTAGTCAAAGCCGACATGGGTGAGATGAATAGGATCATATGGTGTTGAAATGACAGGTGCTTTATTTGTTGAAAAAACTTCTAAATCATGTTAGCAACTCTGAAGGCGCCGATGAAAAGGTCACTTACCACTCAACACGCCGAACATGCTCTTCTTGTCCTTTGAACTCTTGCCTGTCCCACTGCGATTCCGACCGGTCGTGGCAGGCTCCTTGGGCAGCTCCTTATCCTTTGGCTCCACCACGCCCATCGGCATGCCCATACCAAGTCCGATCTTTGTCTCTTCGAGCGACTTCTCCAATGCCTGCGTGGCGTAGGGATTACCTGGTGAGGAAAAGGGTTGATGGTGTAGTGGCGGCTGGTTGGTTTGTGGGAGAAAGGCCGAATTACTTGCGGGACTCATCCCAGCATTGGGAGTACGCGATGAAGGCATGGCTGGGGAGATGGGATCGCGGAACCCAGAGCCTGTCGAAGACGAAAGGCCATTAAGACCACCCATGTGCTCACCCAGAGGAAGAGTCCCCGCGCGACTTGGACGAGCAGGGCCGCCGTTGATGGCTTGACCCTGGAACTGCGAGCCTGATGCTGGTCCTGCAGAGTAACGATTAGGATTAGGAGAGTTTGCAGCAGACTTGTATGGTGTGCCGGCGCGTGTTGATGATCCGGCACCGAAGCCCTGTGCGGGTGAGTTGGGGAGGCCAGAGTCACGTTGAGAGGAGGAACCTGGAGGTGCGGGAGCTGGACGAGAAGGGAGTAAGGAGGATGACGTGTCAAAGCCATTTGGAGACGCGATAGGTGGTGAGCGAAATGCAGAAGGGGCATGTGCAAGGCCTGCGGAACCTTGTGGTGCTGGAATACGAGGGCTTGATGAGGCGGACAAGGGGCCCGAAGGCACCATACCCAATGCCATATCAGTTCCAGAAGAATAGTGCTGCGAGTTGCGTGTTGGGCGGTGATATTCGACCGTGCGGGCGACAGTGGGGCCTTGTACTGATTCGCCAGGTGTCATTGGTGTCGCACCGGTATCTGGAATCGTGGCATCAATATCACGAGTGACCGACAGCAAGAGAAACGGGGTAAAAAAGGAAGAGAAAAAAACTCACACGCAGCCTGTGGATGCCGAATCTGTCTTTTGGGACTAGTGTTTGACATGGCCAGCTAGTTGTATCCTTCCTCCTGGGTGCGCCAGCGCGGTCAATTTGTACCAGTACAAATCGAAATAACAAGCAAAGACGTGTACTGTCGGCTCCTTTCTCCTGAGAGCGTCTGTCCCGTCCGACTCGCAAATGCCTTGCAGAGCTTTCCTTCCAAAGTCTCTCTTTTCTCTCGCTGAGATCAAGACGATCCGGTTGATCCTTGCAACTTGTCGAAGCCTCTAGCCCCGAGTTGTCGAGTAGCGTTGGTGATAGGAAAGATGTAAGATCAAGTCAAACCCGCCCCCTTTGGAATACAATCTGTGTTGATCCAAGCGACCAGGGGGGGAGGGAGGGAGGAAAGCACAGCCTGAATTTCTGAAACGCCAAAATAACAGTAGAGATTTATCCCACCGCGCGTCTGGTCTGTTTTCGATGCTCGCCTATCGTCGTTCGATCGTCTACGTCTATGAATTTCCCTTTGCAAAGTCACGGTCGAGTCGAAAAGGTGAATGTGAAGAAAAGGTGACGAAAAGGTGAGAAAGGATGAAACGGTGCGTGCGTGTGGGCAAATGTGTGTGTGTGAGAGAGAAACGACGACTAGTTTTGTGTGTATGTGGCCTGCCTCGACGCGCTCGATATACCAGAGTTTTGGGTTTTTTTTTATTGTTTGGGTATTTTTTTCAGTCAAGGGGTGGAGCTACCGAGCTTTATATCCACGCGTCAATCCAACGAACAATGAATGGATCTACAGAGTGCAAGAGACTAGAGACTAGATACGTGAATGCATTCATCTCGTCTATTGATGGGTGCTTGGACATGCACGACCCACGCGCAAGGCACGAGCCAAAAAAGTCGACCCTCGTTTGGTTTAAAAAGGGGCCTAGGGCCGCCACCCGCCACGTTTTCTGAAAGGATCGGCATTAATAAGTCACACATGTTTTCTTCCGGTAGTGGCGTTCTAACGGCCTCTCATTGTTCCTGATAATAGGGACCTGTTAATGTTTCCCTATTGATTTCCTTGTGAGCGGTATGGCCTACACAAGTGATCAGGTCTAGACCCGTTCGGTGGTCGGGTCCGACGGTTATCTGTGGTTCTTCAAGACGCATCCAGTATGGACTGCACTCGTTGTTCTTCAATGGACCCTTTAATTTGTGGCTGAAGTAGCTGCAGTCCCGTCTTTAGGGAACGTTCCGCACATGTCGTCGAGAGCGATAACGCCATCTCCAAGGCGACTAAAGACGTGAAGGGGACAGTGATGTTAGGCACTCTCCCGATCAGCTCAAATGCACTGCCATGAACAACGACCGACTACCCGGTTCCGTGCTCGTTGGAACTCGATCATGGTGGATACAGCATTCTATAGAAGATGACTCTGACTCAATTCAAGATTTACGAGTGGGCGAGTGTTGAGGTGGGTGGTCCGGTGGGGCTTTGTGATCAAGTGGTGGATATCTTATTCCGAAAGTATCATCACTGCACATACCATGCGTCTCGAATCCTACCATAACATGATAAAGGTTATACTTTTCGACAGCCTTATCGATGTCTTAACCGCGATCCGCGGATTCGATCGTCATGATCGTGCCTGGGAATCGATCATGAGCCAACTCTTGTGACCTTTTCCTTTCTTTGAGATTGTTCAGACCACCTCTATTCCCTCAACTCTCTATCCTGACAAGAATCAAAGTCAAAAGATGGACTATGCCTATGCACTGCTCGACAAGGGATATGTACCAGACATGGCACTTCGACCTGTTATTCGACAACTCTGCCGTAAACGTCTTCGTGAGATCGATCATGGTATGTCACCTATATCTCGTTTCCTCCTAATCTCTTCTTCTTCTTCTTTCTTCTTCATATCCTTCCTTCTTCCTTCTTCCTTTGTCTCGTACTTATCTCATCACCTTCCCCTTGTCTTTATGCCCGTTCCTCGTTCACTTGATGTCTTCCTTTCTCATTTCCGATATAGGTTCCTTAACAGCCAACCACGCTGCCAAAATGGCATTCATCCAAGATCTTTCCTCTCGACCAATCGCGATAGACCAACAAAAAGCCAATGAACAGCACTATGAAGTCCCTACTAGCTTCCTTCAACTATGTCTAGGCCCACGAATGAAATATTCATCCTGCCTCTGGCCAGGACCCACGAGCAGCCTTGCAGATGCAGAAGATGCCATACTGAGTGGGTATTGTTCTGAAGCTAAACTCGGACTAGGACTGAGAGGCGTGGGAAATATTCAAGATGGTGGTGAGGTCGGGAAGGAGGGTGAGGGGTTGAGGATTCTGGATCTAGGTTGCGGATGGGGAAGTTTGGGACTTTTCCTTGCCGAGGTAAGTATGTGTTTCGGTTCGTCATGGGAAGTTGAGAGACGAGCGGTCAGCAAGGTGAAGCTAGTAGACGGAAGGGAGAAAAGGGGGACGCTGTTGGGCGGAAGAGAGGGATATCACGAGGGACAGCAAGGGCTGACAAACACATTAGCATTACCCTTTGGCAAAGATCACAATGTTGTCCAACTCAAAGACGCAAAAGGTCTTCATCGATTCCGTGGCCAAAGAAAAGGGGTTCGGTAACGTAGAAGTAATTACGGGAGATGTCAACATTTATGACTTTGAAGATAAGGGCCTGTAAGTACCTCTCAACCATTTCCTATTCCTTTTCCCATTCTTCTCAGCAACTAACAAACTCTCAACCAGATTCACACATATCCTCTCCATCGAGATGTTCGAACACATGAAAGCCTATCCGACCTTATTCCGAAAGATATCGACATGGCTCTCCCCCAAAGGACTGTTATTCATCCATATTTTCTGTCATCGCGATACACCCTATCATTTCGAAGAGAACGACGGTTGGATGGCTCAGACTTTCTTCTCTGGAGGAACTATGCCTTCTCTAGATTTATTCACCTACTTTCAACGTGATTTAACCCTTCTTCATTCAAGTTACCTCGACGGTACTCATTATGCTCGAACATTAGAAGCTTGGTTGGTCAATCAAGATAAGCATGCCAAAGAAGCAAAGAGAGTATTGGTTCAAGCTATGGGAGAGGATATGGGAATGAAAACTTTTTATCGATTCAGAGTATTCTTCATGGCTTGTGCAGAATTCTTCGCCATGGATAAAGGAGAGACATGGGGGATTGGAAAGTACTTGTTTGAGAACAAGTAGACAGCATTGTTATTGATATGCAATATGCAAAGACGAAAGAAAGCATGTATATAATCTATATACACCACTCAATAATATCTATCCCAAAAAAAATGGGAAAAAAATACTGACGTTCAAAGAGGATGTGCTCTAAGACTCAAGCATATAGCGCTTAAAATCGCTCCACCGGCCACGACGAAAGCGAATACAGCTTGAATACTAGTCAAGTAGCTTAATCTAGCCTGTAATCTCAATCCCGCCTCTAATTTCGGGATGACACTCGCAGGTTCTTGAATGATGCTGTGTATGAGTGATTCAGGATATCCGGCGAATCGAGTCGTGAGTGAATGAAGGAGGACGGATTGTTGAATCGCGGCTGCGATAGCAACACCTATTACTTGACCGATAGCGCGGAACAAGTAACAGGCTGAGATCGCCACTGACATTTCCTGTGGCTTTTACAGTTGTCAGTGGCGAAAAAAATTGTAAAGACAGAAACACCAAAAAATGGTACATTTGGATCGAATGGGGAAGACTTACCTCGACAGTAGCGATCAAGGAAGCTTCACATGTTAGTCAGCGGCATAGATTCAGAGACAAAGGACGTACTCAGCAACGTAGTGATGGTAGCACCACCTCCTAAAGTTCCTATAGCCATTTCGATCCACAGCCGATGAACTGAAGTTTCTGGACCCCAAAGTGTCGTGATTGAAAGAGCTTGTAACCACGGAATGAGCGAAACGACGAATTGGAACCACTTGTATTCCTTGAAGTGCTAGCCTGGTGTCAGCTGCACATTCTCATTCTGGAGAGGAAACACCTCACTCGCATGTGCCAGCCGGCATAGAGGGACGAAAGGGCTCCAGATATGGAGGATGGAAGCAGCAACAATCCCGTTTCTGAACCGTTTAGTCCTCTCGTCACATGCAGGTACACCGGTTGCATGAACAGCTGCACTCAACGTCAATGACTGAACCCACAAGAGGACGGCAACAAGTAATCGCTTACTCGGGCAAAGGTGGTCGCCGTGTTTAAGACGAACCCCATCAGTACCAAACTCGGTTGCGCACGGGTAAGGAGGTCCAGTGGCAAGATTGGCTCGACCGCTGTCTTCTCAATGTATGCGAAGAGAGGGAGGACCGAGATTGTTATAGCGAGTAAAGTAAGCACCAGGGGATGTGTCCATGGGTAGCCAGAGGACGTGGCCAGTGATACGGAGATTGAGAATGTGGACATCTACACGGTGTCAGCATGATTTAATCACCGATAGCCACGGCATTATGGCATCCAGCTTCACTTCTTATTCCTTGGGCTCTCCTGATATATACCGCCAGACTTGTACCACAACGCCTTCCTTATGTACCCAAAGTGCCTCCGATAGGGAACCTGAAACACAGAGCTTGAACTTACAGAAATCATCAGAACAACACTTCCAGCCCAGTCGATCCTCTTTATCTTTTCCCAAGCTGACAATTCCCCCTTATGATGCGGCACATGTACCTGCGTAATGACAAGAACAGTAGCGACCAGAATAGGTACGATTTGAATCCAAAATGCGACTCGCCAGCCATAGCGATCTGCCACGGCTCCACCTACGACTGCACCAGTTGATGCGCCTGCACCGAAAAGGACATTGACGCCGCCTTGGTATAGACCTCTGTCGGCTAATGAGACTAGGTCGGAGATGATTATTGCCTTGTTGTTGTGAGTGGAAGTAATGAAGCAGGCAATCGAGTAAGGGACGCAAAAGTAGTACGGGGAAGGTGAAGGTGAAGTCTGGATGGTAGTGAGGGAGGAAATGGAGGTGAAGTCTAAATTGCAGTGGAAGAGGAAGGGAAGGACGAAGGAGAAGGGAAGAAGAAGGGAAGAAGAAGGGAAGAAGAAGGGAAGAAGAAGGGAAGAAGAAGGGAAGAAGAAGGGAAGAAGAAGGGAAGAAGAAGGGAAGAAGAAGGGAAGAAGAAGGGAAGAAGAAGGGAAGAAGAAGGGAAGAAGAAGGGAAGAAGAAGGGAAGAAGAAGAGGAAGTAAAGGGGAGAAGGTGGAACATACTGTGACTGTCAAAAGACCACCTGAACCAGCGCCAGCAATCGCCCTCGCAAATAAGATAAAGATCATACTCGGTGCCAGAGCGCAACCTAGCGTGCCAGCTATAGGAAAAAAGAAACAAAAGTGTCAGCCATCGCATCAATATGAGACCAGCATTGGATCGTCCCCTCTCCCTCCTCCTCTCCCACCTCCTCTCCCACCTCCTCTCCCTCCTCCTTCTCCCCCCTGTCCAATCCCAATCGTCATCCTCCTCCTCTTTCCCGTTTCCCAATTCGAATCTCACCCTCCTCCTTCCCGTTTCCCTCCTCTCATCTAACCCCCTCCCTTAGTCTCACAACGACCATATAGCTAAGAATGATCCAACGCCCTTCTTTACTCTCACGATGATCGACAGTATAGATGATCAGTAACAAGCACTCACTAAAGAACAGTCCAAGAGCCAATAACATGGCTCCTTTCCTACCCATGACTTGTGCCAATCGTCCATACAGCGGAGTCATAGCTGTCAGACCCAATAGATAAGCCGTTCCGAGCCATGAGACTAGAGATCCAGCGCGGAAAGAAGATCCTATCTCAAGTTGGATGTTGGCTACTATCGATGCTGATAATGCTGAACAAAATACCCTACGAATAGCGAAATTGAATTATTAGCTTCATACATATACGAATTGAGAGGTAAAATATGAGAGAAGGCGAAGGTAAAGATGAGAGAAGATGAAGATGGGAGAAGGTGAAGATGAGAGAATAGAAGATGATCAGGAAGTATAAATCGAGGTAGCATAAAAATCAAAGTTAATATGAGGTATGATTGTAGGTTGTGATTATCATGGCGAGAAGTCATGGTAAAGTGAACAACAACACAAGTTAACTTACGCTGTCCATAAACCAAGACATAACGCCCATATCTCTTTGAACTCCTTATGTTGCTTCTCCTCTACTTCTGATACTTCAGACTCGGAAGAAGTAGAAGAGGACGTAGCGCCGTATCCCTCATGGGCATTACCGCCAGTACTAGCACCACCAAGGAGAGGTCGTTCATCGTCTGCCACTGTCGACATATTGCCTTGACGCTCGATTTTGCTTGGAACGAGAAACAGCAGTAAGAATCAACAGATCGGAAAATATCACACAAGATATCGACTTTTTCTGTCACATCGCGCAAATCCGACTTTCCGGGACCGACAGGAAAGCGGCGATGACCGACGACGAAATCCCCAAGTTGTAAAAGATAATGCATAAGACCAAATGAAATGGGTGAACAAAGCATGTATACACATACACCATGCCAATCAGTGCTGTGCTAGAGACTCCTCCGTATACCAATTGAGACCCAAGAGTGCTGATCATTGTCAGTACCGATTTACCTGCAGATGAACAAATCGAGAAAAGTGACGGGTGACTCACAAGGCTCTTTCAGAGTCATGTGCTGATATCCGAGAACGGCAAGCTGGAGGATGTCAGCGCTTGAGTCAGACAATCACATATAACAGCTTTTATGTCAAATGGAACGACAGAGAGGGAGAAGTCACTGAATGAAAGAAATGAAAAGTTACTCACTCCACCAGCATCCGCTGCAAAGTGGTAGCCCGCTTGCAAAGGGAGATTACACCATCTAGCAATGAATACTCTAGAAAAGTGACCATGTGAGAAAATCATCACATCCGAATTATCAATCTCTTCAGGCGTCGGTGCGTCTTTCTCTGCCTATTTGTATCGAATATCAGCTACAAGACATTCTTGGAGATATAGCGGTAGGATTGATTGATTGTGTTTGCTTACCTTTGCATGTATCTCGCGTACTTTCGCAATCACCCTATCTACTCTGTCGGACATTTGTTGTGGTGTTTCACCAGGTGTATCACCAGGTGGACATCTGAAAGAAATTCATCTAGTCAGTGACACCATTGAGAGACAAAAGACAATTGAAGAGACAACAACAAGAAGGGTAGACTCAGACTCAGACTCACCCATCATCCCAAATACTCCAATCTGGCTTTTCTTTTCGGATATCTTTAGTCAATTTGCCCTCGTATTTCCCATAATCCCATTCAGCGACATCGGGATCGGTCTGGAAATAGCATTTCGGCGGTGGGTTTGATCCGAAGATCTTAGATCAAGTCCACGAATCAGACCGGATGCGACGGGGGAGGAGGAGAACATACTAGGTCTGCTGTTCTTTGAGCACGTTGTCGAGGTGAAATTATGACGTGGCGGACGTGAGAAGGATCAATCAAGCCTATTCAGTCAATCAGTCTGGTTCAGTAGCTCGGCGAGAGGAAAAGCGGAAACGTACGGCCTGGACCCATGATTCTTGGACCCATCTCTTTCACTATACGCTCGCCATTCGCTGTCAGTGGGATATCAGTTGTACCTGTCTATATCCGTACACATATCAGCTGTGAGCGAACGCATTCGAGGGGCACACAGCCGAGATGGTAGACATACGTGACGACCATTCAACGACCATTCCGTCTCGCCTATAGATTCAGCTTGGTTTCCCGCGGCTGCATGTAGAACTGACTGACCATGACGGATAAGATACACTCTTGGCATTCGCCTTTTCCCCATCTTTGTCTGCTGATTATCTGTGCAGGGAAAACGGAGCTGGATAATTACAACACCAGAATAGACGTTGCGTTTGCTGTTACTCCAATGATAATCTAACCACGGCAAACGTCACTGACTCAAATCCCGGATTCCAAAAGCAAAACCACGTGGAAAAGAGGGTGATGAACCTGAAACGCCACAAATTTAAAACGCCGACCGGAACTATTGCCTACTCAGCGAACGAGCCAAACAAGTCTCTAACACCCCTTTTTCTTTCTATCCTCTCAGGCACGGTTGCCATTGTCTTGGCCGCGTGGCTTTGAAAAGTCTCTACACACGGACCAAAAATCTGTTTTCCAAGCCAAAACCCCCAACCCACAGACTACTTCCTTCCTTCCTTCCTTCCCTCCCTTCCTCTTGTTACTCTTCATCATCATCAACCTATCTAGTCTCTCTCTCTTATAAGTCGGAATATATTTCGTCAGAGACGCTAATTCACGCTCATTCACACATCACTTAATCACCTTTGGGTACCCTCGACAATCGCATCAAAGGATTCCTTCCTAACAAGTCAGAAACATTCCCCTGAACAATTCGTGGAGCGATATCGACAACTTCGACAACTCCAGCGACACTCATTACAATACTCCTCAATTAACAAAGCATTCCTTCAGTATGAAGCTCGTCATTGTAAGCTTGGCTCTCGCGGCATTGGTCAGTGCACAGGTGAGTTGTTTTTATCATTGTTTGATCTTCCTTCATCACATATCCTTTCCGGAGTCGGATCTCTCCAACCACCACCGTCGTTTGTCGCCTCCGATGCCCATCAACCCCAAATAACAATGCGGAGTGGGCCTTGTCCATCACCACGGTTGCTTGTAGGGGCCAATAATCAGACTGGACGGGGATAAAGGAACGATGTAGTCGGAGCAAGCATTGGATGATGTTGACGTTAAACAGAACTCAACCCTCATCCCTAGTAACATCACCTCGCCATGTTCCGCCTTCCTCGACTCCCTGAATTCGGACTCGACCCTCTCGACTTGCGTGCAACCATTGATCAACGCAACGTCGTCTTTCTCTCCCGTTGCCGGCCTCAACCTCTCTTCATCCGATATCGACTGGACCCTTGCCTCTCTCTGCAAGTCAACGTCAGGATGCAGTGACTCAACCATCCGGACCTGGTTGTCTAAATTCTACGCAGCGTGCCCGACGGAACTCGCCTCGGTCGATGGATACAACGCGGATGTACGAGAGTTGTATGATATTCTCTATGTGGTCAACCCGCTCAAGCAGGCTGTATGCGCAATCGACTCTGCCAACCAAGATTACTGCGTAAACCAAATCCTTGCGTCCAATTCGACAGCATCGTCTAGCTCGACTTCGGCTTCAGCTTCCGCATCAGCATCAGCTGGTAACTCTAGCTTTGTATCTCTGGCAGCTGCGTTTGACCCAGTCGCTTTTGCCGCTGACAACTTGTACATCGCCATCACGTCTAAAGCTTCTCAACTATCTAAGCGTATGCTCAACTTGCTTTCTCCCCGTCAATCGACGACGCAGCAAACCGCCTTTGCAACCATCATCACACCCAACACTACGACCTACCGATCGACCAACCTTGCATTCCTCTTCCTGCAGCCTGACATGGCTTCCTCTGCATTGTGCACACCATGCACTCGCGAAATCATGGTAGCCTACATCAAGTGGGAATCTACCATGCCATACGCTCTCGGTCTTTCGTCCTCGCCCATCCTAGGTGGTCAATCCAAGCTCTGGTCAGCTATAAACGACACTTGCACCACCTCGTACGTTGGCGCCATCACTTCGGAAGCCGGTACATTCGTTAGCAGCGCAAACTCGACCAGCGGCGCTGCATCGCGATTCGCAACTGTCGAAGGCGGTCAGGCACTCGCCACTGCAGCTGTCGGTGTCGCTTTCGTAGCTGGTGCCATGGCTCTTTTCGCATAGTCAGTCATAGCTGGATTTCTCCTATTCTTCTTCCAGCGTTTTGATTTGGAGCGAGGTGTGGAGGCGGTGGTGGTGGATCGAAGGAGTGTAGCACCCATGGACACTGTTTTATTTAACAACTTTTCAGAGTGATCTTAGTGATCAGTATACCCTTTTTGACGCGGCGTGGCAGGGCGCCTGTTGCGATGAATACAGATATTTGAAAACAAGATGTGTTGCAAGCAGGAGTGATTATTGTCCATACAGCTGCCGATATAAGTGCAGATTGCGATTAGTAGGATATACTCGAGTACTGACATCGTCGGATAAAGACAAGCGGCGGTTACCGTTAGATTTTTGAGATTTCGACTTTTGACTTTTCTGTCATTTATTTATACACCAAGTAAATCAGCAAGAGTACAAGTACGAGTACATCAGATATAACCCTCAGTGATTGGAACAAGAATGAACATCGCTGTGAGTATTAGACTGTCAGAAAGATGGGAGCTTGTTTTATCTCAACAGGTCCATGGATCTTTCGGCTGACGATTACTTTGTCCTTGAATAGACATATATCCCTCCTTCAGAACAGGATCCAATAGATTTGGCATGGATGCGAGAAGCACTCGTCATGGTATGTTCTTTTATGAGTCTCTCTCCTCCTGGACTATTACCTATCACCTCGCTATTATCATCTACTACCTGTCGTCGTCTATACTACTGTCATCTACCTATCACCTACCACCCATTACCTATCACCTATCACCTATCACCTATCACCTATCACCTACCACCCATCACCTATCACCTATCGCCCGTTGGTTGATTGCTTGCATGATAACCACCCACTCATCACACACTACCTATCAACACCATCTACCACCCCGACCTGCCTACCTGATCTAAGACAACATTCTTTAGGCCGAAGAAGCTCTCGCAGCTGATGAAGTCCCTGTTGGATGTGTGTTTGTCAAAGATGGACAAGCTATTGCTAGAGCTAGGAATAGGACTAATGAATGGCGTAATGTGAGTGTTTTTTTTCTGTATCACACTACACGACCAAGGTCCTTGTCAATGCAATTGAAAACCTTCTATACATCCTGAATCACATTCGAAATCTTCACATTGAATGACTCTACCTTCCCAATTCTGACTGGCGTTCGCGCAAAGCTCAAGGATACCCTCCCCCCCACTCCCATCAAAAGACAATGGACCACTTCAACCTTGTCTCTCTATTTACTTTCTATCCTATCCTATTCTTGTCAAGTCCAGTCACCGCTAACCAATTTCCTTTAATGCCCAAAAGGCAACACTCCACGCAGAACTAGAAGCAATAGATCATCTCTTACCTACCAACCCAGCCCCATTATCATCCATCACACTCTACGTGACGGTTGAACCTTGCGTCATGTGTGCTTCGGCATTGAGACAGATAGGTATCGGAAGAGTCGTTTATGGTTGTGGTAATGATAGGTTTGGAGGTTGTGGTAGTGTTCTTGATATTAGTAGCTCGTAAGTATTAATTGGGTTTTCTTTATTCTACATCTCATCTTCATCACTTTAACCCTTCAGTCTTTCCCTCCGCCTTCTACCCTCTTCCACCTTCTACCTTTTCTTAATTCTCAACTGCCTTCACTTCCTTCTTGATGCTATTTCTTTCTCGACTGACTCAGACATCTTTACAGAGAATCAAACAACATCCATCCACCATTCACAGCTGTAGGGGGATACTACCGTGAAGAGGCCATTATGCTCTTACGTCGATTCTACCTCTCCGAAAACCAAAACGGTAAGTCTCCCTCTTGTGCCCATCTCAGAATAATGCTCGATACATGCTTGTGATTTGGGATGATATATGGCGTTGTCGGCCATGCTGATGATACCCCTTAGCTCCAAATCCTAAAAAGAAGAACACTAGAGTCCTCAAAACTGATATTCCCCCTCCACCCTCACAATCTTCCACTCCCCTGTCTCGCGCTACTTCCAGTACTCCACGTCGAAGTCTTGGTGAGGATGATGGTCGATCGGCGCCGAATGTGGAGGGCGAGATGGTCATGCCGGTTGGAGGGACGTTGGTCAGCACGCCAAGAGAGGCCACGCCAGCAGGGAGATGAGGACTGGAGGAAATCGCCACTGGAGATACCCATCCGACCGACATCCACTCGGCTCAGAGCAGCTCGCCATGCTCTGTTCGTACCCTGCCTACCTACTACCGTCGCAGAGCTCTGTTGTACTGCATTCAAGGATGCAAAAATGTGACGATCTATGTAGTTTATTAGCATTCTCTGCAGACCAGTATATCATGCACTCACATCATCCTTGAACGTCTGCAATAATCTTTCCAGTTCTCTTCGTCCCAATCCAGTCCGATATGCTACCTCTTCAAACGTAGTCACTCCGTCAAAGTATTGAACACATCTGGAAGACATATGTTAGCTCTTTTTCTGTTGTCAACCCCCCCAAAAAAAACTTGTGCCAGACGTACAAATCAAACTTGCTTGCTGTGAGTTCATCCGCAGTCTCTCTTATAATCCTCAACCATCTCATCTCATCTTTCTGTGCTCGACCCGGCTTGAAGATGAACGATCCTTCGAATCTCGGCATATTGGAAAGTTCAGGCTCATCCAAATCTTTGGAAAACTTCACACTATCTAGTCCATCTACCAGGTCATTTTCGCCTACATCGCTGTCCATTTCCAAATCTGGATCATAGTCCATATACGATTGTTCCATCCTTGGAGGAGGTACCGTCACGGCATTGAGTGGATCTGATTGTTCTTCAAACCCTGCTGCACGTGGTGTTATAAGGTCGTCCTCCTCATTATCATATTCTGTAGGTTTTTGAGACTGCGCTTTGAGCCAACGTTCACGTCGTCGATGCCATAATTTAAGCCATGCTTTACGCTTCACTTCGGGTCGAGCGAATATTCTTGCCCGTGTATGAACCTGCACGACAAGATCTTGTTTCAGCAACCACACTAAAGCGTCCATGTATGTCTGTCGCTCGGAATTGTCCATTGGTAAATCGCCCGGAAGCAGTTCACGGAAATGTTGAGGTGATGCTGAGATTTGAGAGATCAGAGCAGGAAGTGGAGGTAAAGAGGGGAATTGGTTGGCAAATGAGAGTGTATAGTCCTCGAGGGATGCTCTGGTACATGAATTCAGCGGATCTGATTAATCATGTTGTGCGAGAAAAAAATGCTCACGTATGTTCCACGATGGTGGTAGGCATGACAATCGTGCGTAGACGAGGATTGATGATATCAATCAGGATGGCCTTCTTATTCTGAACTAGCTCGCGAGCAAGTGGAATCACTATAGCTTCTAGGTCGAACCGAAGGTTATGGGCGATATCCGCCAGACTAACGACTGATGAGCATTTGAATCTATGCATTCGAAAACTCACGGTTTAGTGACATCACAAGCCTCAATCAGAGTTTTGATCAATAATCCTTCATCCTCCTCTAAAGAAGTCTCCTTTGAACCTCGCCTGGACTCGAGGGCAAGGGTGGATAATGTGCCGGTTTCATCTGTGATACCAGCTCCAAGCCCCAAGCCAACGAGCGCAGTGGAGATTTCCAACGCTTTGTCCACCGCATCATCGTCGATAAGCAGCAAGGTCTGCCAAGGATGCACTCGAAGTCCCGATTGTCTTGTCGATGATGAATAGTCACCCAGTAAGGCAGGGACGACGCCCGTCCCTGCTCTGTCCCAAGTATCGCCACTTGAAAGGGACGAGGTATCCGAGGCGTCATCCATCTCACCCCAATGTGCCCATGCTTCATCCGTCTCGCTCGATCGAGGAGACAGTACCATGCTGATGGGGATATCGTCGAGTGAGACTGTAAGGGTCGTGGGGAGGTACGAGTAGAGCGGGTTGGCCGGTTTATCTTGATAACCTCTGATGGCGAAGTACAACTGACTCAGAGTGCGGTCCAGCACACACCTCTCATAGCAGAGTTGCTCGCAGATCGCGATCGGCACGCCTGACTAAATCAGCTTTCGCTCTGCTCGTCGACATGAGAGATAATTATGTGCTCACCCTCATTAATGCATTTCTCACGTAGTTGCCACATTTTCCATGCCTGTTTGGCGATGAAGTTGTCCCTCACTTGAAGAGCGAAAGCAGCGGCCGTCCACTTGAATGCGATCTCGCGATACACCTCGTCATACAAGCTGAGCGGGACGACGCTATCCGCCACTGATGCACCCGGCTTCGGGTCGGGTTTATCCATGATAAGGACCAGATGAAACATGTTGAGTGAAGGGGTATCATCATCAGTTCTTTGAGGGCCTTGAGAGTGCTGATCACGCTCCGTCTCATGTTTCGCAACCTGTCCTTCAACGAGGGTACCAAGATGACTCGCTCCTTCCCTCATGCGTCTACCTCGTCCTCGCGTAGGTCTATCATCCTCGTCGTCCACTTCAGATGAATAACTCCACTTGCCATCTGGACCTGCACTGACGGGATGCCCAATAAATACGAGCTCGTCAACACACATTTCGAATTTCCGATTACATGCTGCCCGGGGTGGAGTTAGCATGTCGCCTAGAAAGTCCAGCGAGTAATTTAGAGAGTAATTGTATTGACTCTCGATGAACCTGTCACGCATCCGTTTCCTTCCGCCTGACTGGCCTGGTGGCTTCCTGTCCAGGTCTGAGGACGCCGATGCTCGTCGAGAAGGATCAGAAGCCGCTTTCTCGTCGTTTATCTTGCCGTTGCTGGAAGCGCCGAGTGGTAGTGCTGTCTCGCTGATGAGTGACGGACGATGACTCTCGGATAACCATTCGTAATCATCGTCGCTGTTTTCTGAGTTAGTCATATCCGCATCTTCCTCATATGAGTCTGAACCACTACCATCTCCGTTGAGAGCTGCAGCTCGAGCGAGCCTGTCTAATGAGATATGAGACTCGTCTGGTGGACCATCTCGACTTGCACGAGACAAACGGACGCCTTTGGACGACGGATTGGAACCTCGGTGATCACTGCCATCGAGTGGAGTATCCGGTGGGAATAAGTGCTTTCGGACAGGCTCCACATCAGGATCAATGGTCGTGTATGTCGCTGAAGGGTAAATGGGCTGAGAGAGTCGTAGGGAGGGTGAGGTTGCGTCTGGCGGATATCGAAAGACACTCCGGCCGCGCGACGACGAGGTCACGAGCAGGATACCGAGGATGTTCTCAGCCATCGTGTGGGCTTGGTCGAGGTCATGAGTCGACAGAAATGAGCTTTGCGGCGAAATGGAATGAGTCAGTCATGGAGGACGAAAGGCAAAGAAAGACTCCAACGCGTTCCTTCTCTAACTTGACTTTTCAGTCAAATTGTTCAACCTTTCCACCGTTTCGTCAGTCAATTGCGTCTTCATACTCTGGACGAGAATGCCTAGTGGCTGTTCGCTATCATCACGCTGAAGATACGACACGGCTTGTGTAGTAGGCATAGTCTGTCTGAGCGTTTTCAGCCGGCGCGGACTGTACTTGTATTGTCACCGTAACTCTTCTTTCTAGATCTCAGCGGACAGTAGTTCCGCAAGATTCAAACGTATGGTCTATGCACCACAAAGACGCCATGCGGTGTCATCTGTAAGTACCACACCATTCCCTGCTGCTGCTGGTCAATATCACTGACAACCGCTGGAAAGCTCGCCATGACCACCCATGCTCTTGGTCTCCTTCAACATCTGTACACTCCTAACCTCCTCATTCTCGCCGCTCGTCTTCTGGCCCAGGTTCAACTCACTGTGGCCTCTGTAGTCCATCCTACTCGATCACTGCTTGCGCTGGGAGCGATGTTGATACTCATGAACTTCACGGCGGCATTACTGCACCTGTTGGATTTCGTTGGCGGCATGAATGGCGGTAAGGGGTTGATGTTGGATTTCATTGGGCAATGTACGTTCATATAAACCTTTCTCTGTTTCTGTGTGCTCTACTCTGTTTCTATAAGGCTGATGGTATTTGATATAGCAAATCCAGCGTCCCTCACTCGAGTACTGCTACTCGATCTCCTACTTCTCGTGCTTCAATTAACAGCCCTCGTCATCTCGTTCATCACCAACCACGGCGACAATCTCCCATCTTCCTCACATTTTCCACTTGATGATCTACTCCTACCGCCGGACGATTCCCACTTCACTTCAACAGTGCTCCAGGATGAAGCGGACTTTGATTTGGAGGAGGGCAAAGCTCATCGGAGGCGGAGACAGAGTAGGGGGCCATATGAAGCTGTGGAGAGCAACACAGAGGTGTGGCTGGACGAGGACGAAGACATCCCTGAAGCAGGTCCTAGCCGACGTTGTATGTCTAATCCATACAATCCAAGCACACATGCTGAATTCATTTCTATAGCATCAGAGCGAACAAAACTCCTTTCCACGTCGGCTCCTAAACGAAGACGGCTTCGCGAACCTCCCCTGATATTCTCGTTGTCTTTATCACACCTTATCAATTTGATAGTCTACCTTCCTTCCCCAAACCCACCACCTAGAGCATTTTCAGGTGGGACACCCAGTGCCACACCACCTCAAACTCCCGGAGGCACAAGCCCGCTTTTAGCGACGACGGATCTTCCTACAGACGGAGAAAGTGATGAAGAGAACGATGCAGCTGGTGCACGGAGTCCCTCGGGCAGGAGAGCCAGACGTAGCCGAGGAGCTGCAGGAGTTGTAGGGGATATTGGTCCAATACCGGGTGAATACAGGACTGGGACGGGTAGGGGAGATGGGGGATGAGGGTGGGTTCACCGAGTTCAAGTGTCTGAAAGCATGCATACCTTGTTTCATATCGTTCGCACTCTTTTCCTGGCCCAGGCATGTAGTTATTAGGTCCTGAAGTCCCTCCTGAGGTCTAGTACATGATCGCTTTCTTCAAGTAGACCAAAATAATTCCGAATCAAACTTGCCACCCAAATCCATGTATCTTCTCGGTTTCTGCCATTCTCCTATTTCTATTCTGCTCCTCCTCTCTACACGTATAGCTATGGCAGCCATTCTACATGTGTCGCCCGTGAGAGCAGCTGCATTGCCGCCGTGGCGCATCGCATGCAGGGGCTCCACGTCTCAATTGGTCACTCGAGCGCTCTCGACGACCGTAGTCAGGACCAACGCTCTCGCCGAGCTCGACAAGCAACTTAACCCTCGCGACCTCATCGAGCAGAAGCGTCGGCAATACGAAGCCAAGTATGGAGATAAGCTCAAGAAAAAGGTTGAAGCGTGAGTGCACCACACCCAATTGTATAAGGCGAGAATTAAATGACTTGAAGCGAGGGTGTGCGAGACATAGAAGCGCTCAAAGCCAAGGTCATGGCACCTTCGATCAAACAGGCGTTGAAAGCCAAAGCGGCGGCGCAGCAGTACAAGGAGGATAAATTTAAAGCGGAGGAGGCCCGGCTGAAGTTGAAGGCCGAGGAGTCTCAGTCGAAGCTCAAAGCTGAACCCTCACCTGAAGCTTCAAGGAAGCAACAGGCACAGGGAGACCGCTCTGGTATCAAGGTGAGCTGATCATCTAGCGGCACTGTCTCTTGGGAGCTGACCATTTGCAGCCCCTGTCGTCTATCCTGAACCTTCCTCTCCTGCATCTGACACCACACGACGCCAATGCTATCTCTAAAATATGGACCGCATACCATACCACCCACCCCACGTTATCTTCGTCATTCCTCTCTGCATCCTTATCGGCCGACATATACAACTCGATGCTCAAGCTCGCTCGAGAGAACCCGTTCTTTGTCCTACCCTTACCTAGACCTTCGAGCAGTGACAGTGACAAAAAAGTTCAGACGGACGAATACGAGATGTTTTACCTTCAATGGCTATTCCACCCAACCCCGACGTCCTCTTCTCCGCCAACGGATTCTCCTCCTCCGCTGACTTCATCCGTCATCTTCACACCTCTCGAGGAGTTCAAGACAGCCGGAGAGTGGGCTCAGCCTTATCTCGTGCTTACCCACTATCCCGACTTGGCGAATTCGCATAACGTCGTACTCATGCGAGGTGAAATCACAGCTGCAACCGCTGCTGGTCCCGCTGGATCGACCGATAATCCTGGTTTCTTGCTGGCACAACAACAAGCTCAGCTGCTGGCCTTGGCTCTGCAGAGATTCTATTGCGCCAATATCTCACCTCACGCAGAGAAGGAGAATGACATGGCAGAGAGGATTCAGCGAGCAGAGGCTTTGAAGGGATTTAGAGAAAAGCCGGCAGAATGGGATTGGACAAAACTCGTAAGCATGGCATACGGTGGTCTCGTTTGATCTATCAAACTACAGTTACAAATGTATCCATAGTTCCCAAAGAGCATTATTGCGTTTCGCTTAATGGATCTCGCTGAAACACCAAGAACAAAGGAACGATTCGTCGACGTCCTTGTGTGCACCTCGCGTACATCCCTTTAAACGGATCAATATGCCTTTACATCTGAATACGGACTCACTGCCTCCCCCCTCAGTCCCTTTGCACTCCTTGTAGGGCCAAAGGTTGAAGCAAAGGCTGGCCGTGTTGGGAGATATTTGATATGGGCCGGGGATTGCTGACTGGTACTGATCAACCTACAACACGCATCTTGACTTTGCTTTCAGCAATTAGCTTCTCCAAGCTTCTAACACCACCTTCATCGAAATCAATTCATCTGCAAACGCATAGGGACCGGTACTACGCCCGACCTGCTTGAGTGAAGGTCCTGCTGTCGTTTCTCTACCCCCCCCCCCACTGCCTTTTGTTTGGTCATCCTGTCTCATAACATCCACTTTCTCCCCGGACACGGGTCTCACGTCCATCTACTGCGTCATGATACGAGACCGTCGGATGTACAGCCGACGACAAAATGCCGTCTCGACCTCTGATGTGTCCTTTTTCGTTGCTGACAGGTGGGTGGGTTGATCTCGCCATTCCTGCTGAATTGAAAAGCTCGCCGCTGTTTTCATATTCAAGCTCCGGATCGAATTCGTCATCATGGACTGCAGGCTATGCCAGACAGTCAGATGGATTCGATCAGACCCTACACCTAGCAACTTCCTCCGACTCTACTATCTCATTCAACCTTTCCGGTAAGCGTCCCCCCTTGGCACCAGGCGTTTTCTAATTTTTCAGCCACGTCTATAACATTTCTGATTCCTTCATATTCCGGATGCACCGCGACCATCTCCATCAATTCCTCGAGCCCCACCTCTGCCTGTGCAACAAATAGTACAGCCGGCGACATTCCTTTCGCAGTGGACGACTTGCCCACTGGTCTACATCGGCTTTTGTGGGACTCTGGGGAAATCCAGAATGGACAAGAGGTTATTTTCTGGGGTATCGATGGGACTCGAGCAGCCGATGCCGGTGGAATGGCAAATGTTACCATTGATGATACCTTCACAAGGGAGGGTAGTATTCAGCTGGATTACCAAGGAGATTGGTCTCACCTTGAACAAGGGGCGAGTGGTACTTTGAGCGAGGTGAACGGCTTGTCGGGCGATTTCAATCAGACCTTGTCTCTAACACAGAGCCAGGGGTCATCGGTATCTTTTTCTGCCCCAGGTCAGCTTTATGACCGAATGGTCTTGGGGCTTGCTAAGCTGACGACTCAAGGGTCCGCGATCCATGTGTACGGTACTGTTGGCCCGGACTATGGTTCGGCATCAGTACTTCTTAATGGCCAAACAGTCGCAACGGCGATCAATCTGACTGTGAGCTATCATACTTGATGAATACATATAGGATGCAGCTCATTGAGCCAGTCTGCATGGCCTCTACCTTATGAGCTCCTTTGGTTCCAGACAGGCCTTGACGCAAGTCAAGTCCAGAATGTAACAATGACCAACCTTGGTCCTTCCAAGATGGCCATCGACTTTATAATCCTCACTACGGATCCGGATTCCATACCATCTTTGTGAGCCATTTTATCGTCTCGTCTCGTCTCCCTATGATATCAATGAACGGCATTCCCACGCTGATACTATATTGTGCCTCAGCTCAGCAGGACAAAAGAATTTCATCGATACGGCAGCTGGAAAGCTCGTTGTGGGCTTGATCGTGCCATTGGTAGTCATCTGCCTTCTCGGTCTATCGATATACTACCATCACAAGCGACGGCGAGTACCATCTCGACGTGTATCGCGTGAATCTGGTATTGGACTCGCCACGAGCGCAGGTGGTGTTATAGATGATAAAGCCTCTTCGACACGATCACGATCAACAGGTAGTGACGGCGAGGTGTTTGTCAGCTACGATGAAGCGAGAGATCGGTTGAGTCCTCAATGGCATTCACCATCGATTCCTCGATCCATCGAACAAGACTTGTTGATCGCTACAATCACATCATCTTCTTCGCCCTTGAATGATCAAAGCCCGACGACGACGACAACGACGACTAGGAATAGGCCACGTCCTACCGACTCTGTGATGACTGTATTGAGTAGTTCACCAAATGATCGACGTATCACCGAACTCCCAGCTTATCCAGGTGAAACCGACACTACTTCAGATCCGTCCTTCCCCGACGAAAAAGTCGCAGCAACAACGGTTGAGCCAATACATCTACATCTTCATCGTGGTTCAGGTGATCCAGGACCATCAACTGCTCGACGACAAGAATCAATCGGTCCACCATCAGACTTCATGTCGGTATACGCTGCTCCACCTTCAGAGAGGGACGATCCAGAATCAACCACGTTTTCTTCTTTAGATTCCCAGTTGCCCCTTCCCTTTCCCCCTTTATCACCCATGTCGCCGCATCTGCCGACTTTGATATCACCAAATCACCTCCGATCCCGTTCCTCCACCAGCATCGTTCCGGGACCTGAAAGCGCTGGCGAGTCTGCCCTTGACTTGAATCGGGCAACAGCTGAGCGCACATCAAAGTCACTCTCAGCGAGCAAACCTCCCTCGGCTTTCTCACAATATGGAGAATGGCCATCAACACCTCGTACCAGACACAGTCGTACACGGAGTGGCGTCAGTGATGCGCCTAGTGCCGCTAGACCAGATTCAGACGTCCTTCCTTTCGAAGACTTCATTGCTGCCTCACAGAATGCAAATAGCAGGGAATAGTCAATAGGTTTTCAGGACTTAGTTTTAGTCATTCGGGTCATTCATGAATTTGGACAGTCAGTGTGATCAAGCCGCATGGAGCGTCAATCATGTGCCGTCATTCACGATAGTAAGGCACTCTTATTCTGACTTTTCCCTTATGCAATTCAATTCATTCGAACATCTAGACAGGCACTTAGGCGGACTGGTCCTTCAGCGACTGCTCGTGCTTTGCCTTGACATCCTCGATACCACCGACCACTGCGACACGTCAGCCTCTGTTTCAAATTGCAACTCAGGTGCAACTCACTGTAGAACGATGATTCAGAAATGTGGTCGTGCTTGCCGTCCAGAATCTCCTCGAATGCCTCGACAGTCTCCTTTAGAGGAACGAGACGACCCTCGATACCAGTGAAGACCTGAGCCACGGCGAATGGCTGTGACATGAATCGCTATATCCTATCAGCTTCTGTTTCCTTGCTCGTGACTGCAAACTCACCTGGATCTTTCGGGCACGCTCGACGGTGAGCTTGTCCTCCTCGGACAACTCATCCATACCCACTGAAGGATATTAGCGATGCAAGTTGCAGCGGTATCTGTGGCTTACAAATGGCAATGATATCCTGGAGCGACTTGTACGACTGGAGGATCTGCTGGGTTCGGCTAGCAACACGGTAGTGGCGCTAAAGATCGCGTCAGATTCGTCAAGATGCAAAGTCATGAGTGCTAACCTCGCCGACAACACGAGGGTCAAGCATACGCGACTTGGAGTCGAGAGGGTCGACAGCGGGGTAGATACCCAACTCGGCGATACCTCGGGACAACACAGTGGTGGCATCCAAATGGGCGAAGGTGGTGGCGGGTGCAGGATCCGTCAAATCATCGGCAGGCACGTAGACGGCCTGGACGGAAGTGATAGAACCCTTTTTGGTGGTGGTACTATGCTTGTTAGATGGGCCGTGCGATGATTTTGAGCACACTCACATTCGCTCCTGCATACCACCCATATCGGTGGAAAGAGTGGGCTGGTAACCGACAGCAGAGGGGATACGACCGAGCAAGGCAGACACCTCGGAACCGGCCTGGGTGAATCGGAAAATGTTGTCAATGAAGAGCAACACATCTTGTCCCTCCTCATCACGGAAGTACTCGGCGATGGTGAGACCAGTAAGAGCGACACGGGCACGGGCGCCTGGGGGCTCGTTCATCTGACCGAAGACTGTGAGGAGGATGAGCAAACGCAGTGAGCAGATTTGAGACTAAACATACCCAAGGCGACCTTGGAGTCACCCTCGAGGTTGATGACACCAGTCTCCCTCATTTCGTGGTACAAGTCGTTTCCCTCACGGGTTCGCTCGCCGACACCGGTGAAGACAGAGTAACCACCATGAGCCTTTGCGATGTTGTTGATGAGCTCCTGAATCAACACAGTCTTGCCGACACCGGCACCACCGAAAAGACCGATCTTTCCACCTCGGGCGTAAGGAGCGAGGAGATCGACGACCTTGATACCGGTCTCGAGGACTTCAGCCTGAGTGGACTGGTCCACGAAGGGAGGTGCATCGGCGTGAATGGGGGAAAGCTTGACGCCCTTGATCTCACCACGCTGGTCAATGGGCTGGCCAATGACGTTCATGATTCGGCTATGGGCAACGTCAGGATTCTGTCGTGGACGACAAGAGGTATGCAAACTTACCCAAGGGTGGCAGGACCGACGGGGATAAGGATGGGAGCACCAGTGTCGATGACACCCTGTCCACGAACGAGACCCTCGGTACCGTCCATGGCAATGCATCGTACAGTGTTCTCACCCAAGTGCTGGGCGACCTCGAGGACTAGACGGCCACCTTCGGGTTTGGTCTGTCCCTCTGCGAACTGAACATCGAGGGCGTTGAGAATTGCGGGAAGGTTGTCCGAGTCGAACTGAACATCGACGACGGCACCAATGACGGTCTTGATGGAACCGGTCTGGAGGTCAGAAGGGGTAGCGTAAGTTCGAGCAGAGCCAGCTATATACAAGTCAGCAAAAGTACAATGGAATTAATATCGTCGTCGGTTTTTTTTCTTCAATCGGGAGATGTCGGGTCAACATCGACAAGAGACCATTGTAGACATCTGATCTGGTGCCGGAAACACCGGAGTTGTGCTAGAGAGACTCACCGTTCTTGCTGGGGAGGTTCACGCGGGTGGATTGGGCAGCGACCTTTGGCAAAACGTTCTGCACCTGGCTAGCGGCCGTGTTGAAGAAGGCGGCATTTGCCCGGGCAGTTCGCAATGCAGAGCCGCCACGCCTGGACAAGCGGATGGCTGAGCGAGTGACGAGGGTCATATCGTCTGTTTTTGAGGAGGCGTGGAAGGGGTTTGCTGCCTAGGCAAAGATGTTGAGGGGGGGAGGAGGAGGAGAACAAGGGGGAGAAGGGGGGAATGGGAAGAGGGGGAGGGGACGACGGAATCGCTAGGGAGCGACACGGCCGTTCGGCGTTTGGTCGGAATTACTGCCATGTTCCGTTCGTGGCATTTCCCTTGTCTTTCATTTCATTGAGATTGAGACTTCAGCAAAACCCAGTACAGTACATCTCTATTGCTTTCTCCAAGGGATTCCGTCTGCAAAGATGAACGCGAACGGGTTGATCAAGCGATTATTCTCGACGACATCACATCGATCCGTTCGACTTCCTATCGTTTTACCGGGGGAACGAGTTCATCTTCGAGGTCCACCTCCTGATCCGACGTTGTCACTTCCTGCAGCTCAAACAACATCAGTAACGACGGAAAATGAGGATATAGAGAATAAGATATCATTTCGAGCTCTGCCGATTCCGATATTCAAATATATCAAACGACAACTTGATAAACGTGAAGAATGGTTAGAAACCGATCCCAAGAATCCAAATTTACGACATTCCGAAATCCCACTCATAACACTGGTCGATAATCCATTCCTCATGCACAGAGTACATGTCTCGGTTGAATCACCATTACGAAATCAACCGCCTAAAATCAAATATAGAAGAGTATTCAGTCCGAGGAGACAAGCACTCATGGTGAAATCTTATGGAAGATTAGTACTACCACCTTCACCCAAAAATCAACTGGCAAATCCACCACTGGTAGAATGGTTGGATGGTCGTTGGATTCAATGGTTTGGCGAATTCGAAAAACCACAGAGAAAAGGTTTATATGCAAATCGTCCAGTCCTCTTCAAAGGACATATCAGAGAGAGGATCAAACAGGCGAGAAAAGACGAGATTCAAGCAAGAGTCGATACCATGGACGAACGTATTGCGAGATGGAAGGCTGTGAGTTGTTTTCGTCATGTTCATACCCAACATGCTTTTACTGATTCTATCTTATAGTCAAAGACAGTCGAAGTCAAGTCCGGCAGGGCTTCTGTACCATTCTGATTCATCATCATATGCATTGCATTACATATTGCCCACTCAGACCCAGTGTCCTGTCGCTTAGAGAAACACTCTGTTCATACCTTCATCCAGGTTCGACTTCTCCGAGGTCGGTTCCGAGTTGTACCAGGCTTTTTCAAAGACCGTTCTACTGGGTGAAGCTGACTATACTGAATGATGAAACTACATGTTCAGATGACATCGGCGTTCATTGTTCATTGTTCACCGCAAGCAGACTGCATTCAACACTGACAATGTCCGGATACATGCAGAGCGAGACACGAAATACTCCTCCTAACTTTTTAACCATACAAGCATTTTTGGACAACCACCTCGTGCGTCTTCTAAATCAGAGGTCTCACAACGCTTCCTTCCCGCCACATTCTGCCCAGATCCTCGCCCACATCCTCGTCCATTCCCCATTCCAGTCCAGCCTCATCCCCGACCTCCCTCGCGACTCTGGCAAGCTCACGTTCGAGGCGACTCCGCTTCCTCGGTGTGGTAGCCGGTAAAACCCGGCTTGAAGGTCCAGGTGTACTATGTGGTGCCACAGACATGGACCGCGAACGAGATCGTGCCCTTAAATCCAAGGATGAACCACTTATGAATCTGATTTCGGATGACGATAGATCTGCAGACGAAGGTTGATCGTCTTCTGTAGAAGTCGACGTGATCGATAGGGGTGTCATGGGTCGGGCTGAAAGTAGACGCTTTGGAGGGACAGGAGGCGGAAGCATCAGACCATTCTTACCAGCGTCTGATGGTGTAGTCGTCTTTACGAGCTGTCGAGCAGCAGCAGAAGAAGTCGACCCAAAGCTTGGTGGTGGTGTCGGGAGAGTATAACTAGTCTCTGAATGGCGTGTCTCCATAGATGATCCTAAAGTCAATCTAGTTCCACCAAACGCTGGCACAAGCGCAGCGAGAAGGCCAGAAGGTAAACGACCAGTGTGCTCCGGACCCAGATTGAGCCCAACATCCGCTGCTCGTACTGCCATTTCTCGTGGGAAAGGACTTGAGCTATCAGCCGGCGAGAAGCGGGGTAAAGACGACGCAGGCGAGCTTGTGTCGACCCATGCATCGTCCTCGGAATGGGAATCCTGCAATGCATCTGAAGACACTTGCCGTGGCGGTGAGCGAGGAGCGAGGGAGAAGCGCGCCCGTTTGACCGTCCGAGTAAGAGGGGACGAGCTGTCGATGGAAGGCTGGCGAAGTGCCGAACGCAGGGGAAGGGCAACCAGACGCTTGTCGCTTGAGAACGAAGAGCTTCGGGCATTCAAAAGAGACGGGGAAGGCGTTGGACGGATTCCAATGGTTTTGTGTCGGAGTGGAATTATGGCGCGTGGCGGAGACGATGGGGGAAGTGAGGTCTGCGCAGCAAAAGAGACTGTCGGCGACGGCGTTGGTCGAGTTGAAAGACCAGTCTTTGGAAGCGAATTCGCACGCCAGAACACTTGCTTGGGAACTAGATTTTGTGGTTCAGAAGGCGAGGAAGGCTGCGACGTGAGACTTCCGCTTACAGCCGGAACGGACGCGATCCGGACGCTCGGGCGCATGGAAGCACTTGTGGAACCTGCCACACTGCCCGTCTCCTGGTCCGACGCAGGTGAGCTGGGCGGAGGCGTGAGAACGGTCCGCTTGCGTTTGAGCCTGGTGCTGTTAGTTGAGCGAATGACTGGCGTGGGCGTCGTAGCTGCTCCAGCAGAGACCATAGAGAGAGCTCGACGCGACCTGGATCGAACTGGTGGATCTTGCGAGTCAGCGCCTGCAATCGGATTCGTCTCCTGGTGGAATGTGCAATGTTTCGACCATTGACGCCCTTTGCAATATGCGGCATTGACCGCTCGTTCGCCACCTGCTCTTCGACAGTGAGGACAGCGTCGCGGTGTTTGACTGTCACTAGTGGGATAGAGTAGACCCGTGACGTATCGTTCAGGATCTAGCACCGATGCCGCAAGCAATTTTTCTGAACCATCACCATCGATGTCTTCCGCGGATGCAAGACTTTTGTCAACAATTCGAGACGTCGAGTCAGGTCCAACATCAGGAATCGATTCAAGGTCGTCAATTTCGGATTCTGCGATGCTTTGATCGACGTGAGAAGCAGCGCTCTGTGTGGTAGTGACCTCATGCAAAGCGTTGTGCGGCGCTTCTCGTTCCGCCTCTAGCTCTGCCTGCCTTTGTTGATCTTTCACAAACGTGCAGCCTGTCCAGACGGATCTTCCTTTGCACCACGGAGCGTTTTCTGCCCTCTCGCCACCAGCTTTTCTACATGGCTGACATCGTCTGATGTTAGATCCATTGTGGTTGATGGCTGTATTGAGGAGATATCTCCTGGGATCGAGGCGACGAGGACGTTCGGGAGGGACGAAGGATTGCTCTCGCGTACCAGATCGCTTGTGTGATGCTAGTGATTGAGCAGGGATGGCCCGACGAGTTGAAATATGGGGAATTTGGGAATCAAGATCGCCAGGCAGTGGCGTGAAGAGCCGTGAAAGCATTTTCGTAGCTGGTGCAGCATCCTCGGTCGGCCGAGGGTGTGTTGTACTTTTCTTGTCCAGATTCAGCTTTGCATTGCCGCCATTCTCAAAGGTGCAGAAAGATGCAGCCTTTCTTCCCTTGCACCACACAGCTTTTGCAGCACGCGTGCCACCTGCATTTCGACACGCCACACAGGTTCGAGGACGCCCGCTGAGGCCTGATTGAGCAATGTAATCATAGTACCGCGACTGAGCTGATGACACTGCTTCCTCGGGACGTTCTCCAGGCATCCTATTCTTGCCTTTGCCGCTATAATGAGTTTCGGGAACCACTAGGGCAGTTGACTCTCTCTCGACAGTCGAAAGACGCCGAGGTCGACCTCTACGGCGCAACGGCTGAGCTGATGAAGATCCCTCTTCCTGAGGAGGTGGCGGGGTGAAGAGTGTTGCGAGCGAGGGAAGGGACGGTCTCGCCTTGATGACAGGTTGAGAAGGTGCACTTATGGACGGGAATGAACGGGATCGTTGAGGAGCGGAAGTCATCGCGGATCGAGAGCGACTTCTGATTATGACTACCTCGAGCACCCGTCGAGGACGGCGCTGAACCTCACGCTCCGAAGATGAAGACGAGGTAGATGAAGACTGTGTAAACTGTCAGCGAAGCCAGAGTGGTGTCCCATGGTACTTACTCTAGAGTGTCGCCTCGGCGGTGCTGGTGTAACACGAGTAGCATCCTCTGCATCCGAAGTCGCTGCCACGAGCTCATCTTCCGAGTTGTCTTCTTCGGCACTATCCTCCGGAAAGAGATCTTCTAGCGAAGCCATTGATACTCTTGTCCCATGATGTCTTGGCGACATGTTCCATTCCCCATTATCATCGCTGTCGAGCGACGCATCGTCGGTCCACGCGTCTGTATTCTCTTCTTCGTCTGGATCCTCGCCGCGTTCCTCCTTCCTCATGCGCTCAGCTCTTAGAAAAGCCTGTAAATCATCCTCATCTTCCGCCGTCAATATCCGCTGCAAACCTTCTTGTACCTCATCTCCAAGGTCTGGCTCCTGCTCATCTAATCCTGATCGACCATCCCATCCTCCAAGCTCATCTTCATCCGAGTCGAACGCTACTTTATCGGGTCCGCCAACCATACTTGAGCCCTCAGCATCCTCATCTTCCTCTTGTTCCGGTTCTGAGATCTCTCCAAACTCCCTCGGTTGCAGTTCACGTAGGCGTCCTCTATCCCTGACGATCCTTCCGGTACGTAGATCGACCTCATCATCATCTTCCGGGCGGATGCTGCCATATTTCTCTAACAAAAGATCCCACGTTGTTCGTAATCGCAAGACAGAATGATATCGTTTCTTCGGAAGATCATCCTCTGCCGTCCGGCTCACAACAGAAGCGGATCGATATCGTTCGTATCGAAATGCAGGTGTCGAGTGGCGCGAAGAGGTGGATGGCGCTGTGGGCCTGTAATCTTGGACTTTGAACGGCGTAGGGAAGAAGTGTGACGGTCCGGCAATCGCTTGGGTGGTGTTCATCTTGATCCCAATCGTTTTTCCTTTCTCAATTTCTCGCGCACTATTGGCAGACAAGATAACGCGTCAATCTATGGCTGTACCATATCAAGATATTCGCGTCCGAGATACGTGTATGCGTCCAAGCTTGTGATGGACAGAGAGATGTAAGAGACAAGAGACAAGAGACAAGAGACAAGAGGAAGAAAATGTTGACTTGGACGCGTCCGATAACCTTTCAATCGGGCCGTGCCTGTCTGTCTGTGAATGTCTTCTTCCTCTTTCTACTCTGGACATCTTTGCTTGACATTCACTCGTACAAGCGTCATCAGCAAAGCTATCAAGTGACATTAAGCTATGCTCCTCGACTCAACTACCTCCGTCACACTTCCACAAATCATCTCAAACCCTCCAGCCTCCTTCTATTCCTTCCCCATCTCCTCCCGCACTCGAGTCCACACTTCGATTCGAGGTCTTGCCCCTTCCTCTTCCTCTTCTGCTTCTGGTGGTCCAGGTCCAGCGACACAAGAGCGACAGAGGGAGAAGAACGCATGTGAAAGGGCTCTGAGACGCGCTTTGGTAGGTCAAAGGCCGGCGGGTGTCGCGCTTGGACGTGAAGGGGAAGACCTGAGTGATGAGGAAGAAGCACTGGGTGCGGAAAATGTGAGTTCAATGACACGGAGTCTACATATGTAGTTCCCTACTACGGCTGATGATTTTCGCCGACCATAGCAAATGGTCACTCAATTTGGACATCGATTCTTGTTACCTATAGGACGTCGTTTGACTCAGATGGAAATGGATGCTGCAGCTGTACGTTTTGATGCTACTCTTCCACCTGCTGCGCTCCTCTTCCACCTTTGTGATTCTATTCTACCTGCACTCCTCTTCCACCTTTGTGTCTGTTCTAATCGCGCTCAACTGACATACAAATAGTCACCCACACCTTCACAGCCAGACGACGAGCGCCGTCAAGAAGATCGGAACGTTGCGAGCGTATCACCACTAGTAGGTGGTCAACCAGTACTGGAAGGCGAGCTAGAAGGTGAAGAAGGGGGTGAAGTGGTGGATCTGGATGCTAGTATTGAAGATTTAGACGCAAGTGGGGATATTGAAGATCTTGATGAGGGCGATGTAGAGACGGAAGGGGAAAGTATGGAGGAAGAGTAATTGTAATTGTAAATCATGGCATGGGGATATCGGTGGAGGAGTAACACAATGCATGGGGATATCGGTGGAGTAACACAATGCATGGGCATATCGGGACTGATACAGTATATGTTATATGTTTGTTTTATAACTTGACGTGATATAGATATCACTTTGCGAACCAGAAATCGACGCTTTGAGGAGCTGAATGGGAATCGTCAATACCTTGCTTTAGGGGTTCTGATTGGGAGATGACTTCACCTGGGCCAAACGATACCTTGTCTGGAATCTCCACTCCATCCCCTGTGACATCCAACAGTCTAACCTTGAGGGCCAACTCTGTCAATATCTACAAATAACAGCGATATCAGCTTTGATAGACACGATCCAAGTAGGTCAAGCGAACATGAACGAAATTTGCAGAATCTTGCGTAGACATGCCGATCTCGCCGCGTAAGACACGTAAACCATCTGTCCACTCTGCGAGCTGAGCCGCGTGAATCGCATCCACGTCCATCAGGCTGATTTCGCTACCTGTCATGAGTGAGAAAGAAAGCTTGGACGTGATGTTAGGTGAGCGCGAATTGACTGCGCAGCCTGTCTGAGAACGAATGTCGGTGACGTTAGATAGTTCGACTGAGACGAGCTGATCAGCTCGTCCAACTTTGCGAAAAGGGAAACAAGACATACTTCGTTCTCGGAGAGACTCGAATGGTGGATTGGCAGTACGTTGAGCAAAATCAGCCCAAGCCAATGTATGTCTGTTTGGCGACTTATACATGGTCAGCTATCTCTCTCTTAGGTCTCTATGAGTCTGCTCACCAAACGCATGAATCGTACTGGTTTTGCAGGATACGCCTTGACTGTCGCGGTGATTCCAGGTGAGATTACACGAGCGACATTGAACCAACCGCCTTGCAGCATACACCCAATCCTGGACCTCATCAGCTTGTCTAGTAATCATTGTTACCTCTGCGTACCTCTGCTCAGAGATCATGTCATATACTTCCTTACTGAGTGTTTCTCTCAATTCTTTGATGGCAGGTTTGGAAGACATGCCGTCTTCCCTATCCATCAATTCCATCTGTCTATCTCGAATTGTCCGATATTCAGTCTCCTGGAAATCATGCTCAAGATTTAACCAAGTCTTGTTCGCCTCATCGTTGAGCGAAAGTCGAATCTGTGAATGAACAAGTAATGAGACGCGTGGAAAGTCAGGCAAGCGAGACTCCGAATCGTGCCACATCCTATTCGAGTCAAAAACGAGTCAAAAGGATTTATTTTCCACCTCGTACTCACCTCATGAAAAATCTCAAAACCAGTGAATGAAGGCGATGGAAGTTCAGTAGGAAAACCTGAAATGAAGACGGCGCATGATGACCTGCTTGAGAGACTTTGTAGTGTTCGCAGAGTATTCTGACGCATTCCGCACTGACACTGAGTCAGCTCTCGACTAACGCAATGTTAGTGGACGTTCGTACCTCGCTTTGCCTATTGGACATCGCCTGTCGAATGGTCGTGCTTCTTGCTCAATCACAAGCTAAGAATCATATACTGTATAAGTAGAGATTCTATTTTGCGTTAATCTTAAGACTGACATTGTAGAAATTTTCATCGTGCATCGCAAACCAATGCTGAGCGGATCAATCTCCTCTCCCTGACTAAACAGCAATGGGTATTCAGTGGACTTACTAGACACTCTAGACCAAGCTCCCCAACATCCCTGAACAGATCGACTTCCATCAAAAAAGCGGGAACATCGTCTCCCTCAAATTCAGGCCATAAGCCTATCCTTCTCCATCCTTCCCATGTACGCTCTCCTCCAGATTGTATTTTTGGCGTACCATCAATTTTATTATTATCGAGACGACCCGCATGCCATATCTCACTGAGCATCTTTTCTTGCTGAGCGTCTTGAGCAGGTCGGACAGGTCGATGTCGCCGATTGTGCAGGATCGTCGCATATCTAGCCTGAAAGTTCAAAATCTGAGGCTCGACAATGTTGTTGGCGCAGGTCGGCATCAATCGCTAAACATGTCGGTCAGCTCAACTCACTCACTTATGAGGGACAAAAAGAGGGTGAAAGGACGTACCGAGACATATCGCCTGAGACCCAGGCTCTCTAGGATAATGACCAGTTCCCAGTAATGCCGACTACTTTCTTGATGGGCCGAGCGAAGACATGCAGTCAATAATCCGAGACTGAGAATGTGAGCTTCTACATTCTGCAAAGGTCAGTCAGCTCACCTTTGAGCGACGAGTTCAAGATCACCAGTTCCTTCCAATCGCTTGATGACAATTTTTAGCACCAATGCCCTGCCTGCACTTCCTCCTTCTTCCTTTAACGTAGATCCGACCTGTTCCATCCGCACATAAACACGATCAAAGCCAAATCGATTCGACGCCTCGCCATCCGCTGCTTTCTCCTTTCCTTTGCCCGTCTTACCTTTACCCTTGGCCGCCGAAGGTGAATTAGATATGACTAGCTTTCGAATGATGGCGGTTGCGGGTCGAATCACGTTTGGTTGAGCGGAAGATACGAGGATTTCAAGGATTCGGTCAACGAAGGTATCCGAGAGGTCATTCCAACCGTTTTCAAACTCCATAATCCCCCGTACACCTTGTAGAGCGTACTATATATACAACATTAGTGAACGTCGACGAAATCAGGAGGAGAGGATGCTTACAGCTAGACTATTCCCGCTCAATCCACCTTCATGTTGTTCCAAGAGCTTGACCAACATCTTCATTCCACCTCGAAGCATGAACTCGACAGCAAAGTCTTCCTCCTTGATATACTTTTGCAGATTAAACAGAGCCAGCTTCAAGGGAAGAACAGCTGGTTGATCTGGGGAAACAGCATTCGAATCTTGTGATGTTCGAAGGGTGCCAGGGGCATTCAGCGAAGTCACAACTGCTAGTGCCTCTGTCGTTGGAGACGACACAAGTCTGTCATATCAGTTGGAAGATCAAATATCAACTATCACCTCTCAACTTACTTGAGTACATTGTGATCAGATACTTTGCTTGGTAGATTATTTTGAGTCACAAGCACGTCTCCTTCATCACGGAGACAAAGTGTGATATGGTGCTCCTTCGTTCCGAAAGCAGCCGCCATCATCTCCACGACGTACGCGATACGCTGGGACAGCTCGTCAGCTCTGGGCGACATCCTAGATTGTATAGAGATACTTACAGCCTCAGGGTCGATCCTTGCTGGCATGCTCCGGCCTTTGTAGGTGATCAGGTTGGTCGGGATGGCATTCTTGCGAGTTGTCGGCGTAGCTGATGAGTCCGACATGTCGAGGAGCAGATGTATCTCCTGAGCTTCCTCTGACTTCTTTGTACGAGCTGTATGTCGGTACTCGTTGGCCAGATCAGATCCTCTCAGCTTGTTCCCCGGTACTACCCTCGATGGTGGGGGTGATGGGCTAGATTCAGTAGTGACGGAAATTGCAATACCCCCGACCTTTGGATATACGAGTATGTATGGACGGCGAGGTCCGACAACAGAGGGAGATCTTTGTTTTCAACCTTTGATTTTCACCTATTCGCCTCAAAAATCCAAACATCTAGTCTCTATAAATCGGAACACAGCAACGAGTGACGGCCCAAGTGGCCCTCAAAGATCACTCAGTCCTCTTGTGGTGCTTTGGATGGACGAATATCCCCTCAAAGCGCTACAACGATCTATGAGTCCGGATCCGGACGATACTCGGCGGCGACTCTTGAGTGACAATGAAGATGTCAACAGACGGTATAGCGGCGAAGATGCAGAGTTAGATGGAGAAGATATCGATGACTTGATTGCAGGTACGGTTAGAATAGGTGTGGACTCAAGTGACTGGGCTGATGCTCCGATAGCACATGATACTCTTCCACCCTCTGCCAAACACGCTAGGACTAGGCTGTTCGTAGCCTTTCTGATATTTGGTCTCCTCAACAACGGTAAGTAGTGTGATCTTTTGTAGTAAATCGGCACATGACACTGATATCTTCTAGTTCTATACGTTATCATCCTATCTGCAGCACTCGATCTCGTCCCAGCATCAACCCCTAAAGGCGTAGTGGCATTCTTCAATATCCTACCAGCCCTTCTCACAAAAGTAGCATGGCCACTCATATCCAATGGTCAAATACAGTACGGCCGTCGTGTTGGCTTTTGCACCTGCTGTAGTTGGTCTGGTATCATCGTGAGCTCTATACCCCTACGTAACTGATCGCCGCTTGAGATAATTGCGCTCTCTTCGGGATTATGGCCACGACTATTCGGTATCTCGCTAGCATCGCTCTCGTCTGGCCTTGGCGAGCTGACTTTTCTTCAACTCACTACAACGCTTCCGACAAGGACGTCGTCTAAGACCGCTTTGGGCGCTTGGTCATCCGGGACAGGTTTTGCAGGAATAGCTGGAGCAGGGTTGTGGTGGCTCTTGCGTGGACTAGGTGTTAAACGCGGGCTAGGCATATCTAGTGTGAGCTTTTTGACTTTTGTCTTGATTCATCTCTGAGTCGTGCTGAGGAATTACGATTATAGCTACTTCCCCTATTCTTCCCTCTAACATATCTGGTCCTCCTTCCGCCTGTTGCCCACCTGAAAGATCCATCCACCACCACCTACGCCCCTCTGCCCAACTCGATCATTCCAGAATCAATCACACCCACATCGATCGTCATCTCCCTTCCAGGGTCTGAAGCAGGTCATCGAGATTCCAAGCGTGTAGAAGTTCGCCTGACCACCAGTGAGAAGATTGAGCTCCTCAAACCTCTCGTCGTACGATATATGGTCCCACTGTGTGCGGTCTATGTCGAGGAATACGTGATCAACTCTGTGAGCTACTCTGAATCGACCATAATTTTCGCTACGCTACCTCAGTCTGACGTGATCGTAGGGTGTTGCACCTACTCTTGTATTTCCTTTACCGACTTCAGGTATTTGGTCTACATTATTCAAATCCCCTCGAGATTATTATCCTTTCTGGTCACTGACATGTACGTTTCTCATTTCGGATTGTATTTCGACATCATTTTACCTTTCTCAACTGACCAGAACAATGACATAGATCAAACATTCGTCTTTTTATCACGTTCTTCCTTATCTCTTGGACTCCCAGCAATCCCACTTGGTCTACTTCCAATCCCAACAATAGTCCAATTCATCATCCTGACTCTCCTAAGTCTACAAGCATCCAATTTCATATTCTCCTCAACATCATACACCCCTCCGAGCGACCCACCATTCGCAGGCGTAGATCGAAGTATAACTATAGTATTTCTCTTAATGTGTCTGGAAGGTCTTTGTGGAGGTTCTTCATACGTTAATACATTTTATCACGTGGGAAGAGAAGGTGAAGAAAGTGATCAAGAGGGTTTAAAACAGAAGATGGAAAAGGAATTTCGTATAGGTGCTGTAGGCGCTGCAGATTCTTGTGGTAAGTCGTGACTAAACTTTTCCCATTCATGGTACAAGACCAAAGCTGATATCAAATCAAATATATTTAGGTATCTTATTCGCTTCTCTCATATCTATGCCGGTCGAAGTGGCTCTGTGTAACGCTCAGGTTAATAGGGGACGATCAACTTGTCGAGAACTATGAAAGAAGAAGAAAATATCTACTCATATTGATTATGCATGTAAATGTGCAAACTCATCCACGCAACAGCAGGCTGGCTATTTACAGTATTTTTACTGCCGATAGACTGAATCAACCTTGAACATGTTCACTTTGTCATGATCAAATTTCAGGTCTTCATCGCCACTATCAATCAATCAGCCCAATCGCTATTAAATCATTGAACGTCTCGACTCACTACACCTTGTCTGCTTTGAACATGGATCGCTCTGGCTCTGGTTCAGTGGTAGCAGTAGGCTGAGACTTTGCTTTTGTTGCCTTTGGAGGTTGTTTACCCCATGATCCACCTTTAACACCTCCGGCAGGTTTTGATACCTCCTTGGGTATAGCTTTTAGCGCAACAGTCTGTAAACGACCACTGAAAGGAATTTCGTCAATAAGTATAAAAGATATCGACCTCCTTTTACTTTTACTTTTGACTTACTCTGGGATAAATCCAAACTCCAACCTTCCATCAACATCTTTGGTCCCTTGATAGATATAAAACCCTTTTCTCTCAAATTGAATGATATCCCATTTATTCAATCCAGCCACTTCGGCACTAGCCAAAGCATTGACGCGATATTCTGTTTTGGGGTTCAAGACATCTTCCAAAGCATCGTCCTCCTCTAATTTCTTCTTGGTGATCAGGTAATCGTACTCTATCAATACGACAGGAACCAGTGAATGTTTCTCGGTTGGTGCAGATAGCCAAGTAACTTTTTTCGACGTCTTTTTGAAATCGCCTTCAAGGTGCAGAGTGAGTGTCAATGAAGTTACGTCGCCGGATGTAGAGGTAGTCTTGGAAGTGACAAATGCGTTTCCCCAATCCATTATTGTGATCTAAAGGTACATCAGGAAGATCCTCCAGGATATATATACTCACCTCCTCGTTGTCACCGAATGAAGCAGCATCTTCTTGTTCCACCAAGAGCTTAGATGAGTATACCACCTGCTTGTCGCCTACATCCGGGTTCTTCTTGTGAAGCGGTTTGGCAATGACTTCTTCTTCCTCGTTATCCCGGCCTTTGACATCCACCGTGACTCTGGATAGCTGTAAGAATTTGCCGACTGATTAGCGAAAAGCTCACATCTTGTCCTCTGCAATAGCCCAGTACCGAGGTGCGATTGGGTCAATGACTCGTTTATTCACAGTCCAGATACCATCCCACTCGAGTTGCATTTGCATCTGCGATGCACCCTGACCGATGATATAGTCTTTGAGACCCTTGACTGTCATACCTCGTGCACGGATGCCTGCGAGAGGACGCGTGTTAGTTGGAAGACCGTTCATCTAGCTCGGTTATTGCAACATACCTCGAACAGTAGGGAATCGAGGATCATCCCACCCTTTGACGACACCTCGCTCGACGAGGTACTTGAGCTTTCGCTTCGAAAGAACAGTAAAGACAAAGTCAATACGGCTGGGGAAAAGTCAGCTCAAATTGATTTGGCAAAGAAAGTCGAGGATTACCTGAAATCGAAAATCTCAATTTTCGGGAATCCAAGTCGTTCCAAGAACCACTGGTACTGCTCGTGACGGGCGTAGTATTCGTTCGCACGCAGAGCATGAGTCACACCGTCAATGTGGTCAATGATGGGACAAGCCAGGTCGTATGTTGGGTAAGCCTTGTATTTGGTGCTGCACATCGATCAGCTGGATAGCGCAGACATTTTTTCTTGGAGCTTACCCGGTGATATGGTGCGATCCCTCTACGTATCGGTAAATGACCGGATCCCTCATTGAGCCGTTCTTGTGCTGGTAGTCGATCTTTGCTCTACCACTCCATTTCCTACCCTCCTCACTACCGGTAAGGAGCGCTCGGAATCTCGCAAGGTTATCCTCAATGGAAGCATCTCTGTTTTTGGAAGGGATCTCGGCTCGACGCTGCTCTTTTACCTGGACCGCGAGTCAGATAGACTGAAAATGCAAGTGGGGAAACTAACGGTTTCTCCATCTGTATCATCCATGTACATATCACCCTGCTTGATAAGTCGTTCAGTGTGTTCCTGAATCTTGTCAAAGTGATCAGAAGTGTGGACGATCTTGTCGTAATTGATTTCGATCATTTTGAGATCCTCCTGAATGGTAGTCTCGAACTCGCCCTGTTTGCAAACATCAACAAACTGCTAACGAAACGAGACATTCGCACTCACCTCCTCTTTTAGAGGGTTGGTATCGTCAAATCGCAAGATGTATGTCCCCTGGTATTGATCTGCTAGGAAGCGATTCAAGATAGCAGCTTTCAAGTGACCAATGTGTAGATAACCAGATGGCTCGGGCGCTAATGATTCCCCATCAGATTTCGTACCTGCATTCGCCTGATCATATAAGACTTACCAAAGCGTACGACCACCTTGCCCGGTACAGCATTAGGAAGGACGACCTCGACGCTCTCTACGCGTTTCGCCTTCTTGCCCTTCTCCAAATCCCTCTTGGCCTCGAACGCCATCTCGCTGGCCTGCTTGGGCACAGCTAAGGCTTCAACATGAGCGAACCATCGTGATATATGAGGTCGACCTGGCTTCTTGATGGCTCCCAGTGCGGGTGTATTGGCTAAAAGGCATTGTCAGTTCAGCACACGCAAGTAGGAATCACTAGCACAAGCAAGTAGATCAGGAGTATAGAAGTAAAGGCGGCAGTGTTACGCACATCGGATAGTTCCCCAAATCACACAATCGCCAAAGCCGAATTTGGGACCTGCAAAGTACGTCCTGAAAATCTTAGCACTTGACCTTACCTTCTTGTTTTTAGTGACAGCTCACCTGTAAGCAAGGTAATCATCTAGGGCATCCAGGATTGCTGAAACATCCTTAAACGAGCTGGCAGGCTCGAACAGAGTTGGCAGAGGAGGTAATGGGATCTATCCTCTCTGTCAGCTCTCACCCTCATTTATCAGCTGTAACATCAGACATACTTCTTTACCGGGCACTTTCTGCTCCAAGGCATCCCTAACTTTCTCGGCACCGACAATTCCCTCGTATTTAACTTCACCTTGATCGCCCGACTCTGCGTCCCAGTTGATCTCGGCACCAGAAAGGAGGCCGAGTGCGATCAGTGTGTATGGAGGATTATGAGATAGTGGGACTGTGAGAGCTGGCATTGTGTGAAGTCTACCTGCAACGATCTATCTCTCTTGCTTGGATCAAGATATGGAGTAATGGATAGCTAGAAAGAAAAGTCGAGTTGAATGTTTGAAATCCACGTGGCGATCCTCTTCCGACGGAAGCAAACCCAACCTTCGCTCCCTCAGGTAACCGGTTCTTTGGCCTCTTGGCCTTCCTGATTCTGTACACCTCGTATGAGATTATCGCTTCGTGTACAGATCCCCATTGTTATATTCGGACTCGTAGCTACTACTGGCTTACTGCTCTATCATATATTCTGGCCATATCACTTGAAGAGTCCAAGATCATCAGTCGAGATGGCGGCAACTCTAAAGCATCTCAAGGTAGCGCCTAAAGCAGATCATACTGCCACAGTCATCTTTCTCCATGTACGTTACTTTCCACCTCATCATCATGTGGAATGAATGTGTTGACGATGATGAACTCTAGGGTCTCGGAGATAGTGGACATGGATGGTTACCTGTCGCAAAGATGTTATGGCCTTCTTTCCCTAATGTCAAATGGATCCTTCCTCATGCACCAGCTATTCCCATAACCATTAACGGTGGTATGTCCGTCTGTTCTATCCAAATCTCACATCTACATATATCCTTCATGGTTATCAATCTTTTCTGCCCACATTTATTCAGCATTCATCCATGATGATTTACATTTATCTGATCAATGTAATCAGGAATGTCAATGCCAGGATGGTTCGACCTCTCTACACTCGATAAGCTTTCCGATTCCAACTACGATGATGAAAAGGGTTTATTAGCTAGTGTATCAGCTGTAGATGCTTTGATTCAAGCAGAAATCGATAGTGGTATTCCAGAGAATCGAATCGTTCTAGGTGGATTCTCTCAAGGAGGAGCAATAGCTATATTGAGTGCTCTTACGACAAAACGAAAATTAGCTGGGGTAGTCGGTTTGAGTACTTGGGTACCATTGAATCATAAAGTTCCTCAGGTGAGAGATATGGATGGATGGTCTGGCACCAGAAAAGCTGACGAGATTAGATGATGACTTCTCATGCTAGAGACACACCTATATTCTGGGGACATGGAAAGGATGATCCAGTCGTCAATTATGCTTGTGAGAATATATTCATCGACTTGTCGTATATGAGATACTCACATCTACAGTCGGTGTCATGTCGATAGAATTACTCAAAAAGCTTGGTTATCCCACAGTCCCTGCAGGTCAGACATTCGCGAGACCAGGTCTACGCTTTGAGAGTTACCCCGGACTTGGTCATTCGTCCAGCCCACAAGAGATAGAACATCTCAAAGCCTGGTTGACAGAAGCCTTCAAATGATTGTACACATATGCAGAAACGTGACATTGTCTGCCATCTACAAGATACCCTGAGAATTGCATTCATGATGCAGATACTGCCTCCCCGTTTGTCGAGATGTCCATCCCTCCCTCTGGCACCAGACCATCCGCTAGCATCCTCTCCAATTTCCGCACTTCGTCTGCAGTGTTTGCCCGTGTAAGCGCCTCGACCACTCTTCGCTTCTCGTCTGGTGTCATCAATCGGCCCTTGCCTCCTTTTCCTGTTGCGCCTGACTTTGTCGATGCAGCAAATGATGCGCCGGGAACGGATGAAGTAGTTGGAATGGACAATTGATGGGCAAGGGCATTGGGAAGATTCGTCAGGGGATCAGTGAACTTTTTCCGAGCAGACTCTCGCTCCGCATCTTTTATCCGTGTGAAGTCGAGGGTGTGAAGCTTGCCTTTCGCAACCTAGAAACTGTAAGCTCAAACGAACCAATTCCGGCCGATTCCCGATTTGGTGAGCTGACCTTCCAAATGACGAACTCCCGATAATGCTCATGCGCGCTGACGGGGTTTCCTTTTAATGAAAGATGCCGTAAATTAACTAGGTCTCCGAGGGGAACAAGTGTTGCAAGTGATGTGATGGCGTTCTCGGTCAGGACTGTGCATTATCATCAGCTTACTCCTTTCGTATCCTGTGTTCCAGCTGCAACCAAGGTCAGTTTGACTGACCTAGAGTAATGAGGTTAGGGATCTAATTGGGTCTTATCAGCTGGTTTCCTGAACAAACAGTATCGAGAAGGACCTACACTTTGGGGGAGAGAAGGGGCGATGGAGGAAATTTGATTTTGCGCGGCATGAAGTGATGTTAATCGTGTTGCTACTAGGCTCAGCGTTTCATTGTGAGGTGTAATAAGAGAAGCTGACTCTGGGGGATATTGCTCAATACGGTCAACGAATTATCATTCAAGTTGAGAGTGTCATATCCTCCCTGATGTGCTGCCAAGTTCTCGATCACTGGTATTTGCAGCCCTTCTCGTTGTCAATATAAAATCCTCTGAGGATTGCTCAGAGCTCACCTCTTAGATCCAACTCTCGTTCTTTTAATGGGTTCAAATGCTGAGTGTTGTTTAGAGATGATGATGTATGTGACAAATAATGAAAAACTAACGGATGGTGCTTTTGAAACAAACTAAGAAGAAAGAGACATGTCAGACGAGTTGCAGTTGGAAGATTCAAAGAAAAGCTCACCTCGGGAGTCAACCTCATGATGCGAAAGTTTTGACCTTCAGTCCAAGTGTATATTCCCTCCTTTTAGTTTCCGACCTGCTGAATCGAGGTTTCTTTTGTTGGGGAAGGGGGGGGGGGTATCTTGAAGGGTCAGTTGGACAACAACATGTCTATGTGGACAGAGAAGAAAGCTCTCAACGTTGGAAACCTCGACGGAAGCAATTCTCTACCAAGAGGATGAACGCGTTATCGCCGTATTTCCGAGCGTGTGGCGCGGTGCCCCGAGCGGACCTTGCATTGCTCTCTCCTCCTGTCATTCAACACGCCGTAGAGTATCTGTCCTCGATTATCAGTTTTTTTGTTTTCCGACCTTCTCTTGTCTACTCTATTCTCATTCCACACGTCTGGAAGTGGTCGGAATGGCAGATTCATACTACGATAATCCTCCTCTGTCCGCGGGCTCTGGCGGGGGCAGCATCTCGCCCAACGGCGCGTACGGTGAAGAAAGGTCAGGCGGAATATCACCCAACAGTCGGGCTACAAGTCCGAATGCGTCATATGCCAATGGAGGAACTACCATGAGCGCGTTGCCAGCGACGCCTACGCCTGCGGTACAGAGGAAGGTGCTCCAGAGTTGGGTCGGATTTTCCAACCTCCCCAATCAAGTGCACAGGCGGAGTGTAAGGTGCGTTTCCGATCCTACTTTATCTTCTTTTCAGCTTGATAAAATCCTCTCTCGAATGATATGAAGATGGACTGTGGATTGTCCTGACTAAGTATAGGCGAGGCTTTCAATTCACAGCTATGGTAGTTGGTAAGTATATCTTGCCCGGGCGCTCAGCGTTTGTCTGATGGCAATCTAGGCGAGTCGGGACTCGGCAAATCAACACTGATCAACACTCTATTTGAGACCAAGCTATACGCACCCAAGGAATATCCCCCTCCTGGTGTGGAAAGGGGCAAGACTGTGCAAATTGAGAGCATTAGTGCGGGTATGTCTTTCCCTCAATCCATCAAAGGAGTCCGAGCTGATGGTGGGCAGATATCGAAGAGAACGGTGTCAGGCTCAAATTGACTATCGTCGATACGCCTGGGTTCGGCGATTATGTGAACAACGACGAAAGGTCAGCTACCCAAACCACTCAGGTGGAAACCATCAGCTGATTTCTGCGATAGCTGGAAACCTATCGTTGACAACATTGAGGCTCGTTTCGACGCGTATCTTGAACAGGAGAATCGAGTCAACAGAAAGCAACTCATCGATAATCGTATTCATGCTTGCATCTACTTTATCCAGCCTACCGGTCATTCGTGAGCTGGCGTCCCTTCTCCTGCTCGAGGACTAAGCTCATATTGCAGGTTAAAACCAATCGACATCGAATTCCTGCGACGACTTCACACCAAAGTCAACTTAATTCCCGTCATTGCCAAAGCTGATACCTTGACGGATGAGGAAATCACCAGCTTCAAGCAGAGGGTCAGCTTCCACGCTCTCTAAAAAAATCTGGCCGGCCAGTAGCTGATGGATCTACAGGTTTTGGCGGATATCGCTCATCACGGCATTCGCATCTTCCAACCCCCGCAATATGAGAACGAGGACGAAGAAACTATACAGGAAAATGAGGAGATCCTTGTTCGTCATTGCCCGAACTTGGTCGAGTGATCCTGCTAACACCGCATAGAGTAAAGTTCCTTTCGCAGTGGTTGGTTCCGACACTCTCGTTCGTGCCGCAGATGGCCGCCAGGTTCGCGGTCGTGCCTATCCGTGGGGTGTCATTGAAGTCGACAACGAGTCACACTGTGACTTTGTCAAGCTTCGGCAAATGCTTGTACGCACGCACATGGAGGAGCTGCGCGAACACACGAACGATGTACTATATGAGGATTACAGGACAGACAAGCTCAGAGCTATGGGTGTATCCCAGGATGAGAGCGTCTTCAAGGAGACCAAGTGAGCTTACGTTCTCACTCGAGAAGTCTCAAGCTCACGGAGTTAGCCCTGCTATCAAGCAGGCCGAAGAGCGTACTCTGCACGAGGTCAGCTCTGCCATTCTTTCGAAACATGGGCGAAGCTGACACCTTTAGGCCAAACTTGCTAAGATGGAAACTGAAATGAAGATGGTGTTCCAGCAAAAGGTTCAGGAGAAGGAGCACAAGCTCAAACAGTCTGAAGAAGAGCTCTACGCGAGGCATCGGGAAATGAAAGAGGCTCTGGAAAAGCAAAAGCTTGAGCTAGACGATAAGAAGAGGCGGGTGGAAAGTGGCAGGCCACTGACACCTGAAAAGGGATCGGTGAGTCACTCTTAGCTAGGTGATACTGTCGTTGCTGCGCTGACCATTGTGGTAGAAAAAGCGGTTTGGTCTGGGCAAATAACGACCTCGGCATGCGCGGCTATCTATACCCGTTTCTTGTGATATCACGACGACCTATTTCATGTGCATAACGTCTTGTTGACGAATATTCCCTTCATCTATTACCAGTCCCTTATTCTATCTTGCTTTTGACGATGCTTGAATTTTACCTTGTCTTTGTGAAAAGAGATGCCTGTGCATGCATCTAGTCTTGGTATATATGCATGGATTGATTGACGAATCGTTGTTCTGACCTTTTGATCTGCAAGCTGCAAGTTGGTGAAACCTGCAGCTTTCACACGGCTGAGAGGGGGACAGGTACATGTAGTCAAACACAAGCTGCAAATGCAGGTGCTGTAGCTCGACGGCCGATGTGAGTCCTTCTCTCTTAAGTCTGCAGATTGGCGTCTGTCAGAAAGGTGATTTACTTGTAGGCATGGATGTACTTTCTCCAGCGAGGATTAGGAAGGACATTGTGCGTGTTCAAACAGACGAGGCTCAAAGCTGATTAGTGTGTGTGAGAGTGAGAGTGTGAAACGAATTCCATTTCATCAGTCTTTAGCGAGATACATGTACATGTACATTAAATTCTATAAGGCGATTGTGCGCCCGCTCCAACGACAGCATCCGCCTCAATCTCCACTCTCAGAGTAGGTCCAATAAGCTTTATTCCGGCGATACAAGTATTAGCAGGTCTTATACCTTCTCTCGCAAACACAGCTCCATGTACTTTACACACATCTATACAATCCGTTTCGTCTACCAGGAAAACACGGGTACGGACCACATCTTTCAATGAGCTGCCTAGGGCCTTTAAAGCGCCGGAAATGATATCGAGGACATTCGACGTTTGGTCTTGGGCGGAAGAGCCGCCTGATATCCCTCCTGAAGGAAGTTGACGCGCTGTCGTCCCTGATACTGTAATGGTTTGTCCTATACGAACGGCACGACAATACCCCTAGTGAATTCACGTGTCAGTTCTTGGTTATGCACAATCAAGAACTCCCTCATGTAAAGGATATCTCAACGAGCCGATAAATTGAAGTGGTATAGAAGTCAAATAGAAGAAAGCAGAAACGCACGGCAATAGGTTCCCAAGGTGAGCCTGAAGAATATTCCACACGACGACCTTGAGAAATTGCCTCGTCGAGACTTTCTCGCTTCTCCTTGTCTTCCGGCGAGATATGATCACTCAAGTCCCCAGCAGCAGTGAGGAAAGGTGGACGCCTATACTCATCACCACAATCACCTGGTAGATCCTTCAATCCCTCTTGAGCTACCGCAATAGTCTCTCGATCTGTATCGTCTAGCTTGAGGCTGAAAATCTCGAGATTCAAACTGGCATAACTTATCGCTGATGGACCAAGACGCGAACCGACAATCACTGCTGCTACTCCTGGTAAATCCAGTACGTATCGACTAGCGATTGTTGATATTGAAACACCATGTTTCTTCGCTATAGTATCAAGGGCTTGTAAAACCGTTTGAAATGCCTCCCAGCCTCCTGTGAGGAGACTCTGTCAACTTGGCAAGATACTGACTGATATGGGACGTACCAGCAGCATCGATGAAGCGTTTATACTTTTTCAAACTCCAGTTGTCTAACTCTGTAGGTTCTGCCTTTCCCACCCATTTCTCACTGATGAATCCCCCAAGCAACGTCCCATACGCTAACAAACCCACACCGTTCGCCTCAGCCCACTCTGCCAGTCCGCCCTTATGCGCACGTCGATCCAGGACCGAAATGGACACTTGGTTGGAAGCTATGGTGATTCCCGATGAATAGAGAAGCTTCAAGTGCGAGAGATCGGTATTGGTTAGACCTAGATGGGCGATCTTGCCTTTCTTCTGCATATCGGCTAGATACTCGCAGTTTGCCCTAAGACAGAGTCATATATCAGCTAGAGCAAAGTAGTGGACCCAAAGAATGGAATGACGCCAGACCTACAGGTACGACATATCTGTGTAATCCCATATATGGTATTGAAGCAGATCTATGACCTCGGATTTCATTCTCTTTAGAGCCAAGTCAACAGCGGCTTCGGCAATTTCACGCGTCGTAGGTCCAGGGGCAGGACACCACTTGGTGAAAGCTTGAATAATTGGTCCATCTCCCATAGACCTATAAGCACCAACTACTTCCTCGGCTGGCTGGAGAAGTATGAGATACGTATATGTGCGTTACAGAAGACGGGACTCACACCGTAATCTAAAGCGGTCAGCTCGATTGAAGACGTCAACTCACGGTCCGCCATATCAAATCCAGTGAAACCCGATTCAGAAAGCTCTTGCATCGCTTTAGCGCAGGATGCAACATCCACAGCAGAATCGTGTCCACCCGCAAGCTGCCATAGACCAGTGATTATCCGAGGGATACGCAAGGGCTTCAAGCTGTTAGGTTGCAAGACTATCGTCTCGATTGTAGGTGTCATTTTTTTTTTCGCGGAAGATAGGCTGGCACTTGGTTTACGCAGGATAGTCTCTGTCTCCTAGAAGTACGATAGCTATAATTTGATAGACATCGAGTCGAGAAAAGATAATAAACATCCAGCAGCAGTATTCATCGAGTCGAGAACAAACAGCGAGAGCGAGATAACCACGTGTAGTCCTGATAGGAACACTGAAGGATACCGTGGGAGATTGGTTCTCCCTTCTTCCTTTCCTCTAGCATCTAACTCCTATTCATATCCCTGTCTGTCATCCCTCAACCCCAAACACACTTGCCTTCTCATCACTCTTGCGAAATGTCAAACTCCGCCCCACTCCTCCCAACCCTTCAAGCTCTCTTACCTCCCTCTCACCTCCAACCACTCTTAACATCCCTCTCACTACGTTCTCTCCATTCAACCAAACATCGACACACAGATGCGATCTATATCAACTCTCAACCCGTAGTACCAGGTCAACAACGTCATCTACGCTTACGTTCCATCTCCCATAAGCCTAAGGATAAACAAACAAAGACCGAAATAGAAATCACGGGGGAACAGGACGAAGAGGAAGAGCGATATTCTCTAAGTTATATCAGTATGCCATTGCAAGGTCGTGAATATGCTGGAATGGACGTTAGGGCTTGTCTAGGTGTTGAAGTTGAAGGTTATACTGGTTCAGAGGAGATTGACGAATTCATCACTTTACTTGGTTTTCAGTATGTCCCCCATATCAATATTTCAAGCAAGGAATCACATAAGACTAGAGCTGAATGTGATATGTTCATAGAAAATCACACTCATTCACACTTTCAGGATATCGATTCCACCTTGCTATTCCACTCCCTTCATCATCACCTATCACATTACACCTCACTGTCGCCCGTCTCCTTGAATCAACAGCAGGAGGACAACAACAATCATCACCCGAAAAGACATCAGAACCGTACCTCGTCCAACTTCAACCTAGTCGGCCTGTCCCTGCTGTTGGATCTCTTGGCGTGATTGGATTGCAAGATATGATGCGTGTCATGCAGGAGGTTGCTGCGCGTATAGACGGCGTCGATTGGAGTACACGAAAAACATGATCATAACCGATAGATGGGAGTACGTGCAGAAAACGTCCTCACAGTCAATGGACCGAATGAGAAGAATATTCATGACTATATGACAATACATTGTATGATGGATGATGATGATGATATTGATCGATATACCGCCTAACCTGTGGGACCTTCAAATTTTACCCTCTATTCGAGCACTATGATGTCGTCGTCGTCTTCGCCGTCGACAGTACCATTTGCCTCTACATCCACTTTACGCTTTTTCAAAGCATCTGAACCAAGTGATACATCCCCGTCATCCGCTCGACCGCGTTTGGTTGAGATGGTAGAAGTAACCGACAAAGGTAGAGCCTCGATGATCTCTGGCTCGGGCGAAGGAGAACCTTGCGGCGGAGCAGGGGCGACAGGGCGAAGAGGGATCTGTGGGCATTTGTCGGGTAGAGTAAATGATGTGGTAGCATTAACCGCTCTGCAACAGGATCAGTCTCAATACTGTATGACTCCCGGCAAGGAACACTCACGGTTCGCAAATGCAGAAATGGATCGGTCGGTACTTCTCATCCTCATCAAGAATCGTCAACATCTTTCCCCGCTCAATCCCCAGTTCTGCCAGTGTCTTTTCGTAATTATCCTCGAAGTCTGGATCTGCCAAGATTCGGCCACCTTCAAGAATAGTAAACTCAAAATCATCTTCATTCAAAGACGAAGCCAACCACTCGCGGACCGCTCCTTGAGCAAACTCTCCAAGGGTGCATCTCGTCACATCCGTCTTGAAGAGGACGTAGACGTCGCGACACACTGGACATTTCGGATCTGGGTTCGTTCGTTCTTGCTTTGAGAGTGGTTTTGTTGGGTCGGCTTTCAGATGAGGTAGTCGGATAGCACCGTATTTCTTCTGGAGCAGGTTGATTGATTGCATCACTATGAGACCAGCGATGATTGCATTTGTGGTGGCGATGGCGGGGATGATATTACCGGCCATTTCTTTGAATGGTCAACGCAGCTTCCCGCCGAATTCAGATTTTACGCACCTTTTACTTGAAATCGAGTCCGATTGGGAATGCCGTATGCTGTTGCACGAAGGTTTGCCGTTGCCAAAACAAAGTCCAGCGTATCATCGTCGTCTTTGTCGAACGACAGGACGATATCAGGATGAGCAATTGCTCGAGCCGATAATCGTCGGCAGCTACAAGCCACTTAGTGCGGTGAACAGAAGGCGCTGGATACCACTGACCTATCGACAAAGAGCTCAAGATTCTCCTTCAAGCTCAACTCTCGCTGATCCTTCAGCACCGCCTGATTACCGTTCGCTGTCTCTTCCTTCTTGCCGTTTGCCTGCCCATTCGTCTCCTTTGACGCTGTCCGTAGGGGTGGAGGTACAAAGCTTCCATCCATGATCGCGTCAACTTCCAGAGGCTTTGGCTTGACTCGCCCGGGGACTTTCCACATATCCTCCATGGCGAGGAGGCGGTTGATGTCTGCGTTGAAGACCTTGTAATGATCAGCCAAATCGAATTAACCTCCAGCCAATTCACTTACTTTGGAGAATACTCTAGCTGGTCCATTCTCTTCGCCCAGAGCCTGTCGTACCTCTCGGAATGCTGCTGCCTCTTTCTTCAAGTTCTCGATCTCCTCAGCTATAGTTTCGAAGTCAGTTGACAGATGTGTCACAGTCAGACCAGCCTACCATTCTCTCCTTCCGCCTGAGCTTTGTCCAGCTCCTCGGTATCGACTGCTTCATCGTCCTCGCCAAACAATTTCCTACGATCCGTCAACATCTACTCAACACCTACGGCGACTGAGGCTCACCCAAATAGATAGCTCTTTGCCCAGACGATACAATGGATCGGCTCGCTCGGCGTTGAGCGAATCGTGCAGACCGGGAAAGACTTCGGCGCTTGCTTTGGAACGCAATCAAAACACTCGGTCTGATCCTGGAGCCATCGTAAGCCAAGTGCTGCACCAGATACGTCTAGCTCACCCTCATCATCGGTGAGACCTGTCCGAGGTATCCTGCCGTCCCTGACTCAATCAATGGCACTCCAGCTGCCTGGCATAGTCGATTCACGTGTCGCCGTGCGTCTTCGCCATATCAGCAAACTGATTGGCCTTCCATTACCTTCGGTGGCAACTCACCCATATTGTCCAATGCATTCATCACTAGCCCGAACCCCTTGATCCACTCGAGGTCATTTGAGCTTTCCTTGACATTTCCGTGTCTCGCATGGATATGGATACCAGAGGAAGGATTGAAATGGCGTGCAGTTGCAGCTGCAACCAGCGCTTTTGACTTGGATATATCAGGCTTTCGAAAGAGGAATTGGCGATTGAGGTTAGATAAGTCGATGGTATCCAAGTCGATCTATCCAACTTAGCGCGAGAAAATGACTATCTGTCAAGACCCACGATTTCAATATTGGCAAATCCAACGAGGACGAGGTTCTTTACTATAGGGTCTCGTCAGTCTTTTGATCGTGAACAAAGGGGAAAGAGGAAGGACGAGCTGAGCTTGGATACGCGACTCACGTAGCTCGCACCCTATCCCCCCGGCTCCAACGACAAGCACAGGCGTCTCGCGGACTTGCTTGAATAGCTCTGGACCCAGCAGGGCTTGCGTGTGACCAAGACGAGTCATGTTTTGCTGGAGATATGTTGAAAAGAAAGAAGGAGAAATCGCGTGTGGAGGTTGGGATAATAGGATTTGTAGAGTATTACAAAGGATGACATTACGATTTACAAATTTGAATTCGGGGATTACCTTGTTGTTGTAATGTTGTAATAAACTATAAGAATCCATAAAAATCTAGTTGCTTTGTTGTTGTTTTCTTGGTGATGACACGCGGACGGAAGCAAAATGTCCCATCAAGAGCGTTGGTTCGACTCTCGCTCCAGCAGAAAAATCCTGATCGTCTTTTCTGCATCTCTCTATGTTTCACTGATCTCTTGTTTGAATTGCGACCATGCCTCCTGTGAGCCCTCGCGACTGATTTTCATAACTTGGGGCGATGGCCAAGCGGTGTACTGATGCACGCAGAAATTATGTCCGCATTGTCGGGCTCCATCGACAGGGTTCGAGACGGACTATTCCACTGGAGACATTGTGTATGTCCTCCAGCACCTTCTGTTAGGTTTACTGACGATCTGTTCCCACTAGATGTACGAACTGTAGTGGTGTCGTCGAGTCAGGTATTCTAGTGTCTGAAGTTGGATTTGCGGAAGGATCAGGCGGACGAGTCCATGTTCAAGGAACCTTTGTTGCTCACAATGCCAGTGCGTATTCTTGACTAGCCTTTGAAATGATGGGCTCGCTGATGCTGTTATGAAGCGGGTTTCGGAGGCTCGAAAGGTAAAGGAGGACTCACCAACTTGGCAAATGTCAAGGCGAAAGGTATTTCGACATTATGGGATCATTGCAGGTTCAATGCTGACGAGATTGTGAAGGCAAGGAACGCATCACTTGGCTAGCCAACTCGATGGGCATTGATTCCTTCATTCGTAATGGAGCTGTACGGTACTTCTCTCTCGCCGTTGACAACTCTTTCACAAGAGGCCGGCGGACAGAATACGTCGTGGCAAGCTGCTTGTATCTCATGTGCCGCAAGGAGAAACGAGAACATATGCTCATTGACTTTTCTGAGCGTCTCAGGGTAAGCTACCCAACACCCACCTCCTACCTCTTTTTCTTGATTAAGCTGAGTACAAATCAGGTCAACGTTTTTGAGCTTGGTACAACATATTTGAAACTGCGTAATATCCTGCATATTAAAGCAGAAGAGACAGCGGTCGATCCAGCTATATACCTCGTCCGATTTGCGAGTAGGCTGGAATTTGGCGAACAATATACGACTGTGGCGACTGATGCCTCGAGGCTTGTCAAACGTTTCCAAGCAGATTGGATGACTCTTGGACGACGGCCTGCGGGAGTCTGTGGAGCTTGCTTAGTGATTGCGGCTCGGATGAGCGGATTCTTGCGTACGCCGGATGAGATCGCTCAGGTTGTCAAGGTGTCACCTACGACTGTTCGGAGAAGGTTACTCGAATTTGCAAATACTACTATGGCGACCAAGACGGTGGCTGAGTGGAGGTCTCTCAAGACTGATGCAGAGATAATGTCGGCCGTCAGAGAGGAAGATCCCCCGATCGTAAAGCATCACAAGAAGATGGAGGCCAAACGGAAAGAGGAGGAAAGGAAAAGGAAGCGCGAGGAGATGGAGGAGAATGGAGAAGAACACTTGACAAGTGATGACGAGCGGGAAATAAACGAGGAGGCTGCGATCGTTGCTGCTGCTCAGGCCAATCAGCCAGTGGATGACGACACCGAAGTCGAGGATCCGGATATCCAGGACATCCCAGTGGCAGAATACGCACAGGCTCTTCGAAATGCTGCGGATGATCCAGAGGCAGAGCAAGAAGAACACAAGCTCGCTTTGGCAGCAAATAGACGAATGCGCAAGGAGGCTGTCAAGGGTGCTGGCGAGAATGCAGCGGCGACTGTGGCGGAGATAACTTTAATGAGCGCCGATGCGGTATACAAGGCATTTGGAGATGATCCGGTACATCCTCACGGAGACGATCTTGCGGAAGAGGACTTGGATGAGAATATATATGTCGAGAAAGAAGGGGAAGACGAGGATGATGACGAGGACGAAGAGCGAGAGCGTCGTCGAAAGGGAAAGAAGCGAAAAGCTCCTCCTGAGGTATTCACCGACTGGGGCAATAAAGAGGCGAGTTTCCAATACCTCAAGAGACGATTCTTCGAGCACGAGACTGCCATATTTGGCGATACGGCGTCAGGGCAGGAACTGATCGAAGCTCGTATGAAGACCTGGCTTGGCACTCGCGACCCAAAGTCTGTCATTGAAGAAGCAGATTTCATTCAGACTGGATATCGACGCGCGGCAAGGTGGGCCGGAGTCAGAGAAGTGGTCTTCCCGGATCTTGATGAGGAAGAGCTCGATGCGATGTATGAGGTGGACGAAGCGGATTATCATGTAAGAGCGAGATTGTTTTTGGACAAAAACGCGGACTATCTACAAGAACAGAAGGGTGAGTTTTAGGTTGTATTATGGGGACTTGAAGCTGATTATTGGGCAGAACGAGAGGAACGTAAAGCAGCCGTCGCTCGATCGAAAGGTATCGACCCTAACAAACCAAAGGTGGGGAATCCTTGTTATTTATTGGAATTGTGTTGGGTATTTGATCTGACAATGTGATTGATACAGATCAAGCGCAAATCTCGCAAGACTCACCAAGGCCCATCGCAAACTCCACGAGAGGCGTTACAAAACCTGAGCGGTGCGAAGAAGTTCTCGAGTCGTATCAATTTCGATGCACTCAAGAGTCTCGGATTCGGAACTGAGCATGGGCTATTCAAGATGGCCGACGCTGATGATACCAAGGAAGAGGATGTGAATGGTGGAGATAAGGCTGATGAGGATTGGGAAGCACCCGAGGGAGATAATGAGAAGTATGGTGAGTGTCTTTCATTTCGTTGTCTTGACCAGCTTTTCATGGAAACTGATGTGGATACAGATGAAGGAGAATATGGAGAAGAGGACTACGAAGGGGAGGAAGCTGAGAACTGGAACGAGTGATGGTCTGCTCGAGGATAGAGTGTTATTGTATTGGTTCTGTATTACCTGACATATCTAGCTTTGTTTATTTTCCGCATTGTGCCATATTCCACCCAAATTATCTTCTGCATCCATTGTATATATTGACCGACGATTGTACATACAAATTTATGAATACATACATCAATCTTACAACTTACTGAAGTAGCCACTTGCCACTTACCACTGAGACAGAGCAAAGCGCTACTATGTGTCTGAATCATCTCGGCACCAACTAGTCCTTCATAGAATGACCAGATGTCAGGCCTTGGGACTCTTGCTTGTTGATGTCCTGCTTCCTTCGCTTGGCAGGAAGCAAAAGAAAGGGTAGATCTACCACAAGGCACACAATGGTCACTGTACGGCAAGTTGTAGAAGACTTTTGCATAGGTGAATAAACGACAAGAACTCCCATGATTAAATTTCATCAAGCGATTCCACATATTGACTGGCCTACGATTAAGAATCGCTTAGCTGTTTGTCGACAAAGTCCAATATTGGCTGAATGTAAGTATCCCATCCGGCAACGCTAGGAGACTGACTTTTAGCTCTACGCTCAAACTCTGGCGCCTTACCTTGTAAACATTATCGAATACGTGTGGTCCACCCGACTCGTAACATTCCACCGTAGGAACTCCCATGCTCCTTAATTTGCTTGCCATCTTCTGGCTCTGAGATAGTGGGACGGCTGAATCCGCCGTACCATGCAGAAAAGCTGTCGGAGGATATGTTTTCTTGTCACCCAGAAGATGTAGAGCGGAAACGCTTCGTAACCATGCATGGAACTCCTTGTCGTCCTTGAATCCTTCGGTGTGGAGACATGATGCGAGCGAGAGTCTAGTTGAACGGTAGATATGCACCTCGGCACGCAATCGAATAGGTTTCGAAAAGGTGAAATCTGTCGCCCATAATTTACTGATCTCTCGATCTGAGCATCTTTCCTGCTCATTCCAAGATAACGCATCGGCGAGGCAATGAGTAGGATCGTGATCGCTAAGGGCTGCCACAATTTCTTGCTCTGAGAACTCTCCATTCCATGGCTCAGTAGCTGTATGACTGTCTCTCTTATCGAGTATTCCAAAGTGTGGGTCTAGTAAGTCGACAGCGCCGTATACGTTGATAATTGCTTTGGGAGGGGGTGAAAGTTGGCGGTGACCCATGAGAGTGACGAGTGCACCACCAGCTGATTCGCCACAGATTACATATCGATCGATGTCCACCTTATCCTGACCGAGGATCGATGGCAGCTGTGTCCTACACCAGGTGATAGAGTCGATGCAGTCTTCGACTTGATCATCTATGGTCGCTTGGGGCCCAAGGCGATATGCGGGTGAAACAATGTGATAACCGCGCTGACGGAGACCTGGTTCCATCCAGGGGAGAGGTGCCCAATGAGATCCGGCAATAAAACCTCCCCCATGATGCCAAGTGATGAAAGGAGCCGGGTACCTCGCATTTTCTGCCGGCCAAACACGGATACCCAGCTCCAGACCGTTTACAATCTTAAAGATATGATCGGTGAAGTTGGGAGGAGACGCTCTGGGAAGCTTGAATGATTCGAGCAGATCAGGACGGAGACTGGTCTCGTCAATCGTGGGAGGTGCCTGGTTGGACATCGCTCAAGTGGATCACGATTCTGGACGTGGGTTTGGTCTACGAAGGAAGGAGGCCTATACTTATACCTTAGACTGCCATAATGTCGGCGAGCAAGTCTTGCCGAAGGAGCAGTAGTGTCAGTTTCTTCCTCCAGCGGATTATTGAAGCAGGACCATGAATTTGGTTTATCCGATTGCCCCGCCCAGTATGCCGCAGTAAAGTCTACCTGTCCGCTTGGAAGTTGAGAGGATTTCTAAAGCGCACGGGATGTTCTAGCCTGGATAAATTCGACGCCACGATTGCAGTTTTATCCGAAACCTAAAACACCATCTAAGCATGTCCCCAAACTTATCAATGGTTCCCCGCGCAGTTTCGGGGAGCCACCAGGGGCACCGGCCAATCTTCGACTCAAAGTGTAACCGCATCGAGTGACGAGGCTCTCGAGTGACCGTCAATTAACCGCACCTTATCCTCACCTATGATCAGCAGACCTCCCTTTTACCGGAAAAACCTCCTCTTCGGCTTCCAGGTCCGCGCCTGTCGAGGAGGAAGCGCCTTGTAGGATACGATATCTGAGGTGAGAGGTATAAGAAGGACAGAAGATGTCGGAGTGGAAGCCTGAATCCCCTGCCCTTTGTGTTCCACTGCCATCGTACCGCATCATCCAACATGACTGATCGCATGGGAGATGAGATTGAGAAGCTTGATGTGTTGCACATCGAGTCAGATGAATCCGACCTACAGCTAAAAGCTGGCGCGAAAGACACCAAGAATGTATACAATGTCAGTCTTCGAGATCCTCCCGAGCATGGCATAATTGATCCGCCCAATTCCAGGCCGAGCTTTACGCCGCCATTCACGAAGACCCCATTGCCAAATGGAGCAAGTCGTCAAGGAAACTCTATTGTAAGTCCTGTCCTCCGCCAGTGATCGCACTGACATCTGCAGTCGCCATATTCACCTCTCTCCTCTGCATTGTGGTCGCTGGCTACGATGCATCACTCATGACTTCACTCATCGCCATGGAGTCTTTCCAGGAGACTTTCAAGACAGGTCCGACCGGCTCAACGATCAGTCTCATCTTTGGGATCTACACGGTGTGAGCCTATTCGATCACAGATCAGGCCACCGTCTGACAGGGCATTAGGGGCGGAGCCATCGCGCCGCCTTTTGCAGCGGTCATTTCTGATCGGTACGGTCGACGTATCGTCATGTTTGTCGGAGCTGTCATCGTGATTGTTGGCATGTTACTCACATCGACCGCCAATACTGTGGCTCAGATGGTCGTCGGTCGACTTTTACTGGGTGCTGGAGGTGCTGTGTCAAGCGTTGGCTCCGGAGCCTATTGCTTGGAAATTGCTCCACCGCAATGGCGTGGTCGCTTTGGTGGTCTGTAGTAAGTACGGCGGTGACTGGGAGAAGAAGCAGGTTTTGACAGTGACAGCATGCTTGGTTGGTTTGTAGGATCTATTCCAGCTGCCGCCGTAACGTTTGGAACAAACTACATTCGCTCGAATCTCTCCTGGCGACTCCCTCTGATCTTGCAAGCGGTGGCGGCGGGCCTGATCTGCCTATTCGTTTGGTTCATACCCGAGAGTCCCCGTTTCTACATGGCCAATGGGCGGGAGGAAGAAGCCGCTCAATTCCTTGTAGAGTATCGTAAGTGTCTCCGGTCAAAAGGTAGCCTGACAAATGTAGATGGCAACAATAATCCATCGTCACAGCTTGTAGCCCTCGAATTATCCGAGATGCGAGATGGCATATCACTTGATGGCATTGACAAGAGGTGGTGGGATTGTGAGCCATTATCAAACTAAGCAACACTACTACTACTAACTACCCATCGTTTTACAGATCGTCCGTTGTTCTCCACACACAGCGGTCGGTGGCGAATGCTGCAAGTGATTATGATGTCAATCGCCGGACAGTTCTCCGGGAACGGGTTAGGTTACTTCAACACCGTGAGTGAAACTTGTTTTCGACAAGGGTATGAGCTCAAGTAAAGTGTCTTGACAGGTCATCTTCGAGAATTTGGGTATCACTTCAGTCCCACGGCAGCTGGGTTATAATCTACTCGGCAGTGTCCTCGGCAGCATTGTCACCGTATTCGTCTCTTCTTTCAACGACCGAATCCCCCGCCGAATGATCTTGGTGGGAGGGACCTTCTACATGGCCTGTATGCTTGCCATCAACGCCGGATTGTCAAAAGTCATGGCCGACCAGCTCGCCGCAAATGGCACCTTCTCCAAATCCATCGCACAGGGTGCTCTTGCTGCTTACTTCCTGTTCCTCCTCGGTCAGTGTGCTACAAACACGCCTTTGCAAGCCATCATTCCCGGCGAAGCATTGGAAAATACTACCAGGGCCAAAGGTCTGGCTCTGTCAGGCATCATCATTGCAGCTTTCTCTTTCATCAATCAGTTTGCGGGACCTGTCGCTTTGGGCAACATTGGGTGAGTTTTATTTCGAGGGTTTAGACCGTAATGAGACTGATTTCTTCAAAGTTACAAGTACATTTGGGTGTTTGTCGGCTGGGATTTGGTGGAGACTGCGGGTTGGTACTTCTTTGGGTAAGCCAAACGATCTCTCTTCTAGACCTGCAAGCTAATTTGAGCGAACCCAAGTGTCGAGTCACAGGGTAGAACCTTGGAGCAGCTTGAATGGATCTATAATCAGCCCAATCCGGTCAAAGCTTCCCTCAAAGTTGACAGGGTTGTCGTGGCCACCGATGGTCATGTTGTCGATGTCCTCGAGAAGAATGACGCGTGAAGGTTTGACTGGATGCTCTGCTGGATTCGATACCCATGGCGATCAAGGCTGGTGTATGTTTGCCGTCGAAACGGGTGTATGTCTTGCCCATTGAAATTGTTGGCTTAAATATCTGATTTATTGAATCTCTGATGCACGGCTATTGAAGTCGAACCGTTCAGCTGGCTATACAGATATGATGAGCATATGTACGGTGAGACACAGAGAAACGGGGAGCCAGTTGAAGTCACTCGAGCTTACGAGCACGGTATCAGATGACAGCTGAAGCGTCAAGGCAGAGAGGAATCGGGATCGCCTTCATCATCTGGGAATTCCTTGCCAGAAGTTCGCTACAGCGATAACAGAAGATGGGCAAATCCTGACAAAGAAAAAAAATCGAGAGGGCCCGGACGGAGCACGAGTTCCCCCCCCCTTTAGAGAGATGGCTCAATGATCTTGCGGACAAGTACATTGTCTTGGGATTCATGCGAAAGTTTGATCATCTATACAGAGGCATCCCGAAAGCAAGTGCGTGATTGGAGTTCGTAGGATGTACATTGGTTGTACATGTACGCGAAACTCTCAAGGTGTAGCAAGAAGACATGAGTGTAGCAAAAAGAAGAATTATGTGCAAGTCTTTGAAAGCACACGGATGCTGAATGAGCGTCAACAGCTATTCGCCACCCCCCAGTGTCCTTTGTCACAGACAACCTCCCTTGTGGGTTCTCCCCTTCACCCTCCGTAGACTCCACTTCCACACACTCATACCATCATTACTCTGGGAATGTAATGACCTCTTGTCCGATATTCTTGCTTGCGTTGTGTCTCACCTCTTTTTTTCTCGACATGACCTACCGAGACCGACCAGGATCAGCAGAGCTTCCTCTGAAACCATCTTCACCTCCTTCGCGCACAAGCATATTCCTCTCTTGGGCATCAGAACATCTCCTTGAGGTTTTCGCTGCTATATTCTTCTTATTAGCAGTAGCCTTCATGGTTGCTTCGTCACTCATACCTACACGTGAGTATCGCACAAAAATCTCTCCTTCTCAATCACAATCACAATCTCAGCTCTTAAAAAGTTGTTCCGCTCTGAGCTCATTGACGACAAACTGTAGATCTCCCAAATTCCCCACTGAATCATCAACAATGTCAGATCGCTGGAGCAGCTAGCTTTGGGGGAGCGTGTCTCTGTTTAACCATCCTAGCCATTCAACACTGCGCCCGAAACGGACAAACCTCATTTTGTTACGCCTAGTCATTCGACAGAATACAAGACAAACCAACCACCGCTTCTCAGTACGGCTCAAGGCCTCAGGATTTGATTCGAAATCGATGCATTTTGTTTCAGGCAAACCAAAGTGTACCTGACATCCTCTACTCCCCTGTATCCCATTTCTTTACACCGTGGACATCAGTCTAGGCGGTGAAGTCGGCAACGTGGCCGGTGATGACACTCTTCATCTCTTCCTCGATCTCCTTGGTCAATACACCCCCGGTCAACTTCTCGAGAAGCGCGGTGTGTTGAGTCTTGAGGAGCTCGGTGCTGGAAAGCGTTAGACAATCTAGGCGGCTTCGAATGATATCACTCACAAGGCTTTCTCCCAGTCGGTGATCTTGTCAGTGGGGATCTTGTCCAGGAGACCGTTGACACCGGCATAGATAAGAGGAGCCATGATCTCGGTGGGCATTCTGTAATATATCAGCACATGCCATCGTAATGTAAGGGTGAGACATACGGGGTGTACTGGGGCTGCTTGAGAAGCTCGGTCAAACGGGCACCTCGGTTCAGGAGGTATCGGGTGGAGGCGTCGCTGTAGATAGTCAGCACCAGCTGGGCTAAAAAATGCAAGAGCAACTCACAGATCGGAACCGAACTGGGCGAATGCGGCAACCTCACGGTACTGAGCAAGGTACAGCTTGAGCGAACCAGCGACCGACTTCATGAGTTTGGTCTGGGCAGCAGATCCGACTCGAGACACCGACACTGAAAGCACATCAGCATGTTTCGGCGTGACTGCAGAAAACGACTTACGACCGACGTTGATAGCGGGTCGAATACCCTTGAAGAAGAGCTCAGCCTCCAAGAAGATCTGACCGTCTGGGAAAGTCAGCTTAGTCGATAAACTAAAGGCAGAAACTGACCTGTGATGGAAATGACGTTTGTGGGAATGTAAGCGGACACATCACCACCCTGGGTCTCGATGATGGGCAGGGCAGTCAGGGAGCCAGAACCGTACTTGTCGCTCATCTTGGCGGCACGCTCAAGCAGACGCGAGTGGAGGTAGAAAACCTGTCAAGGGTCAGAAGAGAATACAGCGTCTTTGCAAACGACTCACGTCACCCGGGTAAGCCTCACGACCAGGAGGTCGACGAAGCAGCAGAGACATTTGACGGTAAGCAACGGCCTGCTTGGACAAATCATCGTAGATGATCAAGGCGTGCTTGCCGTTGTCACGGAACCACTCGCCCATTGCGCAACCCGAGAAGGGAGCCAGGTATTGCAGAGGGGCAGCGTCGGAAGCAGTGGCGGCAACAATGATGGTGTACTTCATGGCATCGTTCTCCTCGAGGGTCTTGACGAGCTGAGCAACGGTCGATCGCTTCTGGCCGACGGCAACGTAGACACAGTAGAGCTTCTTTGACTCGTCGGCACCGTCGTTCCACTTCTTTTGGTTCAAGATGGCGTCAATGGCGACAGCGGATTTACCAGTCTGACGATCACCAATGATAAGTTCTCGCTGTCCACGACCGATCTAGCGCAACTGTCAGCTGGGAAATATTTGCTAAAACGAGAGAAACGCACGGGCACAAGCGAGTCGACAGACTTGAGACCAGTCTGCATGGGCTCGCGGACGGATTGTCGAGGCAAGATACCGGGAGCCTTGAGCTGGGCTCGGTACCTGGTCTCAACCTTGAGTTCGCCCTTGCCGTCAATGGGGTCACCCAAAGCGTCAACGACACGGCCGAGCAGGCCGGGACCGACGGGAACATCGACAATTTGACCGGTTCGCTTGACCGAGTCACCCTCCTTGATGAGACGATCGCTACCGAAGATGGTGACACCGACGTTGTCGGCTTCCAAGTTCAAACACATTCCACGAACACCAGATGAGAACTCCACCATCTCCTCGGCCTGGACATTTCGGAGACCATAGACACGAGCGATACCATCACCAATGGCTAATTAAGATCAGCAAGAGTTTTCCATGGAGGGATCAAGTAACGGGACGCACTCAATACACGACCGGTCTCCTGGATATCGCCACCGGCGGTAGAGACACCAGAGATACGGCCCTCGAGGATGGACGAAACCTCAGATGCGGCTGTACGATGAGTGAGTCAATTTTTCGGCGATTGTTGATACGAGATGGAGAGGGTGAAAATGTATCACAGAATCGATAGAGAGCAAGCAGAAGTGATATGTCGAGGTAAGGGAATGTCAATCAGCAAGGTTTCAAACAATCAAATCGTCTACGCACCAGGCTTGGCAGTTGCGTAGGTCCTGACGGCCGAAGCAGCAACGGGTGCGAAACGTGCGCGAGTCTAATACAAGTCAGCACGAAATATCCCTCGTTCCCTCTTCCAAAAACACTCCAACTCGAGCTCAAGCAAGTCCGAGCCCACTCTGACGAGAATAGAGTACACAGTGAAGATTCCGACACCTGCCGAAAACGTCTGGCGGTCTAAAATTCCGACGAGAGATACTTACGCTTTGCGTGGCGACCCCTCGGAGGGAGCGAATGGCGGCGCGCATAGTGCAGCTAAGAGTAGAGTTGGGGGAGAGAGACAGAGGAAGAGGGAGTTGGGTGTTTTGGGGGGAAAGAGAAGAGGAGAGGGAGATACGAGCTGAGTGAGGGGGGACGGAGCACAGGGAGCGACGGACGTTGGTCGGGTCGGCATTAGCGGCGTTTGGAAAATGGGTCAAGAAAAATCAGTCCGTGTGGCATTTTTGGGACTCGATAATTTCAGACGTGGTCATTTATCCGACTTTATCCTGCCAGGCGATTTCGACAAGCCTCAAGCAATAGCCTTCGAGTTTGAGTATACTGTCTACCGCGGCTTTCAAGTCGGTATACATACCATGCCAGGTCGATCTCCTCTCGGGGCTGGTAAGCGATATCCATTCATATAAGTATGAACAGTCCCGCTGATATTGGTGATAGCTTCAAGCCTACGACCACTCTTTGCCCGGTCATTACAGACGTCGGCACCTCTTTCCCCTCCGACTCAGATCCTATCCTCTTCCACATTTCCTGCTGCTCCGTCCTCCTCTACTTCAAGCAACAGCGCTCTCGCCTCATCATCCTCTTCTTCGGAACCTATAACCTCTCCATTATTATCTCACCTCCCACCAATCCTACCATCGACTACTCCCGCTCCTTCTCTGCCACAAACGACCACATCAGCTCTATCTCTTCTTAAATCCCAATCAACATCCACAGCCGGAATCTACATTCTCGCCCGCCTTCACTCTCGTACTTACCTCCTTCATCCTCGCGACATCCTCTCACTACCTACGTTAAAGCCAAGACAACCTCCAGGTTCAACTTTGGCCTTGACGAGGATTCTCGAAGTTGGTTCTCGCGATTTCGCGGTAAGAGCACCAGCAGCCAATGCAAGTCAGTTACGAAAACAACTAGAATGGTGGGATCTCCAAGCCCTTCCTACTCTGGATCAAAGTGTGGTCAGTTGCGAACTCACTGTTTTGGAACATACTCGAAGTCCCAGACAGGATACCTTCAAGAAAAAGAGGAGGAAGGGTTATGAGAAGACCATTAGAGCCAAACATGCTTGGACCAGATTGAGAGTAGGAGATATCATTCTGGGGGATGGCGAGGGCGTCAAAGCTGGAGAATGGACAGGTCCAACAACTTGGAAGGATACCAATCATACAGCAGATACCGTCATTGGTAAAGCTTCCGAGACATAGCATAGCTAGCTAGCAAAACTGCATGCAACTCCCGCATATCACTCAGCTCAATCTTGCAACCAGGCGGCACATGCTACAGGCAATGCTGCTCCGACGGCCCAATCTACAAGCAATGTTGCATAACGACCCAAATTCTGCACAAAAGTCCATGGTGAAGAGTTCAACTACTTTACAGTCTGCTTCTTCGCCGAACCGACCACAGTGCTATTGACCTTCGTAGCGAATCGCAACGAGCAGAGTGTCTCGCCGAGATGAGCAGCCAAAGGCGAGAGATTACACAGCATGAGTGTCTTACTCGAACCTTTCCCCCTCCGTCAGCGGAGTAAATATAATTTTTCGACACTCGTTCTCACCAGATAGACTAGTTTGCAGTAACCTTGTCAATGTTGAATTACGGTACGGGACATGTCCGCCTTGTTGCCCTGTACCCAGTGCGCCAATGACGTCCGCAAGTGCCGATAGCGATTTATTGATGTTTATAGTCTCCTTCAATCGGTCTTTGTTCTCACCCGCTCCAGAGGAGGCAAGACGCTCCGAGCCAGCCAAATCGACTATAAGAATCGTTCGTCAGCTATACTTGTCACTGCTGACGCTGATACAGTCCGCATACCTAGATTAAGCATTGCTTCGCACTTCTCCTCTGTCAGGGGATTGACTCCCCGGACTTTGAGCGTGAAGACTGAATGCGACCGTGATGACCGCTCGTTCATCAGCGTCGCAGCTACTGCTCGACGCGACCGTGCTCTATCAAGGAGAGTAGAGACCTGGCGTGGATTGCTCAAAGGTACTACTAAGTTCAGCTCAAGTCCTCAATCAGTCTGTGCATTACGCACCAGAAACAACATCCGTTACGCTCATCTTGCCCTCTTTATCGTGCTTGATTTCGTGCTTCTTCGTGTCAAACTGGCCGCTTCCCAGTAAATCATTGATCTGACATCCGGTCAACCATCTATCGCGCAGCAGACATAAATTCAATACGTACGACTTCGTTATACACTTCGAGGAACTGCCCTTCCATCTGGTACTTCCATCCCCGATCTCGGAGCTGTGAGCTGACTGTGAAGATCATATCGATTGCGCGCGGAATCATGCCCATGTCTTTGTCGTTCTAATCATGATGAGCTATCATACCAGTGACTTTATCCGAAAGCTCACCTGGCCACCTTCCATGGTCCAAGATTTTCCCGATCCCGTCTGACCATATGCGAAGATGCAGACCTGATTTTCGTCAGCTTGCAAGGCAATAAGAATATTCGAGCTCACATTGTATCCATCTAGCACACTCTGCGCGAGCATCGAGATCTCCTCAAACACCTCTTTTTGGCCGGCCATTGGTTGAAAGATCTGTAGAACTTGAGTTAGCTCTGGCACATGATGATATCCTGTAAGGTTACCTTGTCGAAGACAAAATTGGCGGCTTGCTCTCTCTCCTTACCAGTCGCGCTCTCCGTTCGAGATGTGACTGTGATCTGTGATTGTCCTGTCTCAGCTGCGGTACGTTCATCGCCATAAGTGATGTCGGCGAGAGCATCGGGTGAATCGGACTCGTGGGCTATAGAGGATAAGCTCATTCCCTATCTTGACATCTATCAAGCATACCAAGAGCTGGTCGCACTCTGGCGAAAACTCGGATGTTCCCTGTATGTGATCAGCATGACTATCGGAAAGATCCAGAATCTGCTGCAAACTTACCCTTAAGCTCCTGGACCTGGTTGTGCAATTTGCGGCGAATGGTCTCTGCTGTTCGCAACTCGTCTTCGATCTCTGCGATCTTGCGATCACGTTCCTCCTCTACCGCTTTGACTTTCTCCGCCGCTTTCTGCTCGGCGGCCCGAGCATTCTGCATGCCCACCTCTAGTTCCGCCTTCATGCTGCTCACGGCTAGAGTGGCGCGCTGAATCTCAGCCTGTAGTGCGGCTTGTTGAGCTTGAGAGGCTGCAAGCTGAGCATTCAGGGTCAAATGATGTGCAGACTGCTCTGCCAGTGTTCGCTGTATTCCGTCGTTAATGAAGAATCCATCACCGTTTAAGAAAAAGATAGGCATACCTTCAATTCACGGACAGTCTCTCTTTCCCGGCTCAAATCCTCTCTACCATCCTTCATCTCTTCCTCGAGATCGCGTTTTTCTCGATCCCGCTTACTCAGTTGTCGTTCCAGATCTTCAATCTCCCGAGCATACTTTGCGCGCATGACCTCCATCTCTTCGTTCACATTTGACAAGTCTCGCCGAGATTGGTGATCTGCATTACGAAAGTTGGCAAGTAGAGCCTGCATGTCAGATTGTGACATCTGCAGTGAAGAGACTGAACAATTGTCAGCTTGGTCCCGTATCAGTTACCTAAAAGAACAGCTGACTCCTTGCTTGCCTGGTCGTCGAACGTCAACTTCAGAGCTGTATGAGATGATAATGACGTACTCTCTCTCCCACATCTCCTGTATGCTATTGACAGTCTTCTCCATACTCTGAATTCTCCCATCGTGACTCTATTCATCAAGTTAGCTGACAGTTCTCCGTAGTGAAGATATCACCATCTGGAGACGGACTTTGAACTGCGAAACGCTAGCTAGTCCAGACCCAATTCCACTCCCGCTGGCCGCGCCAGGACTGACTCCCCTTCCTGGCCCAAGACTACGCCCCATATTTCCCGCACTCCTGGTTGAAGTTGCGACTGGTGGTCTGCGTGCAGTCGTAGGCGCGGCAGCTGCCCGTGCCCTAGCTGTAGTAGTAGATGCTGTTGAGGACGCTGCACTCCCATTGCTTGCTGTTCGCCTCTGCGAAGCCGCAAGCGAGGACGTTGGTCTGCTTGCAGCAGTAAGGGCGGAGGAAGGTTTCCTATTCGCAGTAGGTACAAAGCCACCGCTTGGCTTTCGCTGAGACTGCCTTAACCCGGCTGCTGACGAAGGGCCTAGAGTCGGGGTCGGGTTGGAAGCTTGTCTTTTAGCAACTGGGATGCCAGGCGATGAGGGAAGTTTTCGCTTGTTGATATTATTTGACGAAAGGAGAGGTGCTGAATGTGATGGGACTGGAATACCTGTCTTCACCTGGGGTGAGAGAAGACGAGGTAACCTCGACACTGGGGCCTGAAGATTGTCAATGACGAGCAATAGCTGCAGGTTCACACTCACAGTGTTCTCTTGGCCTTCTGACATGGTGAGTTAACGACTGTCGAGCGATCCCGCAATCAGATGTGGAAAGGTTGAAATCCAGTAGGCCCAACCAAGGGATTGTTTATCAAAAGCAGCCGCGTGCGATTTTTCGCCAAAAGCGGAAACAATTATGGACCTTGAAAAAAAGCCTGACGTGTTTTTATTTTTGAGTGGAGTCTGATACCGATAACGGAGTCGTTAAAAATCAAAAGGCGTATCTTGCTGTCTTGCTCCCCACCACTTTGCCGTGCAAAAAATGATCAGGCAGCTCTCTTCCCTCCCACGTACATCTTCGAGGGTCGCCAGCGTGTCCAGACTGGCGGCCAAGCAATTCACCAAACCTTCCCTACCCGTATCTGCTGCTGGGCAGCTGTCAAAGTCGGATGTGGTCCTAACTCTGGACGCCAAGAAGGTTGGCAATGAGATCAGAAAACAAGGCATTGCTACTGCGGTTTCAGGCGGTGGTATGGATAGAGTGAGTGCTGACTCCCTGGCTCCCCAATTTCAGCTTCCGCCAAATTTTACGAAGTCTTGGCGTAACAAGAGCTCGAAAAGATTTGCAACTGACAGTCCGACTCGTAGGACACTATCATCCGGCTCTTGTACTCTTTGGGATCTAGACATGAGGTCGAACGATATCTACGGATCTTTACCTCGTCTTCTAAGGGCAACACTAGCGGCGTTATTCCCGAAGCGAAGTTTGCAGTGTTGAAGTAGGTTTTCACAAGCGGTGAAGCTTTAGTACTGAGACTGGTTCAGAATCGGTGGTGCTATCTTGACTAATGAGCTGGACGACTTGGCATTGTCATTGTCTTTCTTGAACCGTCTCGGTTTGTATCCTGTGGTGTTGCACGGTGCTGGTCCACAGCTGTACGTTATTGCTTCTCACGGATTACGGGATGGCATTAATATTCTAGGAATGAAATTCTCGAGAGCGAAGGAGTTGTACCAGACTACGAGGATGGTATCCGAATTACTGGTGAGTTTCTAAATCGCAGAACGAATGTCGGCTTATGTCGTGTAACCAGATGTGAAGACGCTTCAAGTCGCTCGAGTCAGTTCACGATCCGGAGTCTCCATCAGAAGCTGACGAGTGCAGCGAGTCTTCCTCCAGGAGAACCTCAAACTCACCACCGCTCTTGAACGACTCGGGACGCGTGCTCGTCCCATACCTACAGGTGTCTTCACTGCCGAATACCTCGACAAAGCCAAGTATGGCTTGGTAGGCAAGATCACCCGCGTTGACAAAGCCCCCATAGAGGCTGCTATCCGAGCGGGATGTCTGCCAATCCTGACCAGCTTGGCCGAGAACGCTGAAGGACAAATTCTGAATGTCAACGCAGACGTTGCTGCTGGGGAGCTTGCGAAAGTTCTCGAGGTGAGTAATCCTGTTCTGCCAAAACAGCTTGAGCTTATGTGATGTGCAGCCAATGAAGATTGTCTACCTCAACGAGAAGGGTGGTCTGTTCCACGGCGTGACCGGCAAGAAGCTATCAACCATCAATCTTGATGAAGAGTACGACGCGCTCATGAAAGAGTCCTGGGTTAAATATGGTACCAAGCTCAAGCTTCGCGAGATCAAGGAACTGCTTGACACTCTGCCCCGAACCTCTTCCGTCGCTATCATCTCCACCGATATGCTCCAGAAGGAGCTGTTCACCGATGCAGGTGCTGGTACCCTGATTCGAAGGGGATACAAGCTGTACAAGCAAGACTCGGTTGACGCGGTCGGCTCGACTCAATTGCGACAGGTCTTTACTGAGCGCGACCCTGAAGTGTCATCGGGGCGCAAGTCAGTGGCCGAGATCTTTTCAGAGTTCAAGTCAGCCCCTCACACCATTTATGGTGACGAACCTTTCGATGTTGTTGCGGTCGTGTCCCACCCACCAGGGGAGACGCCAGTGATGACTAAATTCCTCCCATCGCGCAATGGTATCCTCAACAAGATTGTTGACAATGTCTTCGACGCCATCAAGAAGGACCACCGGAGGCTGTTCTGGACTGCCAATGCTGACGACGAGAACCGAGCTTGGCACTTTGAGCGAGCCGATGGTAGCTTCACCCGCGCTGGCCGTAGCTTGTTCTGGTATGGTGTTGCCGATGTCAAAGAGGTGGAGAGAATCATCGAGGGATTCGAAGCGAGCGGACGGATCGAACGAGTCTTTTTACCTGTTGGTCCCAGCGTGCCCCCTCACAGACTCGGCGGTGCCCGGTCATACTCTACCTTGGCACGGTCCTCGACTTTCGGTTCAGCAGGCTCTCGACGCGGCTACGCTACAGCTGTCGAACGGAAAAAGGTCGCTTTGATTGGCGCTCGCGGTTACACTGGCCAAAACCTCATTTCCCTTATTGACAATCACCCTCATCTCGACCTCACCCACGTTTCATCCCGTGAACTTGCCGGTCTCCCTCTGAAAGACTACAAAAAGTCTGATGTGAAATATTCCAACCTGTCCGTCGAGGATGTCGGCAAGATGGAAGAGAATGGCGAGGTCGATGCATGGATCATGGCATTGCCTAATGGCGTATGCAAGCCATTCGTGGACGCTATCGATGCTAAAAAGGGAAACGGAGTGGTCGTTGACCTGAGTGCCGACTACAGGTTTGAGGATGATTGGACGTATGGATTGCCGGGTGGGTCTCTGTGATCCTTTTCTATTTTACATTGTAGAACGATTATGAAAGACACAACGCTGAAACGATGAATCTTTCTCTTGTCATCATTCTTAGAATTATACGGTCGGGAACTTACCAAAAAAGCAAAACGAATCTCCAATCCTGGATGTTACGCTACCAATACACAACTTCTACTCGCTCCTCTTATGCCGTATTTGGATAAAGCACAGATGCCTTCTGTATTTGGGATTTCGGGATATTCAGGTGCAGGGACAAAAAGTGGTGAGAAGGATGCTGAAGGACGACCAAAAACTGTTGCAAAAATTGTTCGTCTATCTATCTCTCTTATATCTTAAACTTTTTTCTTCTTGAGTATATTGTACTGACGAGCTTTCTTTATGATAGGGACCTGATGACTTACGAGGTGGTGTGCGTCCGTACGCTCTGACAGACCATATCCACGAACGGGAATCCTCTCGCCACCTTGCCTCTCTACTGCCTGCTCAGTCGTCATCATCCACTCCCTTCCAACTAGCGTTTATCCCGAACGTCGCTCCATGGTTCGCAGGAATAATCTCAGTCCTTACTGCCCCTCTGGAAAAAACCATGCGCGCCAGTGAAGTCCTCGAATTGTACGAGGAGAAGTACGGCCAGGAAAGGCTTTGTGCAGTCGGAAAAGCTGTTCCAGACGTTAGGGACGCTGAGGGGAAACACGGTTGGCGTATGGGTGGTGTGCAGGTACATTCGGGTGGTAAGCGCGTTGTCGTTGTGGTACGTCCTCGCTTTGCCTTGATAAACTCAATCGAGTGTGACAGAGGGTATGATATGCTGATGCTCGATAGGGAACACTGGACAACTTACTTAAAGGAGCCGCGACTCAGTGTATGCAGGTAAGTCTAGACCTCGCTCTGAGAGCGAAAGAGGAGGCGGCATAGTACCTAACGGGGACAGAACCTCAACCTAGCATTAGGATATGACGAGCTCGCAGGTATTCCTACCGATAAACTGTAGATGGGGTTCGTCCATTCTACGTTCAGCGCATATACGATCTACGTTGCCATGGTGTAATCGAATTGAATACATTGTATTCTGGGCGTCAGGACTATGGATTTGTTTTGGATTTCATTGGCAGGAGAAATGTCACAATGCATACGATAAACAGCTGTCTGTCCAATACAAGCCATACTAGGCAATACAAGCCGTACTAGGCAATACAAGCCATACTAGGCAATACAAGCCATACTAGGAGTCCGCGGAAGGGTTGGAAGTGGCGTTTGACCGGGGGTATGGTTCCGACTCCTGCTGGGAGTCCATTGTTTGGGTGTCGGTCGTGTCGATGACCGATGAGTAGGTGACCAATGTGCGGGAAGTGGTCGAGGGGACGACGATCGTGGGAGTGGTAATCCCAGGTCGGAACTCTCAGAGAGCGACCGTCACGCAGAAATCTGTTCTGTTGTCAGCCGTCGTGAGGGTGGTCGTGGCTACGATGAAGCGCCCGGGGTCGTCGGGCGTGGGCGTGGACATCAACACCTGACAGTCGTACTGAGGGGCACGCCGGAGACCATCGTGACCGTTGTTGTCTCCATAGGGCCCGTGTCCCACGTCTCGGTGACCGTCTGGACACTCGCATCATTGTCCGCGCCATCGACAGCAGCAGTTTCCATTCCCGCATCGCCATTGGCCATGTCAGTGACACCATCAGCGCTGTTGTGGGTTGCAGTATCCATGCTGTGCTTGTCAATAATACGTCAGCAAACGTGTAAAGGATAGACGAATCCATCCTCTATCCTTCATCGTCTTATGCGCAGCACTGCAAGTGGACGAACGCCACGCAAAGGCACAGCATTGATCCTTTGTCGTATGGAACCATTTTTCCAGTCTACGTTTGACGCATATACATTCGTCATGGGCTTGGATAGTACGGTACTCTGTCACATGGACGCCAAAATAGATCATTGTCACAATGCATCGTTCTCTATCCAATATAAACATGGAAATTCAAGTGGCATTCGAGTCTGGCGGTTCCAATCCTTTCTAAGTGCCAGTGCCTTGACTGCTCATCGCCTGGTTATTGGTGGAGCTGTCCAACTGAATGGATTTCGGGTGGATGACCGTCGTTTGGACGACCGTTCTGTCAGGGACCGTCCCGTGCGAGCGGGTCGTCGGGTTTGCAGTTGCATCAGTGGCAACAGTCACGGACCTTGCATCATGCAAATCTTCAGCTTCTCTGTCAACCTTACCCTCAACTCCCTCCTCCTCCTCCTCCTCCTCCTCCTCCTCATCCTCACTAGCGCTTTCGCAGCATAATATCCATCGTCATCGTCCTCGGGACGTTCATCAGCGTCAGTTGCATAACCGTCATTGTCCCCGTTCCCCTCCGCCTCAAGGTTCGCAGTTCGTGCTGTTTCCCCAATGCCATCGGCTGAGTGCATCGAGTCATCATGACCACTGGAGCAAATACTGTCGACCAAAGCGCCCAAGTCACACCAGAATTGGTGCGTAGATGACCTGCTGTGATGATCGTTGTCGGGGTTTGTGGAAGCCATGGTGTGAGTAGTTGGTTCTGAAGTAAGTAAGTCAGGGAATGTGAAGAGGATAGACAAATCAAGCGTCAATCCCTACTGTTCTATACACGCTACCATCCAAAGATTGGAAGACAAACAGTTACGCAAAGGATATATGTAATACGGGCTAACTGGCTAGCATCTAAGAAACAGAAGACGAGATTCATGCAAAGGATCCGCATTGATCCTTTGCCGCTTAGGGACGATCTAGCCTCGCTTACACTATTCACAGTAGCCTGGTGTTTTCTTCTGTTACGGGAACGTCCAAACAAGATGGATTGTGCTTTGTCTGCAGGAAAGGAAAGTCACAACGCATGCATCACTGCAATAGAAGCAAAGGAGTCCAAGCTAGCTATCTCTGGAATTGGAAGTGGCGTCGGAATCTGTTGCTGGCCTCGGTTGAGTATCCGTCATTTGGGTGTCCGTGGCCTCGGTTCTGGTCGTCAAGGTGCGGATGTGAGTGACGGGTGGATGTTTGCGTGTAAAGGCGATGAACAAACTTGGTTGATTGTCCAACGAGGGGAAGACGAACCATTGGGTATCTGTCCTGTCGACGATCGTCTCGTCGAAGATCGTCCCGTCGACCATCGATATCATCGCGGGAAACCCAGTAAAGGTTATCTTCGTGTGATACATCCTTACTGGGTTTCCAGGGGCAACATACCAGCTGTCGGATGTGTCATGGATAACCGGCACTTCGCCGATCTGTCCAGAGGATTCAGTCCGGGTCCACCACCTGAAATGACGCTCGCCCGTGGCGAAGTTGAAGGCTGATTGTATATTTGAACCTGTCGCATCAATCTCACCGGTTGTATCCCTCCCAATGCCAGTTGAATGCTCATCCCTACCCCTGCTCTCCGGCGCAAGACTTCCGTCTGATGTTGCCACCGTCATTTCGTCTTGCCAACCTGCAATTGGCTCGTTGTTTCCGTCGCTTGAAACTCGGCCCGGTCGGCCGTTGGTATTTGTGGAATCCATAGTGCGGATAGTTGAATGTGAAGCAAGTCAGGAATGTGGAAAAATTGACAAATCAATCCTCGATCCATACTCTGTTAAATAGGCTGCCATTGAAAACGCGGAATGTGAAAGTCATGCAAAGGATCCATATTGATCCTTTGTCATACGGGATCGCCGTCTTCAAACGTATATACTATACACATCTACGGCAGAGTGGGTCTGTTTCAGCACACGCTCGATATCAAGGCAAGGTGGTTTTGTACTTTATCCGTAGGATAAGTATCAGAATGCATCAATGGATTTGCTGTTCGACAAAACAAGGAAAACCCAAGCTGGAAAGGGTCAAGAACAGCATTTCAATGTGGCGATCTCGACCTCTGCTGTGTGTCCGTTTCTTCAGAGCCGATGCCTTGGTTGTCTGATGCTTGGGAGCCCGTCATTTGGGTTTCCGGCTGGTGGGTGACTGTCCAGCGAAAGGTATACCCCTCAACGGTGTTCACCGTAACAATGTCAAATGTGCGGACACGCCTCCCGCCGGGCATCGTGAACTCGGTGACTATCCTTTCGAAACGGATAGGGGGATTGCTGGGGATAACAGTCGAGCGAGAGGTTATCGCAAGGCAGAACTGCACGCCGAAATCTGTCGTGCCTTGCATCATCCAGAGGGTGTACCGCACGTCGTTAGTAGTCCATGAGTAGGATCTCGGAGATCTCGGAGGCACACTTGCGACACGCTCTTCTTCATCGTTCATCCGACTGTCATCCTCACCGTAATGCTCACTGCCATACTCACTGCCATACTCACTGCCATATTCACTGCCATATTCACTGCCACACTCATCTCCATCATCCATCACATTGTCATACTCACTGTGATCCTCACTGTCATGATGATCTCCATCATCCTCACTGTCATCCTCACTGTCATACTGATCTCCATCATCCATCCCATTGTCATCCTCACTGTCATACTAATCTCTGTCATCCATCCCGCTATCATTCTCACGCACACGCTCAACGTCAATCTCCACCAGAGTTTCAACCTCAACCTCATCATCCTTATCCTCATGACCAAATTGAGAGTGATACACACTGTTATCATCTGCAGTCATCCTGACATCATTGCCAATGACCCTTCGACTTCTATTGGGCTCTGTGGGATCCATGGCGTGGATGCTTGGTTGTAAGTCGAGTCAGGAAATGTGGAAAAAGAAACCGAACTGTCTTCGAGGCTTCATGGTGTTAGTGTCATCCAGGCTAGCATCCAAATGGGAAGGCGAAAAGCGAAAAACAATGCAAAGGACTCGCATTGATCCTTTTTCACAAGTGGAGTTCTCGCCGCTTGGACAAAGGCCTAGCTGAAAGGAGTAAGCAGATTCGACTCGACAAGATGGTGAACATTTGCCTTGCAGCCTGATGTTAGATAGAGGGTAAGAGCGTAAACCAACATGCCATGTACAGTATTAGTACGACAGAGTGATACGACTGTGCCGATTCACATTCCGTTTTTAACGTCAAGTCGGGGTTTCGTCGATGAGCTGCTCACAAAATGCACATTCTATGTCTCTACGTTTAGAGCATTACAGTACCCCTCACCGTTTTTCTACGCCTTCGAGCCTCTATCTTATTATGCCCACACCCAAAAGCCGTCATCGCTATTATCATGCCCAGGGTCCATGACCTGCACTGTTGCCTTGCCGTTCCTCTCGATTGTATGCAAGGATCCATCGGCGCAGACGATATGTGAGGGCTCATGTTCCGCATCCTAAGTCCGCATTGAGGTACATGCAAGTTGCATACGAGGAAGACTTACTGTTGGAACCCACTCAAAGCCCCCACACCGAAATGTCTCTACGACCACCTCGCCACCACCCTTGACCTCTGTTTCGCCACGGTGGGCAGGATAGGTAAGATCAACATGTCCACCTCCTTTGTATGCCCAACCCATGACCTGACGTATACGAGACTTCCACGTCTCTGAAGCAGCTTCGTCACCCCTTGAAGCGAGAGCTGACCGTACTGCAGGATCTCGCAAAGGGCGCAAGACTATGATGTCCATCGTAGGTGGATCCGAAGGGTTTGGTGGGAGGGTAGCGAGGAGTGGCGAAATGACAAAGGATGGTTCCAGTCTAGGGGTAGTTGTTGTTGAGAGGAAATAAGCGAATGGACCTGACAATGTGTCCTCTCCGAAGGTGAATGGATCTACCCAGTTGCCAACTGAGGGGTCGTATTGCTTTATCTTTCCTGAATGAGGTGGGATGAGCCGAACGTCTGCTTTGAAAAATACACCCAAGTTTTGGTCTGCAGCAATCTTAAATCGTTCGAGGCCGGGATAAGACGATCGTAGTGCTTCCGAATCTGAGAGAATGGCGGCGTGAAGTGCTGTAGACAGGACAATGTGGGATTGGATTGGCTCGGTAGGTGGGGATATTGGGGATTCTAGTGAGGTGAGGGTGATTGGCAGTCGACGGGCTGGAGTCGTGGACTTGAGAGAAGCGAGTAGTGACGATAGCTGATACAGTACATCCGGGCCTGTATCAGACAGATAAGAGACAAGTGATGATGGCTCTGAAGGCGGTTCAGGAGGCTGAGGGAAGAGAGACGAGAAGAGCGCGTTGGCCTGAAGAAGAAACAAACAAAAAGGTCAGTTGCGCTTTAGCCGGAAGGTCTCGGTCAGACGAACAGTTCCTAGGGGCAATATGACAAGTTCCCATCGTCCAAGAGCTTGATCCTTCTTATCCCGCTCAGCCTTCAAGACACCTTCAATCATCTCATGTGCCGTCCCATCTCCACCAGCGATAACAACCTTTACGGGAAATGAGGTCGTCGTGAGAATTTCTGCACCGATACGTCCAGCATCTCGAACACCTTTTGTCTCGTGCAGCTCGAAGGCTATGCCGAGATGGTGCAGAAGCGGCACGACGTGATTCTGTACGACTGCGTAGAGTGTTCAGCTCCAAACCAGCGGTTCCAGGTCGGTTGACTTACATTCGGGGGCTTTGCCATGGCCGGCAGCGGGATTCACAATGAGGTGATACACTTCCGGCATATCGTACAACGCGAGCAGATGATGTACACCAATACAGTTGCCTCAGGTACTACAGCAGCGAGGGTGGTCCTCTGAACTGAGTGCGAAGCGCTGTTGCGCCAGACTCGAGGACTCGCTGTTGTGTCGGCACCGTTACTGCTGATCAGAAAGAAAGATATACAGAGAAGACTCAAGAAATGTGCTTGATCAATCCCAGCTCGCATTGCGCCATATCTCGGTCTACCTCCACCGGCGATGCCACGTGCACCACCCATCACCCACGTGGCGCACGGAGCATAGCAATGAAACCGGAAGTGAATCCCTCTGCCTCGAGTAAAACCGCCACATAACGTGGACAGGTAGTTCCGTCAAACTCCGATCTTCGAAACGAGGCTACTGTTCTTCTCAAAATCTCAATCAACCAACCTCGTCTCATCTTCAAGACATCGACAAAATGGTCAGTGGTCACTCTAGAGGTCAAGTAACAACATGCTGACTAGATTTATAGCCTCCCAAAAAGGTCAGAACCACTCAGGAGCAGGCTGCTGTCTCGCTCGGCCCCAACGTCGCTGAGGGAGAAGTCGTCTTCGGTGTTGCCCACATCTTCGCCTCGTGAGTAAACCAGACTCTTCAAGTCATAGGACGGCCCTTGCTGACTGTGTTGCGAAAGGTTTAACGACACCTTTGTCCACGTCACTGATCTGACTGGCAAGGAGACCATCTCTCGTGTTACTGGCGGTATGAAGGTCAAGGCTGACCGTGATGAGTCTTCGGTAAGTTTCCCATCCTTTACAATTTTTTTTTCTCAAAGCATCCTCTCCATCTTCATTTGCAGAGAAACTCAATACTGACTACGGATGTTTTAGCCATACGCTGCCATGCTTGCTGCCCAGGACGTTGCCGCCAAGTGCCGAGAAGTCGGTATCACCGCTCTTCACGTCAAGCTCCGCGCAACCGGTGGTACAGGCACCAAGCAGCCCGGTCCCGGTGGTCAGGCAGCTCTCCGTGCCCTCGCTCGTGCCGGTATGAAGATTGGCCGTATCGAGGATGTCACCCCCGTCCCATCCGACTCTACCAGGAGGAAGGGTGGTAGGCGTGGTAGGCGTCTGTAAATCGACTCGCTATTTCTTTTCCAGCACCATTCCCTTTCAAACTGCAAGATGGATTGGACTGGATTGGATGGGGTCGTATATGCAGGCAGAGAGGCGTCAACTGGGCTGGAGAGATGCTCGTTCATACCTTCTTATATCGTCGCGGACAGAGCACGCAATTCTTGCCTTGAACGTTTTTATACAGACATGTCAGATTCCGTGGCTCGTCAGCTCGCTACTTCTTTGCTGCATTGTGTTCTATGCCCAATACCCAATACTGATCTGAATTGCTTATACCAAATATATTGAGCTGCGTCGCTTCAACATCCACTCATCACGATTTCGACTAAGAAATATGACACACGATCAGTCTGATTTGCTACAAACTGACGATAGGTATAACGGTACAGTGGCATGCATATTTTCAGGTTGACTTGCTACTAACTGACACACAGGACTATACAGACAGCTGCAACAAGCAATTCCAGGCGAGGCCTTATCCAGCCCACCGTGCGTTACTAGGCACTCGACCTTAGCCTCGCTGTATTGGTCGAGGTGTCACTCGCTGACGAGACACTAGCCTCAGCATTCGATCCACCAATCGATGAATCAGTCGTGTCATTGGTGGAAGTACCATTGATCGAACCGGTATTAGAGATCGTGCTATTGGCTGAAACATCTGACGCCGATGCCGTTGTGGAAGAGGTATCATTGGCGGATCCGGTATCGTCGATAGTCGTAGTGTTGGATGATGAATCTCCGACAGCAGTGTCCGTACAGGCAGTAGCGTCATTCTTATTAGCCTTGTGATGTCTCTTCAACCACTGAATCGAACGTATAGCGAGATTCGCCACTGTTGAATCGTCACCCTCTATCGAGGTAGCATTGCCGTTGGTCGACGTAAAATCAGAATCAGCAGTAGTGGCATTGACCGGAGTGGAACCAGCAGTGGCAGTGCACGCTGCCGCCGCTTTCTCATGATCTTTATGTTTCCTTGGCTGGATAGCCAGCGAGCGCTTGGTAGATGTTGAATTTGTAATACCTTGAGAAGATTGTCCGGCTGCCGCCGTATCCAGCTTGACATTACTATCAAGTTTTGTCTGACCAGAACATCAGATCAGCCTGAATACCCGTAAAACAAGAAGAAGAGTGTATTGATGTGTGTTACGGTGTCACACATACGGCGACAATTGACTTACCTGTTCTGCATCGATATCACTTTGAGTGTTTTTACCTTGAGCCAGCTGTATAGACAGTGCTTGTATTTCTCCAGTAAGTTTCAACACCCTACGAATGTGATCAGCTCACGTCCCAATATCAATCCAACTTCTGCCATGGTCAAGTTGAAAATGCGGACCTCGTTGCGGTACGTACTTGTTCTTAATTTTTCCATTTTGTAAAGCCGTGGCTGTATCGCCACTAGCAGCATCAATAGCAGGATCAAATCGAGCCGTCTCTGCAGTTTCTGCCGCCTCGAAAAAAATCGTCAGTCTCCAACCATAACAAGAGCGCAAGCTCACCTCTCGCATGGTCTGGATATTACTCAAGCTTGTAGCGTCGACCGTCGATAGATCACACCCTGCAAAGGGATCTACGAATACCGCGTTCGCTTGAGTCCGAGCATCTCCAGCCGTACCATCAGAAATCTGGAAAGCACTTTAACAAAATATTAGCTAGCCTGGAGTAGAAGTGGACTTGGACTTGGGGCGAGGAAGAGGAAATCACATACGCGTAATCTTGTAGCGCGAATGGAGCACATGTTGATCCTTGTCGTTTCACTGGAGACGAAGCTACCAGGGCCAAGAGAGGCACAAGGGAGACGAGATATGAATGAGTATACATCTTGGGTGCTTGCGTTCGGTTCCGGACCTTTGTATGCAATTGTGAAGGGTAGAACTAGGTAACAGCTGAAATCAGAAACAGGAAAATAAGAGGTCGTCCGCACTAGGCGTAACGATGAAGAGAGGACGAAACGAAGAAGATTTGGACTGTGGTGTCAGACATAGAGTCCTTCCTATTCTTATAGTCATCTAGAAAGGGTGTGAAATGCGAAACCTGCCGATCACATCGTCGAGCTACGCATAAGAGGGACCTAGGCGATGGATTAGTATCTTTCGTGATCAGGTCAACGAGTTTGGCTGTCGTCAGCGACATGATCGGGTTTCCCCAGCGCCTTGACGACTACCTATCTGAGGCGCATAGTCAGATTTGCTGGTCACTTTCCTGTCAGCAGGACCTGACGACCACCTGTGCATATCGCTGCCTAGTCTGACAACGCTTTAGGCTCTTCTCTTTACCTTGACGCCCGCAACAGCTCCTTTCTTCGGTCGACCCTGGGCATCCGCAACCCCCAAAATCTCTGCCATACTTCTCGTTTTCTCCATCTTTCTATTCCCATTACCCCTAAATGGCGAAAGCGGTCTTCGCTCGGGACTTGACGTTGCCAGATCAATGATTATATCGTCTGGTTTCTTGAGCGCTTTTCGAGTATCACTGGCCTCGCGTGAGGTAGCAAAAGGATTTATCGGTCCAGACTGCTCTGGGGATGATGCATCGACCAGGACAGAGTCGCCGTATTTTTGGTCATCGTGCTGGTTCTCGTTGCGGTTTGAGTGAGAGAAATACTTGCTTTGAGACTTAGTGGTGGATAATTTGGGTTTCTTGGGCAGTACAAAAGGATCGTCGAGATCAAATGTGAAGGTGCGAGCTGTTCCTTTGGATGGACCAGGGCGGGCGGGTTGAGTTGGTCGAGACACATGAGGGGGTGGGAGCATGATCAGAGAGGAGTCATCGGCCGAGGTTGCCATGTCAACAAGCAGGGAATCGTCCCGCGAGTCATCCATGTGCTGCGATGTGCCTGCAGCAAATGACGCGGCAGGAATCTCCTGGATACTGAGGTCAGCAGAGACGTCATTCGTATCATAAAGTTCTGCTTCGGAAGCAGATCGGCGCTCAGGTGAGTTCTGATAGGACCGTCGAGAAGAACCGATCGTTTTTTGCTGTTCGAGGTTTGCCTTGAGACGTGCATTCTCTGATTGCAGCTCAGCGAGCTGAGTTTTGAGCATTTTGCGTGAGTCGGCCTACACTGATCAGACCAGACATCGACGCACCCGCTCTGCAGCTAACCTTGGTCTGGTAGATCCGCATCACTTTTGTGCGCTCACGCAGAGTCGCTTGAAGGGCCTCGCGATCTTCTTGCTCTCGCTTCAACTGGCTATGACTCATCAGCTCAGGGTGCACTATATTCGGATGAAGGCACTCGAGCGAACCTTGTCGCATCCGCGATTCGCTTCTCCATCTCTCGTTCCCGCTCTTCCATCGCCTTACGGTTCTCCTTCTTGGCCACTCGCGCCTTCTCCAATTCTCGCTGTATGATATCACTTTCCTCTTGTATCTTTCGAATCTGCCTAGCTGTCTTGGCCTGCTCGGCGGCCAGAGCTCGTTGTATCTCTAAAGGTACGACATCTCGTAAGATATTCTGCGCCCGCTGCTCTTGCATGCGTTTCTCGCGGCGAAGAGTATCAACCTGAGCCTTAAGGTGTTGGATTACTGGATTGTTCTCGAGACAGAAGCGCAGGCTATTTAAGGCTGTAGTCAGACCTCCAAGATAGGTCTTTGAAACGTGAGTCTCGCTAAATAAGTGGGATGAGGAACGAAAAACTTGCCTCAAGCCCGATTATCGCCTTGTCTGACACCACGTCCTCCTTGAGCCTTCCTGCCCTAGCTAACATCCCTTCAACATCCTCTTGAGTGCTCTCAGCATTAAGAGCTTTTACTTCTTCACCTAGTCCTCTGGCTCTCCTTGCCATTCCAAGCACTTCTCTATCCTTAGCATTGATCTTACTCACGCCAGGCCTCTGCGTGGCTCGAAATGGCGAAGAGCCAACTTGGCTACTTGCGCCAAAGTTATCCTCTCCTCCAAAGTTGATGAATAAGCGATGTATTGTTGGTTCACCAGTCTCTGGATCTGCAAAACACTCCGCTCGGCACGACGGACATTCGGCTGGCGCTTCAGACGGGCTCGGAGTCGTTCCTCGGTCCGTTTGGAGCCCGTGCTCGCGTGCGTTAGTAACATACTGGAGAGCTTGCGTCTTGAACCACTCGAGTAGGCACTTCTCATGGAATACATGGCCTAAGGATAGGTCAGCCTTATATCAATGTGGCGTGACAGATGTGGACAAGACTCGGAAGTGCAGACATAATGGGGAAAGTAGGGAAGATATGCTTACCGCAATCCGGTGCAGCTACTGGAAGTACCTCCTCGAGATCGTCACGAAGATTGAACAGCGTATCCATACATATTGCACAGCATACTTCATCGAGTCGCTGACGACGCGACATGCTGGCTGTTCACTCGTATGACGTCGAGATTGTAGGCTGCCAGCCAAGCTCGGATCTACGTATCGGGATGGACGTTAGGGGAGTTTCAATGTTGCTGGTTACCACCACTAGGTAGGTTCTTCCATACAGTTCTTCGATGTCGCAAAGGAGTCACTCAAGCTCTGGCGCGAATAAAAGTACAAGGAGATGGTCGAAGAGGGTTGAACGAAGGATTGAGTTGAACGAAAAGGAAAATCAAAATCAAAGGACGCGTTTGTTTCAGCTAAACCACGTGCGATGTGTGAGGAGCCCCGTACAGCGGAACCAAAATACACTACTAATGAGTGTCTTCAGTAGGTCAGCTTTATGGTCATTGCAACAATCTCCCCCCCCGTATCTAGCATAATGAGACCACCACCAGATCCCTCGCAGTGCAGTGGGGTGAGTATGTCGTGTATGACGCGTAATGTTGGCTGACTATGTCAACAGACTCATGATGTCCCGACGCTTGTTCTCTCCCTCGGACTGTGTACGGGCTTGGTGATCAGCTATCTTCCGCAGGTAAGTGTCTACATACCAGTCAGCCTTCAAGAAGATCAATAGTCACCTTGAATATCCTCGGAAATACTCAGCTCACAATGTCAGCACATTCGAATCATCCGTGCTGGAACATCTGAAGGCTTCTCACCAGTAAGCTGCCCACTGGTGAAGCGCTTCTTCAGCTTACAACCCACTTCAGTGGTTTCTTCTTCTCGGAGCAACGTCTTCAGCATCAGGCATGCTCAATATCCTGATTGTTCAATGGCCTCTATTCCGATGTTGTCGCATTCTGGTGAGCTCATCATGCAACTCTAAATGTCCAGGCAATTTTAACAAAGTTTCAGAGTTCCGGGAGATGTTTCGAGTCATTGCTTGGGTTTTATCAGGTCACATTACAATGGCTTCTATTTACAATCATGTGATTATTAGTCTACATCCACAACTTAGCTGAACAAAGCTGACGTTGATCAGCCTCATACTTTACCTCTACTATTATCCTGCACACCTCAAATATCAGCGCACTCTGCCGTTTTCTACATCTCAAAATGGGTACGGTACTACTGGGTCTAATGGCGAATCGCCAGAACCGGGAGAGAGCAATATCGTTCAAGAGAATGTTAATGGAGTATCCAAAGCTGTCAAAGCTCGGCTCAGTACGACTCCCGAATGGCGGCTCGCTGTCACGTTGGGAATTGTGGTTGCCCTCCATCTGTACGTACATCTCTCTCCATCCACGGACACAGACGGCTGACCCTTAACTAGTGGCCTTTTACTTCTTCTCTCCCTAGCATTACTTCTTGTCTTACCGCCAACTTCCCCACCTCACCCACTATTGCAATATCTCGCTACGTTCCTCGGCGTATCAGCCCTTATTCTATCAGTCCTGCAATACGCTCCACAGATGTACAAGACCTATCGCGCGAAATTGGTTGGTGCGCTCAGTCTCGGAACTATGGCTATACAGGTACCGGGAAGTGTCTTGTTCGTTTTGAGCCTCGTCTTTCGACCCGGCACGGATTGGACCAGCTGGTTGGTATATGCTGTCACGGGTGTGATGCAAGGCGCATTATTGGTGAGCACAACTCTTGTCTTGTTGGTATAATCCATGAGCTGATATCGGACACAACAGGTCATCTGTATCATATGGAAAAGACGACAGCGCAGACTAGGAATTGATGATTTCGGACTCCCCATACCGGGCGGACCAAGCGGTGAAACCAGCGCGTTACTACCTCCCGAGGAAGACGACTGAGGTTGTGTTTTGTTGTCCACAATGATGCATTATTATCAACACTGTCTGTCAGATTCCCACCTTATCTTGACTGTTCGTCAAATCCCCACCAAGGGGGCGTTGATAGGGGCTACACCCTTGATATCCGCGCCAAAGACTTTCCTAATCCTACCGGTCCAGCTCACAAGCTCTCCCTCGACTACCCTGATTTGCCTCTTCTCGAAGCTCGTCAAATCCTCACGTGGTAGTCCCTTTCTCTTCCGCATCCTACTTCTCGCTTCATATATCTCGACGAGCCGCATATTCCACCCTGAGACATCGTCCTCCATGGCCAGCTCGCCGAGTCGTTTTCTTGCCTGACCATACAGCTGTTGTGGGCTATCCGAGGCAGGGTGATCGAAAGACAAGATACAAATCTGAATAATTGCTTCTGGGAGAAGAACGTCGGTGACAAAGTTTCTTCGCTCTGTAATCGAGAGAGATTCGTATCGTTCTGATCCTACAGGTCGTGCAGGCTCATCGTCCTTGAAATAGCATCCCATTAGTTCGAATTTCAAACTTGAGAGCAATATCACAAACAAAACTTACAGACTGTTTCGCCACACCTTGCCATCTCTCTGCACGTAGAGCCCATCTCTCAAGCTCAGGTACGATAACAGTCACCAATTCCGCCTCCCGTATATCGCCATACTGAGCTTCCTGTTTCAACGCTGCACGCTGTACAGTTGATCCATAGAAAGCATCGGCTCTCCATTGACTACATGTATAGGCTTCTTTAATGATATCGTGGAGTAAGGGATGCAGATATCGGATTTGTGCTTCTCGGGATAACTTGCCAAAGGCTGCTGGAGATAGTGGTTTCGCTCGACGCGTGGTACGTGGCGGTGGGGTTGGAGGTCGTGTGGTAGCATCGTTATTGATACTAGTGACTGTGGTGCGAATTTCTCCAAGCTATCCAAATCAGTTCATAGCACAAACGACCAGAATAGATTGTGATGACATACCCGACAATCAGCAATACCGTCTTCGCTCAAAAGTATGATCTCGTTTCGCCGCTTCAGAATCTCGCCATCCAGTTGTGTGCAAACTCGATACCGGTCCATGCCTTTCCTCTGATCTTCAATCGTTTGAGCAGGCAAGTATTCGACCACATAACCTGGAAAATAATTGTGCTGCATTTTGACCAATATTGTCGATCCGTCTTCTGCTCTGTCTCCAAGGTCAACAATGTTTGGAATAACTCAGAGAGCTACCACTCACCCTGGTGGACGAGGCGTTGGCCTAAACTTGACGGGCCGCTGATCTACAGGTGAAGGTGATGACGAGCCAGAGGTGACTTTTGCCTGTAATGCAGTACGTAGGTCAAACTGCATGTCATCCTCATCCTCATCCTCATCCTCGTCAGAGGCTTGTTGTCCAGGTGCAAACTTTCGCTTCTTGCCATTTGTTGATTGAGTACCGACCAGAGTGGCAGAGGATGGAAGGAAGGGAGACGAGTTTGGCAGTTCCGAAGAGGTAATATAACCGAAGGTGGGACGAGAACTCCCAGAATCCTGGGTGTACGAGTCGTTCGCAGATAGCCACCGGTCGCAGATCTCCATGACACCCCGCTTGCTTGACGAGGACGAGTCTCGAACAGTCGACATGGGTGGTGGTGGTGGTGGTGGTGATGGTGAGGAACTTGAGCTGGATGGCGAAGCTGGGGGTGGCAGGCGCCTCGTGGAAGAACCCACTCTGGGCTTTGATTTCGCAGCGGCAGTAGCTGGTGCTTCCCCGCGCACCTTTCTAGCCATCTTGGCCGGTGTCGCAAGGAAAATCACCGAATCACCAAAGATCAACAATAATATGAGCAGCTGAACAAGAGAACCAAACGACGCGTCGGACGCCTATTCACTGGCAAATCGGCAAGCCTATCGTGCAATCATCCGGCGCCCCGCGCCGTGTTCAAAGTCGCGCTGCTTGACCTGCTTGAGTCGTTCACTGGATTCATCCAGCTCATCTCTTGGACATCTTCAGGTTATTCATCAGCGCCGGCACGCCGGCCTGGTACGGCTGTCGCGATGCCTGTGCTCGAATCTTCGGCCGATCAGAAGTACACCTTGCAATTGCCGACGGTCTCATTCCGGGTCATCACGGATGATAAGTCTGCTGGACGACCTGTTGGAGTGCATTCGGTGAGGCGTTCGATGTATTCGCTTCATTATGCTGACGAGCTCTTAGGAGCAGATAAAGGGTTACGGCTGTGAGTGCTCATGTCTCCTTGTCTTTTCCCCATGCACTTCGGCTTAACTCGGAGGCGCGAGCCTGCCTCTTCCACTCATACAGCAGCTGAGAAAGATGTAGACAATGATGGGGCCGACTTCGAGAAACCAGAGCATTACATTCGCTACATAGGTGAGCTACTGGTGGCTTGTTTCATGACTGCGATGGAAGCTGACAGTCTAAACAGAGCCAATTGAGTCGGAGCTAGCTACGAGGGTCGAGTATGATATGGATGAACAGGGTGAGCTGTTTGCTCCCTGACCGAATTATCTGTGGATGACTGACCCGTTGCAGATCAGGAATGGCTGGACGCGATCAATGCTGAAAGAAAGAAAGATCAGTCGGGCCCCGTGTCTTACGAGATTTTCGAGATTATTATGGACAAGCTGGAGAAGGAATGGTTTGACTTGGTGAGTGCGTCTGTATCTGGAGGAAGAAGAGCACTGACCATGAAAAGATCAAGAAGATTCCACAGCCTGCTTCTCACCTTCCCGTTGAGGATTCAAAATGCTCAATATGTGATGATGGAGAAGGAGAAAACTCTAATGCCATCGTTTTTTGCGACGGTTGCAACTTGGCAGTACATCAAGGCGAGTCTATAGGCCGTACGAAGAACCATGGAGCTGACAGTTGAGCAATGTCCAGACTGCTACGGTGTTCCATATATACCAGAAGGTCAATGGCTCTGTCGAAAATGCACTGTATCTCCGGAGAATCCCGTGGTGAGCTCTACCATACTCTTATGAACAGGATCCAGCTGATCCAATCAGTCGTGTGTATTCTGTCCAAATGAAGGAGGCGCGTTCAAGCAGACTTCGGGCGGACATTGGGCCCACTTGCTTTGCGCAATGTGGATTCCTGAAGTCAGCGTGGGGAACGCGATTTATATGGAGCCCATCGAGGGAGTGGAGTACGTGCCAAAGAACCGATGGAAGCTTGTAAGTGGCAGAGCGAAACGTTGTGGTTTTTATGTGCTGATTTTCAGGTCTGCTCTTTATGTCGCGAAAGGACAGGGGCCTGCATTCAATGCGACAATAGATCATGCTTTACCGCCTTCCATGTGACTTGTGCCCGGCAGATGGGCTTACTGCAAACGATGAAGAGTGTGCTTTCGGATGGTGTCTTGCGAGCTTTCTGTGTGAAACACCTGCCTGTGAGTCAGATCAGACCAGTGTCCATCCCATGAGTACGCACTGAAATGGCCAGGATGGACCTAGAGAAGGATATGATGATGACGATGGATCCGAATTTGGAGCGACAACTCAACGGCGGCGCAGTACCCATCAGCACCCAGCCAACAACGCAGTGACTACCAAATCCGCGCGTGCACATGCGAAATCATATCGTCCCGGACCACCTATTGTTCCTCGAAAGATAACTGACCAGCTTTTCGCATATGTTTCCAAAATATCGATTCGGAAAAGACAGCCCTTTATAGAGAGGCTTTGCCGATATTGGAGCTTGAAGCGGGAAGCAAGGAGAGGTGCACCTTTATTGAAACGTTTGCATCTCGAGGTGAGACTTCCAAAGTCTGTTGAGAGATGAACTGATAATGTAGCCATGGACTGCTTCGAACGCTTCAAAACAGCAAAGCGAGGAGGAGAAAGCCAAGAAGCTCAAGGTAGATCTGTTTGGTCAAACTTGCACATGACTATCTGCTGATTACCGTGTAGTTTTTGACTCTGCTACGAAATGACCTGGAGAAGGTTCGGATGCTGGCTGAGCTGGTCCGCAAAAGGGAGAAAGAGAAGCTTCGACAAGCCCAGACGATCAAAGACGTTGTCGACAGCTTCATCTTTCCCCATTACGCAAGATTACGCCTAACGCTTGAGAAGATTTCAGCGTGAGTGAGAATTTTGCCGTTTATGAGTCTAGCTGAGTTACTGGCAGAATGGATCGCAATGAGCTATTTGTCCATCCGGTCAACCGTGCTGAGGTACCAGACTACTTTGAGGTCATCAAGGAGCCCATGTGTTGGCTGTACATTGATGAGAAACTGGAAAAGAACGATTACTCGCATGTTAGCCAATTCAAGGTAGGCCAAATTTGTTCTTGATCCACTAAACTCTTGCTAAGCCTGACTAGCGGGATATCTACCTGGTACTTGATAATGCCATGAAATATAACGCAGCCGAGACCACTTTCCACCGTACAGCCAAACGTATCAAGACCAACTGTCAACCGCTCCTCGACGAGCTCGACGCAATATCTGCTCACGCTGCATTCTCGCTTGGCGAAGACGGTCTTCCGAATGGAGTTATAGATCAATCACCGGACGTTGGCGACCTTGAGCCCTCGCTTCTTCTTCTTCAATCTTTGGCTCAACCTGCCGTCGATGATCCTAGCCACGATTTCTTAGCCTCTGTATTCGCTTTCCAGATGGAGAAACCAAAAGAACCGACACCGCCTCCGCCTAGTCCACCCAAGAAGAAAGAACGAAAGTACGAATCGGCTGCGGAGCGACGACAAAAATGGGAAGAAAGGGAAGCAAAGTACCACGACCGCATGACTGCCAGTCGACCAACGAGGGCTGCCCGTGCAGCTGTCTCAGCGTTCGCGGAAGAAGCAGGAGTTCAGCTCTCATCAGATGTTGATAATTCTGGACCTTCAGAGCCTGCCAAATTGAATCGACGACGAAGTACCCGGTTGCCACCTTCGTCTACTATTCAGGAAGAGAGCGCGCCGAACTCTGTCAAAGATGGTGCTCGGCCACATCGACCACAGGTTGGAGTAGCAGGTATTGAGACGATCCCGGTGATCAGTGATCGAGAACGGCGAGAGATGGAGAAGGCCATGGATATCGTTACGGAGAAGGTGGATGAAAAAGATCAGTTCAAGAGATTCAACGTGGGCTGGGTATTGCCGGAAGGGTCTAAACGGAGAAGATCGGCGCAGCCAGAGCTGAGCACGTCACGACCGGCTCCAAGTGAGCAGTATATTGAGAATATAGATCTGCAATGCTGATATTTGCCAGTCCGTAAACCCAGGCAATCCAAGACTGCATCCGAAGTACCGTCTGCGCAGGCTCATCCTGCATCAAGCTCTATCCCGGATCCCCCGTCGTCGTCGACCAAGACCGGTAGCTCACTCAGTCCGCCACCTTCAGTCCAAGCTTCGCCCGTCAATAAAATTCACTCGAGTCCTTCAAAGCCCAATCGCAAGCGTAAAGCTTCATCAGGCACAGCAGAAGCTACACCTCGAAAGCGAAGCCGACCTACGGCTGGCGTGAAAGAGGAACGACAAAGTGATAGAACTCTGGCATCCGAGACCAGAGAGACGACTCCTCGGGGGTCTTTGACTCGTAATCGTAAGGACAGGGCAAAGGCAAAAGATGCGCTTGAAGATGAGGATGACATAACACCTATCCCGAGTAGCATGGATGTGACGCCAAAGTCGATAAAAAAGAACAAACGCAAGGCGGTTGATGAGGAACAAGAGGAAGGTGAAGATGATATCACACCCCTGCCGAGTGCGAATGCCACACCTAGAGTGGCGAAGAAGCACAAGACGGACGACACCCGAGATGATCCGGAAGAAGAAGATCCGTATCCTGTCGGAACATTAGGTGAGTTTGACCGCAGAGTTGACTACTTTTGCTGACATGCTTCTCAGTATGGGCCAAATGTATGTCCTTCCTCAATAGGTATTCCCCGGCACAGCTGACAAGGCGAAAGTGACGTCTTTCCCCTTCTTTCCCGCAGAAGTGATTGATCCGGAAGATCCCGAGCAAGGAGTCCCTAATCAAGTGATATTTGGTCGAGCGGCTGCGGAGGCCGATAATCAGGCTACAGGTCTACGAACGTGGCTCGTACGCTTCTTTGATGCTCAGGCTAGCTATGGATGGATTCCCGCCAAACAGCTCGATATGCTTGGGGACAGTGATGGTGTGTTTTCTGACATGTTCTAAGCGAAGAATACAACTGACATAGGGTTGTAGAGGTTGATGAGGGTTATCTTGCTGTAAGTATCTCGTCCATCGTGGAGGTATGAGACGAGGCTGACATTTTATGTAGGGCAAGGAAAGGGGAAAGACGAAAGGGTTTAGACGGCCTCGGATGAAACAAGCAGTCAGAAAAGCATATCGGTGAGTGCATGAAAGAGAGATGGAATTTGTTGCTGATATTTGGCGCAGGGCCGCCTTATCACACAAAGCAGAGGACGGCGAAGATGGTGAGGATGATGGACAGGAGGGGGACGTGGAGGTGTAGATTCATTGTTCGATCTTCTTTATTGTGCAGATCATTCAGGGGTAGCCCCTGCCTACCGGGCACCTCGGAGCTCGGGGTTCTTATCCGGGGTTCCGGGTATCTGAGATAATTTGAGTGAGTTCATCGCTAGTTCATCGCTCTGTTCATGCATATTTCTGCGTTATCGAGTCATAGAGTTAAAAGACACTGATCACTGGGGTGCCAAGAGGGGGCAAAGGAGAGGGTTTCCGAATCGCTGAAGCGCTACAAGTCTGAGGATAGGCCCTATATGACTTTCTAACCTGCCAGACCCTTCACTGTCTCATCAATATTTGGAATTCCTCTACGGACCAGTATGGTGGGCAGCTACCGACTTCCAGAGCACGTGTGAGCGCTTCGTTGCCGTACCCCGTCTCCTTTTCAGCTACTATAGGGTACAGTTGGTCAGTTGTACAGAGAAACAAGCTCATATCGACCATCGATGCTGAACCAAATTTACGAGATGTGTTCTTCCCTGCTCCCGGTCGTACAAATAATCCTGCGCGCACTCAACACCGACATGAATTGTGTCTTATGATTCTAAGTAAGACCGAGTGGATGCGATGGATGAAGGAGCATGATTTTGTAGAGGTAGATCAAGCTGGAGAGCTGAGGGTTTCTAAAAGGTGGAAGTTCAGGAGTTGTCCCGTTGAGAGATGTCTTGTCTGGTGAGTTGAGCAATTCTTTCTTTGTTCATGAGATCATTTGTCTTTGGCCAAGATGTTCTTGGCTGTTACTTCAAAAACGCTGATGGGGACAGGTTGGAAACTCAATATAACATCATACGTCCTCAGCATCGAGAACTAGAAGAGAAACAGGGCATGCAAGGGGATTTTCTTTGGCGTGAGTCCCCCATATATGTATTTAGGATTCAAGTAGCATGTGTTGACTTCTCAATGTAGGGGACCTGAAAACCAATATAGAAAATAAATGGTATGCTACTTACTATAGGTTGAAAACTCGACACGATACACCCTTGGCCAGTTCAGATGAGGGGACTTCTCAGCAACGACCTAGACCTTCAAGAAGTAGATCGCCGGCTAAGCGACGTTTGGAATCAAGGATCTCATCGGCAGTCAAGCGACGTTCAGACTCACCAAGCTCATCGCCAAACAAGAGACTCTTGGTTTCACGGAGTTCATCACGAACTAAGCGACGCGTGAACGAGACTACGACCTCCGTCTCTAACGACGGTTCGCGAAGCAAGAAACGTATCACTTCGTTGCTGCCTGTTACCCCGGCAATGAAGGCTAGCAATCCACCGAGACTTGGCACGTCGTCCCAAGTCGCCATTCAGATCAACAACGATGACAGTACGAGCGACGACGCAGCTTCTCAAGCCTTCTCGGATGCCGCACGCAGCTCTACTTCGAGTACATCAAGCTCCTCGTATGTTTCCGCTCGTTCGAGGTCATCGTCATCCGTTTCGAGTATACTTCACAGTCCAAGCCCATCGCCAGAACCCGTCGAACTTTTCCCAGGAAGAGAGCAACGACAACGAGAAACTGCTCTGGATCAGCAGAGAAGAGGTGTTGAGCGTATATCTCGGCTTACCTCGCCCGTTAGCGACGACGACGAAGATATGCTGTCGGGTATCGATGATTATGACGACATAATAGCATCCTCGCAGAATGCCTTCCTCCAGAGTAGCGATGAGCAGTTTGTAATCTTCACCCGTACTCCGGAGCAAGGTGCAGCGCTTTACATTCAAAAAAGTCCCGTTCTCAGCTTCGCATACGAAATACACAAGCCGACTCGTAGCCCGACCGTCTCGATTTCCAGCTACAAACAGCAGTCAGGGCCAAGTTCCGATCCGGTGCGTGACAGAGAGACGGACGCCGTACGATCTCTAGGCCAGTCTTACAATGCTCTCATTGATCTGCCGGAGCAGTTCGTACCTATCCATGACACGGGCAACAATGGCACTGAAGATGCTATTATGCAAGGCACTGGATCTGACGCCCTTGGTATCCTTTCTGGCGGCGCTGCAAGCAGGAATGCTCCGTCTGGCCCAACTGGCTCCTCGAACGCATCCATCGTCAATACCCAGACGTCAGTCCATTCAGGCCGCAGCAGCTCGTCTGAACCTCCCGACGACGAATCGTTCCGACCCGATACTCCTCCGCTTTCCCCTCGCCAGACGGGAGAGCCACCATTGGCCGACTTCCGACCAAACACCCCGCCCCCTCTTCCCTATAGGTCGCCACAAAGCCCTGCAGCTACGAGGTACCGGTCCGGATCTACCTCACTGCGTGATATCTCCATGGGGGCGCCAGATAAAGTTCGTAAAGTGTCGCCCGTAATGGAGAGGGCTTTGTCGAATACTTCATTAGCTCGGCCGGATACACCGCCACCGCTCCTACACAAGATATCTCTCCCTGGGCTGTTTCGGGATAATCATCCCATCGCCTGGTGGCGTGATGGGTCGAGCAACAAGCCAGATGCCCCGCTGAATAACTCCGTCAACGAACAGAAAACATTGCCCCCTATCGACACCGCTCATCAGGCGCGTGAATCCATTCTTCCTCTGCATCCCTCCCATTTGCCACAAAAGCCTCCGACATCCGTCCGCCTCAAAAAGTCGCGGCTTCTGACCACCGCCACGAAGCCAGTGCTTACCGGGCCCCGCGGAATGGTAGAAACAATTCAGCCGAGCTCTAGTCAGAATGGGTCTCTGCCAGACCCTCCTCGGCTGAGCGGGGCTTTCGGTTTCTCATCTGTGCCCGCACCCTCGACATTCAAGCATCTCTCCGATAGTCGATCAAGCGCTGACCAGGACTATGTACCGCTTATTCACCGCATGCAGACAGCACAGCGGGATTCGAATCAAGTAGAAGTACCAAATCCGCATCTTCAGCCTGTCTGTTCTGCCGAACCTATATCTCTCATCAACAGATTAAATCGAGCTGAGCTCGTCGAACCACTTGTATCGAGAAAAAGCTTGCTTTCTGGGGACGGTACTGTCAAGAGCGCCGGGATATTTGGCTTTCCCGGCGAGCAGAATGACAATCGTCCTTTCCTTGGTGCTCGTCCTGAAGTGGCTACAGGATCCATCTTCGGAGCAACCGCCTCGACTTCTACGCCGATCTGCCGGACCACTGCTTCGCGGACCCTGCCAAGGCAGTCTGACACTCCAACGGGATCTGCGCCGACGTCTAGTACTTTCAAGCAGGCTTCGAACCCATTCAGTGTCGAAGGACCACACTTCCGTATAACGGCAGCCAGCCAGTCGAACAACACACAGCCACCCGCGACCAGTACGAGTCTTGTGTCATTATCTGAAGCTGTGGTGGAGAAGCCTTCAGTTGGCGAATCAAGCTTTACCTACATACCGCAACGGCCTGCTCCGCTGAGTACGCGTTCCAGCAACATTCGATCTCCAGTGAGAGAGACGCCGAGGTCATCAATCGACGCGAACCGAGGCATTAGCGGGAAGCTGAACGAAGAGCATCATTTCCCACGAGATGTACCACAACAAAACTCCC